>VNJQ01008019.1:0-135552 GCA_008042515.1 Drosophila truncata
CCCCCCCCCCAAAAAAAGAAACATGGTCTCCCAAAGTCCTCCCGCTTCGAACCCATTCCTTTACGCCTGACAGCTACTTATGCAATTTCTGCCCACGGCAAGTGTGGTGTGTGCTTTATTGAAAAATCATTTTACCTTAGATTTCTCCGACATGGCCAATTGGGTGCAACACTCCTTCAACACACACACACACACACGCACACCCACAGGAACCCGCAGTTAGACAGAAGCGCCAGCCATAAAACCGAGCTTCAGCAAATTAAATTTTACGCAACGGCCACAGAAGTGGAAACATTTTGTGTGTTTTGCGAGGGTTTTTATTTTCAATTTACCAGTTGGACAGTGGTCTCAATTTCATGTCAAAAAAAAATAGAAGAAACTAGGAAAAGTTACTCAGAACATGCCTGAGTGGTTGCACAGGAAGAAAATTAATGCAACTTGGATAATTTAATTGTAATACTTGAAAATAATTATATAAATAAAAAGGCATTCCCTTTCCTTTTTAGTTTAAAATTTTATTTTAGAAATATTACATTTTATATTCGAGATACAGATAGAATTTTTATTACATTTTAAAATCAAATACAAGAAATAATATCAGGGACCTTAGGATAATTTATTTTTCCTTTTAAAATACAGTAAAAAATATTAAAAGCATTAAAATAAACCATTTTTTGATATTTATGATTTATAGACAAGATACTTTCAGTGTTTGTTATCAATACTACATTTTCTAATAGTTTAAAGTGTCTCCGAATTCGTACTTTATTTTAAATGGAATATATTTTTTACATTTCACTAAATAAGTCTACTTTTTCTGTGGATAAACTTTATATTTTTTTATTAATTTACATATAGGCTTTAATTAATTTTTCCCTTTCTCAAAAAGTGTTTTTACTTAATCATAACATTATTTTTCCCCGTGTAACCGCCTAAGTAACCGGCTAAATTAATGGACCCTCCATCAGTACCAAACTTCCAAGTTCGCTGCGGTCTGCTATTGACAGTTTTCGCTGGCTAAGTGCTCCCAACCACGGTGCAATTGCGAGCCCCGATCCAGATCCAAAACCGAATGCAATTGCCATTAGGCGCCCCAACCGCACCACGCCCACAGTCACGCCCCCCCCGCTTAATGATGCTTGATTTAATTAATGCGGCATTACCTTACGTGGCCGAGAGTCCCCTTTGAAGCCCCCCGGAGAACCCTTGGTGACTGGGACTGGGACTGAGACTGGGATTGGGAATCGCAAACGGGCGGATGGCAATTGGAAATTGTGAACGGCTGCCGCGGAGGAGAGACAGAGAGAGAGAGAGAGCGGGGTGCAGGATGAACCACATTGCCATTTGCTGATGATGATAATTTATTGCCCCGAAGGGCTTACGCTCCTCTGGCTCTCCTTCTCTCCCTCTTTATATATGTGGGAAGCTCCTTGGAGGAAACGATTTCCGTTTTCGGGCTGGCCTCCCCGAGCGTGGGCAAATATTTGCCATGGCTTTCTATTTCCCCAGCCTGGCCAAACAAATTGTTTACAATATTTATTGTTTGTTCGATGTTCTGCGGACGTTGACAATGATGAAATGGCAACTTGGCCGCCAGATGGAGACGACCGGAGGAAGAGGCGCCCAGTCGGGAAATCAGGGCTACGAGAAAAGTGACCAGAAGGACTCTCTCTTCTTCACTGTCTGGACGGCAATCGGACGGCGGCGTCAATGCTCATTTCCGTCGACATATTTTCATTTCCTTTCGACTTTTTGCGGAGCCCGGCTGGTTCGCTGGCTGTTTGTCCAAGGATTACCAGCAGCTGGCATTGGCACTCCTTCCGCTCCAGCCTTCAGTTCTTCGTCCTTCGTCCTTCGTCCTTTTTGCCGCGTAAAATGTAATTCATTAAACTTTATTGTCCAACGTTTTCCACTCGCTCTCTCTTTCGCTGACCTCGCTTTGAGTTCGACTTCAGTTTAATTTGTTTTTTGGCGGCAGGAAAACCTCATTTATGGCCCATGTACACACAAAACTTTTTGCCAAAAAAAAAATATATACAAAAAAAAAAAACAAAACAAACGAACGAACGAACGAACGAACGAAACGCCAAAATAATAATTAAAATTTTCAATAAAATCTCCGTGAGCAAACAGAACCGCATTCGCTCTGCTTGCTGCTTGCTAATTATAAATTATAATTTTCCAGATCCTTTGTTGCCGAAAATTAATCTTAATGAAATTATTCAAACAAAACTTTTGTGCAATCGCCGGGCCTGGCTTTTGGTTGGGGATTCGGCGGGGATCTCCCTTTCCCGCCCGCCGGCAATTAATTTCACTCAACATTCATGGACAAACCGGAGGCACGTTTCGATAATGAAAGCCGCAAACGGCCACGCCCCCCACCTAAGGGGTCCCTCTGGCACGCCCCCCACTAATTGTGCTAACAACTTGATTCCAGCTGAGCAACTTTCCCCACTCGAGTCGCCCTCAAAAATGGCCTACACCACATAAAAGTCTCCTTCTCGCCTTGTTTTATTTGGCAAAAAAAAGTTCAGTTTCGAGTGTGTGTGCAGGCCCCAAAATGTATGCTATCTAATTGTTAAAGCATCAAGCAAATGCCACAAATTTGAATGAGCTGTGCCCCAGCTCCTGCTCCTTCTATCCTTGCTTTTCCAATGAAAATCAGACATGGTCCTCTCTCCTACTGCAGTTTCATAAATTTGAATTTTAAATTTAATACACACACGCATGGCCTCAGATACGACTCCCAGATACCTCAAATTAGAATTTAAAAAACAAATGTGGTTTGAGGTGAATCCATGAATCCAGATATTCCGCCTGACAGCCTGACAGGTGGAATGATATCTCAGGCAGCCTGTTGCTGACAACCAAGGTAAATGAAAATGAAGTAAGGGAATAGGTATTAGGGAAAGATATATATCTACAGAAAATTATATTTAAAAAGTTAGGTTATGGTTGGGTGAGATACGAAATTTATTTAAATAATTTTGAAGCTATAGTAAAAGTTTATGAGAAAGGGAGAAATATTTACTTAAAGAAGGATCTTTAATGCTTTATTGTTTTTATAGAAAACTAATCTTTAAAATCTAAATCATTTCATTAAATTCAGAATAAAATATACAATATCCTTGGAGTTTTACTAAGAGGTATCCTAAGGCACTTAAAATTAAAGAAAATATTTATTAATACTTCCTCTATATGTTAAGCTAACTTCCTTCAGATATCCTGGACTAATATACCCACCTTTCCCACACTTTAAATTACAGCGTAAAGCAAAGTTTTCTCTCGATTCCAGGGAAAGTTGGAAACTTCTATCCTTATGCAAATTGATTTGTGTGTCGTGTATTTCTGCTACAATCTCAAATTCCCGCCGCCACCTTTTGCGTGTGTGGGCGTGTGCTTGTGTCCTTGCTAGTCATATGTATTTATTTGATTAAGGTCCTGTACAACGGCTGGCATTTGGAGTTTACATTGTAAACTCGGAGCCAACACAGAACTATTAACGAGGCATAGTCGGGGGATAAATTAATTAAAATGTCAACGTGAATTTATCTTTCACACAAGTTGACAAAAGTTTCATTTTCCCAAAGGCCCAGAGGATGTCTTAAAGGCGCCAGGCAGGCATAATTTAAGCCCAGAAGCCGTCGCAAAAAGCCAAGGGCGGGATCTATGAATTTTTTATGAGACATCAAAATTAAAATAAATGCTGTGCGGGATTTTTATGCGAAACTGAGCATACATATGCAGATTTTCAACTTGTATTTACATTTCTTTCTTTTTTGTACCTTTTTTTCTATTTGCACAGGTAACGAGAGAGGAGACAGGAGACAGGTGTAGCAACAGGAGCAACCCAATCAGCAATCGGACACTGCGGCTAATTAAAGTTTAACAACATTCCCGGCGAAGTCCATTAATTGCAAGTGACACCTTCGGACAGCTCACACGCCGAGGGTGTATTTGCCTTTCATTTATCTTTCTGATTTGATTTCAATTAAGTTCCCAATACAAATAGTATAAAACGAAGGACATGCTTTCGCTGACATAAATCCTATAAACAAATATGCAATCTACACACACACACACACAAACTCGGATGCAGCGCGTGACGAAATAAATAAATTAATTGCGAATTGTAATTTTCCAATCGAGGCAGCGGAAATTCAATTGCTGGCTGGCTGGAAAATCTGAAACATTTTCAGTGATTATTATCAGTAAATATATGATGATGCCACACATGCAGAAACAATGAAAAACAATTGTGCCAATTTCATATTCATATTGGAATGAATTGCAAACCAAATAATAAAAACGAAAACGGAAAGCAAGGGGGGATTATTTAGCCCGTAATCTGACAAAACAAAACAAAACAAAAGAAAAGTGGAGCCGAAAACTATTTGCAAATTCAATAAAATATTTATCTCTATGTAAAAGGTTCGGTGTTGGTAGCGCTTAAGTATTTAAGAATTTTCGTGTGATGCTTTTCATTCGTTCGATTGATTTCAAATCAAAAAGAAACATTGGAAATATATACATATATATGATTTGTGTTGGAAAATTAAGTCCGGGGCAATGTCTTTCTGGGTCAGGGGGTTGCCTTGTTTTGAAGGGTCGTCGTGTGTTTGCTAGCCACACAAGCCAACGGCCATTAGCTTCAATTAGCAGCTAACAACTGAGTGACGGGCAGAATCCGAAGATAACAGAGCCTGACTGGCACACAGATATAAAGTGCAATCTCGTCGAGATAACTGGGCCTGCACAATCTGTAATTTGGCCATTTGGTAACTAGCTTCCAGTTGGCCCAGTTCGCATTGCGTCGCCACCGAAAAGTTGCAAATTGCAGGAGGGAGATCTCAGACAAAGGCGCCACCAAAAAAAAGGCCATCAGCACATTTGCCAGCTTAAAATGTAATCAAAGTTTTGGGCCACAGACCTCGTGTATCTTATCGTATTGACATGTGCCCAAAGGCTTTAGAGTGAATCACCAATTCGCCAATTTTGGACAAAACAACGCATCTATCTATCCAGCAGAAGGAATGGATAATCTTGGGGCCGTACTCCTGGTGCTCTGTGTGCTCAGCTTCCTGCTCTTCCTGCTGCGAGTGAGTTTTCTCAGACTTCAGCATTCTGTTCCCTGTTCCAAACTATTAGACCTTGCCTTACAGGTGCTGCTGATTACCTGCCGCTCCTATGCAACGTCGCAGCGCCTCAAGGAGGAGCCAGGTGAGTCAGGTGAGTGAGGGGGTTGCTTGGCCTCTCATCCGGATGAGAGCAAACATAAATATTTGCCCTAGTTGGGCCACTGAACTCGTTCTTGGAAGGCAAAAAAGAGAACCAAGAGCCGTTCCTTTGGTCGCCATAAATCATGGACGACATTAATATGTATTTATGTGTGTGTGTCTGTGTGTGCTCTCTGATATATATCTATTTGCGAACATTTATCATATCGCCACCGCCTCATTAGATAAATTGCGAATGCGAACGCTAACAAAAAAGCAAAGCCCTGGCTCGGCACTGGTTTTGTCACCTTATCAGCTAATGATTACAAAGCAAATATGTGTGTTTTTTTTTGGTGTCTGACCCACGCCCCGATGAGGGCCACCCATCAATGCGATGGCCAGTAGCTCGGGTTAGTTGGGTTCGACAGTTCGCCAGAGTCGAAGCAGTTACACCTTTTGTTTTGTTCTTTAGACCGAAAAAAATCTGAATCATAATTTAGAGCGGAAAAATCCCCAAGAAAGAAAATCCCTTAAAAATGGCACCTGCCGCCAGCACAAACACGACAACGGTCAGTGGTATTGGGGCTGGGAATACAACAAACACTTGGAATACAACCACAACCACTGCAGCCTGGAATGTCACGACCACCACTCCATATCCGGGACCCTACGTGATTCTCCCAGATGAAGGGTCCTGGTCCTATTGGTCCTGGTACTCGGGCTATGTCCTTTATGTTCTGCTGATCCTCATGTTTATGGTTGCCTTGCCTATGGCCGCTGTTCTGGTAAGCCTATACCGGAAACCGGAAAACCGTTTTTGGCTCGTTAATGATTTCACCATTCCGTTCTCAACCAACCACAAAAGGCCGCCAAACGCAAGCGAGAGGCAGCTGCCAGGAATCTTGCCCTGCAGAGACAACGAGGTAATTTCCCCTTTTTTGTAAGACTCGTCAAGAGTTTTGTACTTTTAATTAATTGAGGGACCAGACCGCATCTAGACTAAATAACCTGCTTGAGGGCTTCGAGGAAACCGAAGTTAATCAGTCCCAGGTAGAGGTAGTAGCAGTTTAGCTTGAACAGCTCCCAGCGCTCGCGCAACCGCAGCCACAGGATCTGCGAGGAGCTGGCTGTGGCCCTTTGGGCTCGCTGCTCGGCATAAGAGGATTGCACACAGCACTTGGACATGACCCAGAAGGCCGTCATCCGGTTTTGGGTACGCAGCGTTGACTCGATGCCACGAATTAAGTCGTTCGTCTTCAGAATGAGCAGCATTTGGCGGTCCACCTGCTCGAGGACATCCGAAATGTGCGGCAGCACCAGTGAAGTGTTGTTTTGCAATGTGTTCTTCTGCAAAAATGTAAGGTTTTAAGTGAGACAAGCTTTAAGCTTTAAGGCTGAAAACGCACCTCTTCTTTGGAATATTTGACTTTGGTGAGGCCCTGCATCACTGTCTCCCACGGTCGACCCGTCACCATGCACGCAAACAGGCCATACAGGTCGCCCTGGAAGCAAGGAAAGGATCAATTTCACTGGAAAAGTTAAGATATTCCTATAAATACCTTAATGCCCAGCTGCTCGCTGTGTAGCCGCATGGCCTTGCGGTCCACGTTGAGGATACTCAGCCAGAGATTGGAGTAATCGTAACGAAACTTGTCCGTCAAATTGGCATAGAGGCCGTGATCCAGCAGAACGATTTCCAAGCTATTCTTCGGCGTGCGTCGCACCAGAATGTTGCCCGGATGCGGATCGCTGTGCACGAAACCAGTGCGGAAAATCATCTCGGAGTACAGCTGACCAATGCGATTGGCCACCGCAAAGGTGTCGATTTTGTTCGCTCGAATGTAGTCCAGGTCCGTGACATGGCCGCCCTCCAGATACTCCATGACTAGAACACGTGAGGAGCTGTATTTCCAATAGATTTTCGGCACCCGCAGCCAGGTGTACTTCTCGAACTGCTTGGCCACCTTTTCGGCGTTGCGTCCCTCGTTGAGAAAGTCCAGCTCGATGGGCAGGTTCTTCTTGGACTCCTCCACCAGCCAGTGGATCTTGAAGTCTGGGAATATCCGTGCCAGCACATTGACAGCCAGTTCCATGGTCTTCATATCCACGCGGGAGTTGCCCTTGACGTAGGGGTGTTGAACTTTGACGGCTACCACCTCGCCGCTCTTGAGCCGCGCTTTGTGCACTTGGGCCAAGGAGGCAGTGCCCAGGGGCTCCCGCTCGAAGCTCTCGAAGATATCCTCGGGATTGCAGCGCAAATCCTGACGTATAACCTTGTACAGATCCTCGATGGGGTTCTGCGGGGCATCCGAGTGTAGGACCTTCATTGTCTGCACAAACTCCTTGGGCAGTAGGTACTCCAAGGCCCCTATGTGCTGACCCACCTTGATGTAGACACCCTTGTTGGTGCAGATCAGCTCCAGCAGCTTCTCAGCGGCGATCTTGTGGACGCGACTCTTCTCCGCCTTGTACTCCGGCGTTGTTTTGTCCCATTCCCTGTAGTATAGCTCCCGTTTGTAGGTGAGTGCCACGTCCACGACGGCGGCGGCAGACCTCGAGAGTCGCACAATGCCCAGGGAGTTGGGATCGTAGTCATTCGTGTGGAGGCTCCAGCCAGCGGAGGCAACACCGGCGCCCAAGACGCCGTAGCCCAGAAGGCGGCGCAGCAGCATCTCCTCCGACTGAAAAACAAAGAGTGTTCCACTGAAATTAGTCGTTCATTCAAGCGGGCAAACGCAACAGGTGTCAATGCCAATTAACTTTTTGAGGCTTTCACCTTCGCTTACCACGCGAAATTTCCCCAAAGTTTTGATCTTTGAACTTTGCCTTGGCAACACAGTTTATCTTCTTGCTTAGCCAAATCGGAATGACTAAACCTGTTGCACATTCCAAATTATTTTCATTCACATTTTCCCTATCGATGAGCGCCACATGCAGCTCAACTTTCACCTCGGCCGCTTTGGGCCCGCGCCTTCGTTATGTAAACACTGACTGAAGGTGAGGCGCTGGCTCACTTGCAGTACCTGCCAATAGTTTCACTTACTCGATTCCGTGCGCTGAACGTTGGCGCCGCGTTTTTGACGGCGCGTAGGTGCGGTAATAAACAAAGTCTGTGATTAAATCCAAGCGCACTTCAGCTTTCTGCTGCCAGCTGTTTGGCTGACGTCACAACAGAGCCAGTCAGCTGACCTGAACAGCCATGTTGGCGGTTAACAGTAACATTAGCTACCATTAACATTAACATTAACATGAGCAATTCAAATCTGCCGCGTTTTGTTTTTATTTTATTAAATTTTATGAAACTAAGGAAATTTATATTGCCTTTTGGCTAACATTTACTTAAAGTACATTTTCGTGGTGATAAAAATGTATTTTTCTTAAACTTTTTATCAATTTTTAGTTACTTCTTAAGCTAACAGCTTAAATGTATCTTTAAATTTTATTTAATAATTTATAATCGATTCCCACAGCCCGTCGCCAAATGGAGATTAATGTGACAAGCAACTGCAACGGTGGTGGCTCCTCCGGCGGAGTCAGCAACGTTTGCGTGAGTACCCAGGATGAGGTCAGTGTGCTCCCCAAGACCTTGGATCTGCCGCCCAGCTACGATGAGGCAGCTTTTAGCGAACAAAAGCAGGGCAGCACCCTGACCATAGCCACCAGCTTGGAGGCCAGCAACCCGAACCTGGCGGTTGGCATCAACGAACCGCCGCCGGTCTACGAGGCAAACATGGCCACCAGTACAACCACGACCACCAGCACCACCACCACCACGTTCCTGGTCAACGACCAGCCACCGGTGATGTAACTCAATATTTGGAGGAATATTACAACAAAACTATTTAATTTATCCATTAAGAAACATGTGTACAGTTCTGTTTTTATGTATGTATATAAACTTTGCGCCCACGAGCATCGATTCACGAACTCTGGACAAACGTAAGACCTCCTTAAAAATATTAAACAAAAGATAAACCGAACCATCCTGAGGTTTCGAAAGCAACGAGAACTTTTCGTACAGTTAATTGTATGGGATTATGATTAAGTAGGTATTATCAGCATTTTGATAGCGAGAATAGACTCAGCATTGCAGGATTTCATCCAGAGTGGGTCCCCAGCGTCCATAGGGATCCTTTGGTAGAATGAATATGTCGTCGCACCATGTGTAGCCAAGGACTCGAGTCTCCACGATCATCTTAAAGGCAGGACTTTCGTCAATCAGGTCTCGGTAATTGTCGTTGGACACCACTGCAGCATTCCACTCGTCGGCAAGCTGTAAAATAAAGCTGAAACCAAAGATGATTACAGAATAATTAAAATAGAATCATTTAAATATCTTACCGATCATCATAGCTAATTGTTTTCTGGCCGGGAATGTTCTTGCATGGCGTGAACACTATCATTCCTTTCGTGTACAGCTCATCAAGGAGCTGGGGATTGGACGACTGAAAGGCGTTGCGGCGGAACATTGGCACAATTGCCTTGACTATGTGTCCCATACCGTCAAAATATTGCAGGCAATACTTAAGGCCCTCCGATGAGAAGAAGGCCTTTCTGCTATGCCTGTAGAGAAAAGATGTTAGTTTAACTTAAAAGAAAACATTAGATGATCGAGAAAACCTACGCAAAGGCTACATTGCTACCATCGAGTATAATAGTTCGCTTATTCGTCTTTCCAGGATCTACCAATTTCCTTGTGGGGTTGAACATGTTACTGTTGTATTTTCCCATTTTTTTCTTTTCGGCGGAGGAGAATCGAAAGTCTTTTAACGCCTGCGTTCTCTCTCGTTGCGTAGGAACTGTCTCGGATTCCTTTATTTCTTTCTCCTTTCGCTCCAAAACTGTATTGTCTTTCCCGGGTTTTTCCTCCAAAGGTTTTGAAACATTCTCGAGATTCTTTAGATTTTTCTCTGAAGGGTTTTCAATTGTTCGGCATTCCACTGTTTCTTTCACCAGTTGTTTGGGAACTATCTCGGTTGTCTTTGGGGTTTTCTGTAGTGACTTCTCTGGTTTGTTCTCCGCTGACTTTGAAACTATTTGGAGATTTTCCGTTTTATTCTCTGTTTTTTTCTCCAAAGGTTTTGAAACACTCTCGAGTTTCTCTAGATTTTTTTCTGTTGGGCATTCTAATGCTTTTTTCACCAGTGGTTTTGGATCTATCTCGTTTGTCTTTGGGGTTTTCTGTAGTGACTTGGCAACTATCTGCAGATTCTCTGGCTTGTTCTCCACTGACTTTGGAACTATTTGGAGATTTCCTGTTTTTTTCTCCTCTGTCTTAACTACTATCTTAGGTTTTTCTGCTTTTTTCTCCAGTGGCTTTGGATTTATCAATTTCTCTGTATTTTTCTCCAGTTCCTTTGGAACTATCTGGAGTTCGGTTTTTTGTTTATTTAGAGAATTAGGAACTATGTCAAGCTTCTCCTTCTTATTCTCTGTTGACTTCGGAACTATCTGGAGCTTCTCTGGCTTGTTCTCTGCCAACTTCGGAACTATTTGGGAATTCTCTGTTTTCTTCTCCACTGTCTTTAAGGCTTTCTTAGGTTGTTCCGCTTTTTTCTCCAGTGGCTTTGGATCTATCTGGAGTTTTGTTGTTTGTTTATTTAGAGAATTAGGAACTATGTCAAGCTTCTCCTTCTTATTCTCTGCTGACTTCGGAACTATCTGGAGATTCTCTGGCTTGTTCTCTGCCAACTTCGGAACTATTTGGGGATTCTGTGTTTTCTTCTCCACTGTCTTAATTACTTTCTTAAGTTTTTCTGCTTTTTTCTCCACTGGTTTTGGGTCTACCACTTTATCTGAGTTTGTCTCCAGTGCCTTGGGAACTATCTGGAGTTTCGTTGTTTCCTTCTTTAGAGAATTAGGAACAATGTCAAGATTCTTCTTATTATCTTCTGGCTTAGGAACTACCTGAAGGATTTCTGGTTTCATCTCCGTTGACTTCGGAACAATCTGGAGATTCCCTGCTTTTTTATCCGATTTCTTCGAAACATTCTTACGACTTGTAGGCACTTTTCTCAGCAGATTTGAGTTTATCAGTTGGTTTAAGGTGTTCTCTAGATAATTAGGGTTTATGTCACGCTTCTCTTTTTTATTTTCCCCTGGCTTGGGAACTATCTGAAGATTCCCTTGGGGTTTCTCAGCTACCTTATAAACTATCTTGATTCTCTCTGTTTTTTTCTCTAGTTGCTTTGAAGCTATGTCGGTTTTCTCTGAGGCTTTCTCCTGTGGCTTGGGATCTATCTGGACTTTTACGTCAAAATTCTCAGTTATCTCCTTTAGCTTCGTCGAAGGATTTGGTATGAAATCCTTTTCAGAATTGGGTTCTATAGGAAAATCCCCCAAGCTCTGAGTATCCTTGGATATTTTCGACACGGCGATTTTCCTGGCACTGCGCTGGCAAGCCTGAAAGAATTCCTCACATTCGTTCTTATCAACGTTAAGGGATACGCACGAGGTATTCATCCACAGAAAGTCTTTCTCCGCTTGTGGTTGCGAAACATTGTTTATATTCTTCAGAATATATTTGTCATCTGCCAGGTTATGTAAGGTCTCCCAGAGGCCCGCATCATCGGCACGCTTGCATACTTTCAACTCTGCAAATTTCTCGACAAGGCGATGACAATTCTCCAGAAGATGTTCTTCATCACCCACGAGGTCAACTGCCAGGCGATTAAACTTATCAAGAAGTTTCACATCATTGGGCTAAAAAATTGAAATGATTAAAATACAAATGTAACCACCAAAATAATATTACCATTACCTGCAAGCTATTCCCAAAATACAATCCTAGATATTTCTGGCACCTCAACTTGTTTTGTAGAGTGTTGAACAGTTTGATAATGCAGTCGATATAATTTGTCGGTGTCCTGGCCAGTCTTTTCTTTGATTTCTAAAAAACTAACCAATTTAAAAATAATCTTTTTAAATATCGGAGTCCAACCTTGGTTCTGCGCTTGATCGGAAGAGGTTTGGTCATCGTTCTGTTGTGCTTCGCAGAAGAGGACGCTCTTCTGAAAATATTTTCAATCTAGAATTACCTACAGAATTGGGATAACCTGCTCTGACACTGTACTTTTTGTTTTATTTTAAGTAATTTTCCTCAGACTACTCGGTTTTATGAAGTGGTAGCGAAACAAACAAATGATTCATTAAAAAAAACCAAAAAAATAACTTTATAGATAAAGTTTTCTATGCATTTGTTATTTATTATGATATATATAACGTTACAGCAATTTAACCTGAGTTTGTACGAAACTTTAGTGTTTTTTTCATGTAGAAATTGGTATATATACAACGTTGTTATTCGGTAAATAAGTGATGATTGAAAACTGATTAAATGCCAGAAATTAACTTATGAGATGTGAGCTTAAATTTACACTCCTTCAAGGCATAGCGCTTTACACAAAGTTATTTTTTACATAAATAAGAAAGTAAGCGCTAAGTAAGCTAGCATCGCAGGATTTCATCCAGAGTGGGTCCCCAGCGTCCATAGGGATCCTTTGGAAGAATGAATATGTTGTCGCACCATGTGTACCCAAGGACCCGGGTCTCCACGATCATCTTAAAGGCAGGACTTTCGTCAATCAGGTCTCGGTAATTGTCGTTGGACACCACGGCAGCATTCCACTCGTAGGCAAGCTGCAAAATAAAGCTGAAACCGAAGATGATTACAGAATAATTAAAATAGAATCATTTAACCATCTTACCGATCATCATAGCTAATTGTTTTCTGGCCGGGAATGTTCTTGCATGGCGTGAACACTATCTTTCCCTCCTTGTGGAGCTGATCGAGAAGCTCGGGATTGGAGGACTTAAAGGCGTTGCGACGAAACGATGGCATTACAGCCTTGGCATTGTGTCCCATTTTGTCGAAATACTGCAGGCAGTACTTGATGCCCTCCGAGGAAAACACATTGGAATTGCCATGACTGCGGAATGTTAACGTTAATTTAATTAAAATGAAAGTGGGGAAAAATCGAAGACACTTACGCAAAGGCCACATTGCTGCCGTCGATGATAATGGAGCGCTTATTCGACTTGGGCTTGCTGCTAGCCTGCCCGGGCTCGTCCGTATCCTCAGTGGGATTGAAAGTGTTGCTGTTGTAGTCTCCCACCTTTTTCTTTTCCGCCGTGGTAAACTGACTAAGACTCATACGTCCACTTTTCATTTTCGGAGACTTTGCTGCCTTTTTATGGGATTTCTGTTTGGGTTTCTCTACTTTGCTTGCCAACGGATTCAGCAAAGGAATGAAATCCTCTCCGCCAATGGAGTCATCCAAAAGAATCACCGAATCATCGGGCTTTGGCTTCGGCATTGACTTGGGAGTTTCGAGCAAATCGATGCAGGTAATGTCTGCCGTAGAATTTGACTCAGTTATGGTGGAGTACAGCAGTTTATGATCAGACTCTGGTTTAATAAGCACTGACACTTCGCGCCGGGAATCTGTAATTATTTTCGGAGTGGCAAGTTTCTCGGCACGGCGCTGGCAAGCCTCAAAGAACTTCTCGTTGGAAAATTGTTCCTTGTCTGAATCGCTTTCGTCGTCATCGATGTTTATAGGGACATTCGAAGTCTCCAGCAGCACGCAGTCATCGTCGTCGCTGGATTCAATGATTTCGCCCTCTTCAATTTTAGGAAAAGTACTTGAAATTTTCTAAATTTAAAATGTATATGAATTTTGATGATATTTAATATTTTCTGGATTGTTCACCTTCGGCGGTGTGTAGATTTTGGGTGTAGGCAGCGCAAGGTTCTTCGTGGGCGAGTTCCTAAGGAATTCCAACTTACGCTGAGCCTGAGGATACCTCTGAACATTGTACTTCTTTTTAATGGAGCTCATAAGTTTTGAAAAGCCTTTGTGTTTCACATTGGGTATCGCCTTGCGCTGCAATCTTTTCGGTGAGTTCTAAAGGTTCAAAAGATGTGATTAGATTGTTCTTTAAATTGAAATTACATACCTTGGGAAGGTTATCTTTGAACTTCTTGAACGTCTTCATTGATTTTTTAGTTGCTTTTGCTGATCCTGCAGCGCTGGTGCTAGCGGATTCTGCATTGTTTTGTGGTACTGCCTACATTTTTTAGAGAAATAAAGAGAATTATTTAATTAGTCATTCGGCAGTGGAATACTTTTTCTTTTTCTACTTACTGCGACCTAGAGTTTCCTCTAGTTTTAGGGTTTTATATAGTGCTTTATGGTGCTTTTTGAATAAAACTACACGATTCTTTTTTTGTTCAATTCATTTACATCATTTTTATTGAGAGCTGGAGCTAGTGTACACAGGGCTTACGTATATATATCTAGGCGTACACACTAACTAGGAAATCAATTTTGATTCTGACCTAACTTAAGATTTAACTAAGAAGATAACTTCCTTGGTATTAGCGTTGGCCATGCAGCCAAACGAGGTAAAACGGCCCGTAAGTACACAACTCAATTGCAGTAAACAACTCCTGGCAGAGGGCCTACTGCTGCTTCAGCTCGCGAATCTCGCTGCGAATGTTGGTGCGGGCCAGCTCCTCGTACTTGTCGTGGTACTCGCCGGTGGCATAGATGGAGGGAATCATCAGCAGGGTCTCCAGCACCTTGATGCGCATGGCCTTGTATGTGGCATCATCCAGATTGGCGTATTCTGACCTTAACAGTGTGGTGTAGTGTTTGTAATCTTCCGGCGAGGAACTAGATTGAAAATGTGGATATGAGAGCAAGCAAGGGATGAGTTGTGGCAAACTGATACTCACGCAAGCACCACCAAGTCCACATCTTGCAGCAAATTGGCCTCGTCTTCATGGCACCAGGTTAACTGATTTTCTGGAGTCTTGCGTCCCAGCAGATTGCACACCAGACTCTTGGCTCGGTCCTACATTGAAGTCGTATTCGTATAGAAAGCGTTAGGAGGGGGATTATCACCGAGCAGTACTCACATCCTCGATGACGGCATCGTTACAGAACTCTTCAAACACCCCGATATTCTCCTCCGTGCAGCTGCGATTGCCATCGAAGTGGTAGTACTGAAAGAAGGCCGCCAGCACAATGTTGGGATTGGTGCAGCCTGCCAGATGGGGCTCCTTGCGCTGCATCATCTCCTGCCAGTTGTGGTAGGCGCGCGCTGGATTCTCGGCGCTCAGGTGCTCCTGGATGCGGGCAAACCACTCCTTGGCCACCTGTTCAGGCACATCGTGGTGATCGCACACCTTCTTCCAGATCTTCTCCATTTTAGGTGGGTTCTTGTCGCTGTCGCTTTGGCCTCTAGGAACACAGCTCTCAGTTTCGGCGGTTGTCTAGCGTTTCTCGAACTTTTTCACTTTTCACTTTTCGTTTGGAAATGTTGGGGTTTGGGCCCTGGCGTTTGCGCACTACGCCGAGGTGCCCGCAAGTCCCTCTGTGTCAGCACACGCGGGAAAACGGATACTGCGCACTAAAGCGACGCTAACTCGGACATGTCTCCGTAATATCTTAATTTCTGGCTTATAAATAAAGCACTTACCAAATTCGATACGGCGGGAAGCTGATGTTTCTGAGGAGATTTGCCTGCCAGGCTAAGTAGAATCTTCGAAGCCTCGTGGGCAGTAGATCCATCCGCGTGCCACTGTTTATTCTTTGGCCGCGCTTTCAAGGCTTTCGCGGCCTTAATCTTTCTTAACTTGTTTTTGACCATTTTCGGGCCTAACAATGAAAAACAATAGCTTTAAACTTTTAATTTCATTTGGTCGGAATCAACAGCTGGTGTGACAATGCGTGTGTTTTGTGTTTTGGTATTTTTTTTATAGTATTTTCGCGCGAATTGCGTTAGGTAAGCGTTAGGGATTTGTAGTAGGGATGTAGACCTATAAAACCATTGTTTACAGTCTCCGGAAACTATGTAGTTCCCCTTTTTATAATTTTATTATTTAAAACAATAAATAAGTCATATAAAAACTATCCCATGGTATTTCACTAATTATTATGCGATGATTATCGCCTAGGACTATCGCTTATCTTTTTGTTTTAAATGCATCTGACAACCCTGTTTTGCATTGAACGAAAACAAATTTTGCGAAAAGCCATAAACAAAACCTGTAAGTGGAAAAATGGAGCTACTTTAGGGGTTTTACACTGATACAGAAACGGACTACATTATGTCCGTCTGCGTGCTCTGCTTGGTTTGCTCCGATGGCGGCTACCCCCTGTTGTCCGCCGAGGGCGTCCGGCTGAACATTAAGGGAATCATCAACAAACATTTTTCGTTTTTCGAGGTAAGCTGCGCGACATAATCGGAAATTGTGCATATTATAGACTCTAGACAATTCCCCTTCTGCAGGTGCTCACTGCTGGCAGTGATGCCGCGGTCTGCCGCGAATGCTGGCAGTGCGTCAGCAGCTTCGATGAGTTCCACCAGCGAGTCTCCAGGCTGCACGAACAGCCACTTAGAGGCGACGCCAAAAGCGTGGCCATTGAGTTCTGCGCCGAAACGGAAGAGGCCATCAATCCTCTATTTGCCGTGGAACTGGATGCCCTGGCCGAGGGCTTCTTCGCCCCCAATGAAGTGAAGGTGGAGGTCAATGAGCTCGAACCTTTGCCCAAGGTGGAGCTCCTCGAGGACCCAGTGAAAACCGAAAGGAGAACTGGTGCCACCAAGCGACTGGGTGCCCAATCCGAAGGTCAATCCCAGCCCAAGCGTCGCATTAAAAACGAAAAAATTGTGGACAGTGACTCGGATGTGCCGCTGGCGAAATTCGTGGGCACAGAGATGAAGACCGGCTCCAACGGACCGGCAAAAAACAACGAACAAGGCAAGGGACAGCCACTGCGAAGGAGCACGAGACGTGGTCGCCCACCAAAGGTCAAGCCAGAGGATCTGGCGTCTCCCAAAAAAGAACTCGAATCGGATGATGAAGAACACGACAACAGAAATGACAATGACGGGGAATTCGTGCCCGCTGAAGCCGTTTTGGGTACGGATGACAGCGCAAGTTCGTCCAGCGAAAGCAGTGATGATGCTGATAATGATTCGGATAACAGCCTGCCGGACTTTGAGCCCGAGGAACGGTATGCCGAGATCCCTAAGCGGGTCGTTGTGAAGCCCAAAAAGTACCGAAAACGAGAAAAACCTTTGGTCCCGCCCGTCCGCATGAGTCGCGAGGAGATCGAGCGACGAAAACAGCAGCAGGACGAGTACGATGAGCTTATCCTAGAGTTCTTCAAGAAGTTCCCCTGCCACATCTGCAACCTACTCGTGCAGAATTTTGCAGACATGCGATCCCATATGCGCCTCACCCACAACATCGAATCGGGCTTCATGCAGTGCTGCGGCCGAAAGTTTCACACGCGCAAGGGTCTGGCGGAGCATGTGTTGGTCCACAAGAATCCGGAACACTTTATGTGCTCGCACTGCAGCCGTGTCTTCCAGGACTCGCGCTCGCTGGAGATTCACGAGCAGACGCACACCAATCCGGATGTGAAGACAGAGCCAAAGGAGAAGCGTATGTTTCCGTGCGAAAAGTGTTCCAAGACATTTACCAGCAAGGCGGCCACAGAATATCATTATATGTCCAAGCATGTACCCAAGTCCGAGTTCAAATTCACCTGTCCAGAGTGTAACAAGAAGTGGGTTTAGAAGTCATATTCCACCGCAAATTCCAATCTAATTTCTTTATTATTTCAGGATACCCACGGCGCGCAAGCTAAAGGAGCATCTACGCTACATGCACGACCCCGAAACGGCCATCATTTGCGACAAGTGCGGCAAGACAGTGCGGTCCCATGGGTATCTCAAGAAGCACCATGAACTGGAACATTCCGAAGAGCCACGTCCAAAGCCCGATCCCGTACAATGTGAGATTTGCGGCACCTGGTTGCGTCACCTGTCTGGCCTGAAGCAGCACATGAACACGGTGCATGAGCCGCCGGGCAGCGAGCACCGCTGTCCCATATGCAACAAGACGTCCACCAATTCCAGAGCCCTCAAGCGTCACATTTACCACAATCATCAGTGTGAGCGCAAGTTCAAGTGCGGAATGTGTGAAAAGGCCTTTAAACGGCCGCAGGATTTGAGAGTGAGTCAATCTTTGCCATTTTTCTAAGATAAGAAAGATTCATGGTCTAAAATTTACAGGAACACACTTCCACGCACACCGGCGAGGTGCTTTACACCTGTCCCAATTGTCCCATGACGTTCTTTTCCAACGCCAACATGTACAAGCATCGCCAGCGGCTCCATCGCGCCGAATGGGAGGCGGACCGAAAGAAACCGCTGCCGCCGAACATCATGAAGATGTCGCAGGGCGTCACCACGGCCATGAAGAAGCGGCAGACCAGCAGCAACCTGTTCCCACAGTCACAGGAACAGAAGCAATAGCATTTGCACATATTTACGACATCTATAGATAGTAGATAAATCGTCAACCATTATTATTATTAACTCGCACTTAACACAGATAAGTTAAGCCATAAATAAGTAGACGCGGACATGTATATTTACATCGATTTATGAGGCCTCTATCTTATCTAGCCATCGTCCTGCGGTATCCGGATTTCCTCAGACATCCCCTCCTCCCGGTGAATGCTAGCCCAGTGCTGCGATAGCTCCTGACTGATGGCCTTGCGGAAAACCATGCACGAGATGTGCGGCAGCTTCTCGAAGCGCACCCGCAACAGGCCGAGCCTGGCCAATGAATAGCGCCAGTTCTTCATGAGGTGTGCATTCTTGCCCACATGCTGCGAGTCGGGTGTGATCAGGACAAGGATGCCCTCGGGCAGAAGCAGGTCGTAGGCCTTGCGACAGCACTGCAGCCGCTGCTCGGCACTGGGCATGTACTCCAGCAGCAGGCTAAAGATGACACACTCGTAATGGTTCGCTGGTAGCCTTCTGACACTGCCCTCTTCGAGCTCTGGTTCCTCTACACCAGGCACCACTTCAACTTTCAAGAAATCCGCCTGCAACACATCTTCGGTGGCGGGGCACAGGTCCAGAGCCGTTACCTCAAGGTGAGGGGCACTGGCAAAGGGATTGAAGCAGCTGCCCACGTCCAGGACCCGCAGCCTGTCCGGCGGCTCCTCCATTAGCTGGCATTGCACTTCACCACCCAACTGGCCCTCGCTTTTGTAGGACTCCAGGAGTCGCTGCTCCCGCTGTCGCTTTTGCAGGTAGATTCCCTCGGTGAAGAAGTATTTGGTAATGTAGTCAATGGCCCACTTGATGCGGCTGCGCGCCTGCAGCTCTATATTTCCATCGTTTGTTTCCCATATGGCCGCCAGTTCCCGCATGGCTTTGGCGTACTCCGCCAGCCGCTTGGCGTTTCTGGGACTCGTGTGCTCCTGCCAGGCCACCGTCGCCCCGTGCTGTTTCGTCAGCTGGCGCAGGCTTTCGTGGCAGCTCTTGACGATGCTGGCCAGGCGCTGGTGCTCCTCCGTTGCCATTTCAAGAGATTTTGATTAGCCTGTTGGATTGTTTACTTCGGTTTGGAGCGAACAAGTGTGACCAGCTACGGCGGAAGTTGGATTTTTAACAGCGGGAAAGTCGGCGGGCACACTGTCATTTTCTAATTGGAAACGCGGAAACCTTCGGAATTTCGATGTCCTGGAGAAAACTACTTTAAAAACTTTATTTTAAGAAACTAATGGTCATCTTCTACATTTAAAAGCTGCCTTCCCATGGAATTACATTTGAATAGATGTACCATATGCCTTTTATTAATGTCTAACGCTCGAAAATTCCCGTTAAAAGAATTTTTTTTTTAAATTTTGAATGCTGGAAGCACTTGAAACTCTAAAGAAAGTGGCCTCAAAAGGACAATGGAACTGTCAATACTTGAAATTTAACTGTCAGAAATGCGACGATCTTTCTCTCCTTTCACATTGGTTGCGCCATTATCAGGTGATGATTTTCGAATAGTCCTTGGATTGGGCGAGTCATCGAACCAGGACATTACGTTTGCACATAGAGCAAGGACATCCATGCAGGGATTGGTTGGAAACACTCGACCGAGGAACTCCATGAGCAGAGGCTGCTTGCGCACCACCTCACAGTACTCATCAAACGAGATGAGAGTGTCCTTGTCTAGATCGAATTTAAGGAAGATCATTTCCTTCATGTCCTGCAGAAATAAATTCCTGTTATATATTTAGGTAAATAAGTAGATAGACACAGTCTTACCAATAGCAGCTCTGTGGCTTCTTCTTCGTCCTCGCCCTCAAAGAATCTCTTAAGGTAGAACCCAACATCCTCGCCATTTAACTGCATTTTGTCTTGCTTGTCGTAGATCTGAGATATATGTTATATGCAGAGATATATGTTTACAAATTAATTAAATATAATTAAAAAATTAAGGGTTTCTCACAGAAAAGGCAAACTCCATCTTCATATCCAGGTCTCTGGTGAAATATATGGTTAATAGCTTCACAAAGGACTCCAAGCTAACGTGCTTGTCGGCAGAAAAATCGGGATGTGACGATTCTGTGCCATGGCTAATGCGGAAGACCGTTGATGTGCTAATGCTGCAATCACTTATTTCAAACAGATCCATCATGAGAGAGGTGAGCTGTGGGATGGTCATGTACTTTGCCTTTGTGCCATTAGCCAGGACCATCTTGTGGTACAGCATTACAATGCAAATCAGTTCGTTTGTCGTGAAAATAGAGTCCTTGCTCAACTGCACTATCTCGTTAGCGTACAACCAATTAAAACGGGCATTTTCAAGAGTATCTATGGTCTGATCCAAGTCTTTCATCTTGCAAGAACTTCTTAAAAATTTAGTACTTTCTTTGTGTTAAAATAAAAAGGATTTTTGAAGAAATAATATAATAATGTGCAAACAATTACTTTTATTACGCCCGACTTGTAGGTTGTGTTTGACTTTTGTATCAAAGGCACCTCTTATAAAATCCCATAAAATTAAAAACACTTTTCCCAACTGTTTACACACTATGTATTTCTGTATTTCTTTATCTAATGGGTTTCATTTTACCTTGCTTTCGCCCGGATTACGGCATTTATTAAGCTGAAGCAAGTGACAGGATATTACAGCGCTATACAACACGTACGTACAGAGTAACTTATGATTATGCGCGAGCTATAAAAGATGCTCGCTTCCGTATTTATGAACAAACATGTCTCCGATGTCCATGTTACCTACTATGTATAATTGGTAGTTACGTTACAAAAAAAGCTTAAAACTAAAAAAAAGGAATACTTTTAAAATAATACAGTGGCCATAGAGAATACTGACTGAGGAGGAGTAGTTTTTGGGGAACTTATTCAGAGTCTGTGCTTGAGTATTTTGTTCTTTTTTCTTTTCTTTTTTGACGACACAACCGCGTTTTCAATTGATCTCTTGTTTTTGTCCGGAGCACTTAACCGATACAGATACAAATATATAATACTAGTTTTTAGTTTTAGTTTCTGCTTGAAAATGCAATGTCTGTGAGTGAGTTCGTGAGGTGTGCGAAATGCACAAAAAACAACAGTCCATTTGTCCATTTGTGGCAACTTGAGTGTGTGTGTGTGTCTATGAGTATTCGTATTCGTATTCGTATTCGTATCCGGCTGTTCAGTTGTCCGGATGAGCTACTACATTTCGCTAAAACGTATTTCAAGCTAAATTTTAAAGTACTGTTTCTTGTTGATGTTTCCTCTAAATGCACTTACACTCTAATTGCTGGCAATTCGTATTGTATTTGCGAGAGTCCCTAGGCGGCATTGAGCGCCAGCGCCCCCTCCGCACTAGTCGATGGCCCGACGACGACGACGTCGTGGACATTGTTGTAGTCCGCTTTGGCATTACATTTCGCCGCGCTTGGGTCCTGTATGCTTCCGTTGAGGCTGCCACCTTTCAGCGAGTAGATGCCCAACCGCGCCTCGTGTTCCCGCCGCTGCTGGCGCAACCGGATGTCATGCTCCTCGCGCATGTGTCGCAGTTTCAGGTCCTGCTCCTGCCGGTAATAGGCCATTTTAATCTCCTGCTCCATTTGCTCAAAGCGCAGCTTTTGCTCGTGCTCCCGCCGGGCATAGTCGATCTCGGCCAATCGGGCCTGTTTCAGCAGCTTGAACAGGTCCTGCTTGTACTTTTGCTCCAACTCGGAGGTGCTGACAAGGTCGACTGGCTGGCTATTCGCATCGGCGGCCACTGGTGTGGCGCCCAGGGAGAACTGTTGGAGCGTGGTGATGGGAGCTACGCTGTTGGAGGCTTCATTCTCATCGGAGAGCACTGACTGGGCCTGCGAAAGCTGTGGGAGAATGAAATATCAATATTTCATTTCGTTTAGAGCTTTTTTTTCTTAGCCTCTCTTTTACTTACATTTCTCTGTCGCCTTTTTCGTGGCGCGGCGGCTGCTGTCTTTTCATTCTCCTCTCCCGTTTCGGCGGATGTTTCTGCTTTGGCGCCAGCCAACGGCGACGGCTTGGCCTTGGCCCTTTTGCGTCGTTGGGCGGGCTGCTGGGCGGCGGGAGTGCTCTCCTGCTGCGAGTCCCCATCCCCGCCAGCGGTGGACGGCGGCGGCGATGGGATGGCTATGGTGGACGTCTGCAGGGTGTCCTCGCTGGCGTTCGTGGAGTTGGGCAAAGCGGCCAGCGGCATGTCCTCGTCCTCGTCGATGTCCAAGAGTTCCTTTTTGATCGCGCCATTCGTGTTGGCGCTGCGCGTCTGGCTACGCGATGTGACCGGATCCTTCTGCATCTCCTCCATGAATTCGATCATGCGCATGCCCTCGAGAGCCTCGGCCTTCGGATGCTTTTGCTGGTGCTCCCGTTTGGCGGAGTTCTTCATGCTGCGCCACTGCACCTGGATCTGTTCCAGCAGTCTGTGACGAAAGTTGAGCGCATTGAACCTGACGAGGGGGGGAGGATGGACATTAGATTTGTCTAGAATTGATAGTTAAGCCACGGCAACTTACTGTTTGGTGATCTGTGACCAGGCCAAGCGCTTGGCCTTTATGCTCTTGGCGTCCACGCTCCGATTCTCGACAAACGCCACCTTCGACTTGATGACCTCGAGGAGCAGGCCGCGCTCGGCCTCCTCCCAGTTGAGGGAGCGTTTCTTGCGCGTGCCCTTCTTTTTGCCGCCCGCGCCTTCCTTCTCGCCAGCGTCCTCGGCCGCATCCTCTGCATTCTCCGCCCCCTCGTCCGCGGTGGCGCTGCTCGACTTCTGTGGCTTCAGCTCGGCCTTCTCGTCCTCGTCGTCGTCCTCCGGCGGCGAGGACGATCCTTTGGCTAGCAGCTCTTCCAGTTTCATTGTTTTTGTTTACAACTTGGCCTTACAATTGGTTGGATTCCAATTCGAACAAGCAGGCTTGCAAAAATCCTATTTGATTTCTGTATATACTGGAGTCGCAGTGTGGCCAGGTTGCATGGGTTTGGAGATACCTATTCTATTGAAAATCTCGTATTCAAGTTATCGGTGGTATATTTCTCATAAAAATCTACATCGGCTTTTAAAAATATTTATTTCATTTCACGTTGCGGCATTTATTAACATTATTGCAATTCCTGCTGTAAAGGGCGGAAAGTGGCAGAAGGCGCTGAAAAACATGTCAAACTGAACATTTTTCCCGATAATTAAGGCAACTCTAGTGTTTAGAATTTTATCGAACTAAGTACGTCCAATTGTGTCATCGAATTACGGTCATACTTGGTATCGAACGTTATAACGAGTAAGTAGCAAGCATAATTTTTCGTTTCATAAGATTATTTAACAATATTTTCTAACGAAACCAGCGAGATGGCTTTCGGTGACTATCCTGCTGAGTATAACCCCAAGGTGCACGGGCCCTACGACCCTGCCCGATTCTACGGCAAAGGTGAGCACCATTCGCAAAATTACGTAATTTTCAGCTCACCGCTTTTTTGCGGCAGGCGTTTCGAGCACACTTACACTGGCCAGCAAACTAACGATTTACATAATTCTCCCACAGCCGATGTGCCATTCGGACAGGTGAAGTTGGGAGAGCTGGGCGCGTGGCTGGGACGCCGCAACAAGAGCCCCAATGCTCTCGCCGGAGCCGTGAGCCGTGCCTGGTGGCGCTGGCAGCACAAGTACGTGTTCCCCAAGCGCGCTGGCATCGCTCCCTTCTTCCAGCTGACCGTCGCCAGCATGACCTTCTTCTATCTGATCAACTACACCAAGTTGAAGCACCACAGGAACTACAAGTACCACTAAGCGGCTCTCCGCTGGTGGCACCTCCTGCAACTCTACTCGATCTTGATCCAGTTACAGACTTTCCACACGGCGTGCGAGAGGCAGGCGGGCGGGCGAACACCACACAACAATTACTATATATTTGGCTTTTGTGTTTTGAAAACTGCTTAAGTGAATAAAACGGCTGCGGATATCTCTGCCCACACTCAATCGTTGCCGCACTCAAACACCGCATTCGGTCCGATGTCCAGCTCGGCATCATCCTGCTCCCAGGCGGTGGTGGGTTTTGCTGTGTGGATTTCGCAGATAAAAGGCAGCTGCCGGTCGCAGCTCAGGGTTTGCCAAGTACCCTGGGACGTTAGAGCCACACAACTGGCATTAGTCTGCTCTTGACTTAAGTTAAATGGAAGATCTAGTCATGATTTTTTGGAAAACTTCGTAGTACCCACCCGAAACGTGGATGTCCTGTATCCCAGGCCCTGTACAAAAAGCACTGTAGGCTTTCCTGCTGAGAGTTTCGAAAATCCATGGGATTCAGGGAAGTAGAGCGATTATAAGTCAAACCTACATAAGCCAGGAAGACATTGGGCTCTGGATCTGGTCGACCAAGTAGCTTCCTGTTGAACTGAAGCAGCCACTGAGCCAGGAAACTTGTTCTAGACTCGGAGGCAATGTTGGCCAAGCTACCAGAGAACTCTGTTGAATTGGAGCAGGTCAGGGAGGCATTCAGATAGGAGGCTGGTGTGGTAAACACCACAAATAGACCAACTTCCGGCAGGCAGGTGTAGTTCCCAACAACTGACGAATATTAAGCATTTTAGTTACATTTTGTATTAAGTTATTGTCTTAGAAAACCAACCTGTTGGCCTGCCATACAAGCTGTAATAATCAAAGCGACTGTCGTTGATCATTCCTGAAAATGTATGGTTTTGTGGACACGGCAGCACATGGCAATTGAAGAATTCTCCTGGTTGCTGAAAAACAGTCAATTGACTGCGTCTATGCTTCTGCTTTTGGGTTTCATTTCTTAAGAACTTGAGATCGAATAGGTTATGGCGTCTTTTTAGCCCTCCAGGTGCGTAGTTAAAGGCCAGCCCACGCAGCTCTCTTGTAAGATTAGCGCAATCCTCCAGTGAAGCAGTGCTCTCCAGAGCCAGAGCATTCTCCGTCGAGGCTCGTTGGCACTGCCGAACCAAGTGAAACTGCATTGGATGTGATTTTTCAGTGGGACAGTTAAGAGAACATCTTGACAGGTCACTCAGAAGGCTTATTAGCATGAATATATAGTAAAATTTCATATTGCTACTAAAAACTCCTCTTTTCTGTTCAATTAACAAACCTGAACTGATGTGGGAGGCTCCATTTCAGTTCTTGATGTCATTTTTACAACAATTTTGCGTCACTCAAAAGTCACAGGAGTTATTTAGGTCAATTTGCGTTTATTGTTCAATGATTATTATTAACTTACGAGGTAAACTATGATTGAGCTTTTAAAATATGAATTGAATTGCATAATTGAACGGCTCCAGAGGAGCATTCCCAGGCGGAATGCTCGATTGAAGCTGTGCAAAGGCCTAGGCTTACTACATTTGAGAACTGTTTGCCAGATATTTGTTCTGTGTTCTTGTATTATATATATGTATAAACTATATATAGTAAGTGGCTGATCGGGACGGCTGCTTTATGATAAAAGGGCTCCTGCCCGCGTCCAGATCCAGAGTGCAGTTGGTTCAAGTAAAAACAATGACAAGAAAATATTCAGGAAATTCTACTAAGAGTGTCGACGAGGGACGTGTGTGCATTTTTTTTTGGACCTTTGGCAGTTAGGCATCCGATAAATTAATAAATTACGAATAAGAGTTAGACATTAAGTAGATACGAGTACAAATATCACCTGAGCGTCGGCTGCTGCATTCGTTGTTAGTTCGAGTGATTAAATTAAACAAGGAAAAGGACGAATAGGGGGTTGTAGAAACACGCTTACACTTACAGTGGAGTGTCTGAAGGAAGGGCGAGTCCAACACCGACTGTGCGGAACAGAGCTCCAAGGATTGAGTATCCTGTGGAAGGAGCTCTGCGACATTAGCGGGCAATTAAGGATAATGGCCCCAGAATCATTGCCCGGTAATCTCTGCACAACATTTTGTGAACTAAGACTAATTATGCTTTAAATCTAGAGACAGCCGCTGGACGACGACTGACTGCTCCGCTCCAGCATCCGGCATCCTTAGAGACTAAGTGGCTCCCAATTCTATCAATCGTTGACTACCGCAGCGGCACCTGCGCGACCGAACTTTATGCTGATTCTGATTTTCAACACTTTGAGTGTTTTGATTTTGGAAACAATTTGAATTTTGAATTTCTTTTTTCTTTTTTTTTTTGGACTCTTTTGCGCCGCTTAGCTGCTGTGCGAGAAGGCGGTGTTCGTGTAGGGTCCGCTGTAGATGGAGCTGCCGGAGTTGGACACCGTCTTGGTGCTGCGGCGGGCCATGATGCACAGCACGGCGGCGACCACGGCCAGCATCAGAATCAGGCCGGCGATGGCAATGGCTATGGCGAAGGTGCGCTGTGACACGCACAGGGCATCATCCAGGGTCTGGAAGTACAGAAAAACATTCTTAATATAAGGAATTCATTTAAAATAACCCACTCCCTCTCTCACCTTCTCCTTGTACACCGCATCATCATCGCTGTCGTTGGCATTTTCGTTCTCATTCACATACAGACCCGAGAAGACCTCAATGGTGGCAGGCAGGCCGTCCTCCTCTTTGCTATCAACGGCAGTCTGACGCTTTGGTCGCTTACCGCTGCACAAAGGCGCCTCCTGGCAGGTGGGATCCTCCAAGGCACACAAACGCACATTGCACTGATAGTAAACGGAGGTTGTGTACGGGAACTTGTGAGCCGGGAAGGTCACATTGGCGGCCAGGCGATCCTCGGTGTAGTTGAACTGACCCATAATTTCATTATCCATGGGACAGCTGTAAAAACATGACTTTAAATATATGGAAACCACATTTTTTCAAGCAAAACTCACCCATCCTCGCCCACCAGTCGCTGCTCTCCCCAACCCAAGCCATCGCGAACAATGCAGTCCGTCACATGCAGTCCGTACACCTGCTGTCTATCGATGCTGATCACCAGGGTGAGCGGATCGCCAATCTTCACGTCGTCGGCTATTTTGTGCTCATCATTGTAGATCTTCATGTGGCAGCCGGGCATGGGAATCTCGTTGTTGCTCACATCCTCTTCCACCTCCTGCGGGGCATTGGCATCGTACACATCCTCCTCGTCTAGGTCGTCATCCTGTTGCTGCTTATCCAAAGATCGGCCATAGTCCCGGCGATCGTCGCTGCGGAAGGCCTGCGGCTTTTGGGCATGCTTACGCAGGTGCTTCTTGGGCTTAATGGCGGCATCACGGCTCTTGTAGGCACATCTCACATGGTAGCCGCGTCCCAAGTCGGTGATGAGCTTCAGATGCGGTTGAAGAACGATGGTATTGAAGAATTCGATTCCTCCATCGTCCTATAATAGAGAGAGAGAGTGTTTTGGGTTAGTTTTTTGAAAGAAAAAATTAATTTATTCTCTCTTAAAATCAAATTACATTTATTTTCCACTCTAAAAATAGATGCTTTCTTGTTTCTCAAATTAAAATGAGAATAATACCTCGCATTACCACCTACGGGCAAACCTGTTCGCCCTCGATTCCCTGAGCTGGGCTGAATCCAAGCTCCAAGCTGGTCACCTGCCTAATGCTAATGCCAAGAAGCCATATCGGCCACCTGAACCTCGAGTGCCAGCATAATGTACTTACAATGGCGGCTCAGCCCCCTTCTCATTATGCATTCAGCAAAGATTCACGCTCGGCTGCAGCCACTCAGAAGTTGAATGTGCGATGGTAGCTAGCCTATGGAGCTATGGAGCACTTCCTGGAGCTAGCTGCTCCATCAGAATGGTGCTAAAGCCGATCAGCCAGGTGTGACGTCTAGCCAGCCGCCCCTTTCTGAAAGATCCATGGGCCTTATCTCCTCGCAAATTAGCCAAGTTTGCATGATGAATTTTAATGGCGATAGTTGGAACTAAGGAACTTGAGAAATCCAAGAATGTCTGTCTCAGAGGCATGATGCAATTTCCCTTCATTAAGGGAATTTTTAATTGAACTTCCGCTGGAGCAGACAGGTATTTCTAACTTGCCACCTGCTTATCAACATTTGAGGTTCATTGTAATTAATTTTAATTGTATTTTGTTCTTTAAGGGGAAAGGAATTTTTGTAAAATGTAAAAAACAGAATTAAGTCAAGAGAAATAAAATAATAAAATGTATATTTTTGAATCAATTAAGATTATTAAAGGTAAATATCTATAGCTTTTCATCTTTTTAGCAAGAATCTATAATATATTCTTGTTTAAAGTTGGCAAAATAGAACAGAATGGAAATTCAATAGAAAAAGACTAAATTAAAGCAAGAGAAATCTATCAAAAAACCATATTGCATTCCAAATAATCCATAAATTGATTTTAATACGAAACTGAAAAGATATTCTTATATAAAATCAATTTAAAAACCTTTTCTTTATGTGTATCTCTAACGGTTTATTCGCCCATCGGTGCGCTGTGCTAATTCCAATGGCCGCCAGAAGGCAGAAACAAATCGAGTACACACACTCGATGGCTTCGACCGAAAGAAGAAAGGTGAGGTAATGACAGTGGCAAGTATATAGTACTACTTATTTATACGCCGACGGCTCGGAAGTTTTGTAATTGGGTCTTGCCAGATTTTTGGGCACGGAAGTTCTCCGCTTAAGTAGAGGGCTTTCCTCTCCTCTGGCGGGCTTAATTCTTAATGGTCAGATGATGGGCCGATGTTTGTTTGTTTTTGTTTGTTTGTTGTTATAGCCGGCATTAATCGAGGGGCCAAAAGAAGAATAAGCCGACGACTTGCGGCTCTACACACTGTTCCTGTCCCGGTGTGCGATTTATTGCCCAACACGGTCTCCGAAGCGTTTCCGTCGCTTGGCATTGTCCAATTCTGTGATTCTCCGATTGTCTGGCTTAAAACAAGACTTAGGGTAGGGGCTGCTTCCTTTGTTGCCCAAGAACCCAACTTGCCAAGAAGCGTTGACAGTTATGTTTCAAGTGTTAGTTCTCAGCCTCCGGGCATCATCATCATCATCATCTCGAGACAATGGGCCAATAAAAAGCATAATAAAGTGACATTTAAGATTTTCAAGAAGATTTCTAACGGTAGAAAGCCTATTATGTCATTATAACACTTCTTCATGAGATATATATATGTGCTGGTGTGTCGAATTTGGATTTATTTCGAGGGAATGAATGCAAATGCATCCAAATACGGTCCCCGAAACAGGTTCACGCTGGACGCCGTACAGAGAATGCGTGGGAGTCGCTGTTAAATCGACCGAGTGACCTTCGCTCCAAACACGGCGGTAGCCAGGCATTAAAATATCAATATCGGCCATAAAGCCGCTTACATGTTCGAACACTTTTGGCCTTTTCACGGCCATCCGCTGACATTGGCGGCCAATGAACGCACGAACCGCCAACGTTGCTCTCTCAGTAAGCTTGTCAGAACAAATTGATTTCTTTGCCGCTTTGCTGAGCCGTGAAAAATATTGATGTGTTTGATTGAAGTTTCGGAGTTCTGGGATGGCAGCAATTAAATTTTAATTAAAAACGTAGTTGCCCCCAACCCTAGGCGACCCTGTGGCGGAATTTAATTATGCCTGGCATGCCTCACAGTCGCGACTTGACGTGGCCCTCGACTCTAGAGCTCCACTCCTCAACTGAAGCTGTCATGTGGCATCTTGTCACGCGACTTTTTACACTGCAGTGAGCTCATCTCATGACGTAAGACAGGATGGCTGGCAAGCGATTGGCCATTAGTGACTGCACGCTGGATGAGACCCGCTCATCGTGTTTAATGACAAACATTAAAAATATCTCCCGACAGGCCTTGGCCGCCTCTCTGTTGACTTTCCAGGGGTAAATATGTAATATTTACTGATTCTTGCTTATTGAACGATCCGTGTAAATTGCTTGGGTCAATACGAAGCACAGAAACTACAAAGACACAGCGGCGGCGAAGGACAAAGCAATGAAAATACGAAAGACTTAGGCAACGAACTGGAGAATGCTATACATGCGAGATATGGCATGTGTGCATAAGGAAAATGCCAGAATAAATATAAATATTGATGAGTTTGATAAAGAAAAGGGTTGGAAATAAGATGAAATATTTTTTAAATTAAGTATTTATATTTTATTGCAAGAAAACATGAATTACTTTTGAATTGATCATTTATTTTGAACAGAATTTCAAGTTTAATCTGAAATCTGATAGTATTTCCTGTTTAATTATATTGACATTCATTTTAAGAGCTCAATATCTATCAAAATATTATTATGGAAGGCGTAAAAATCTCTTGTAATTATAGTATTAAAAAAGCAATGTTAAAATGTTATAAAAATGAGTCTTCTTTATTACATAAATGTAATAAAAATGTTGTTAAAAATATTGCAAAAATTACTATTAAAATCTTGCAATAATGATTAATTTTTTAACATAAATCATACATAAAGAAGACATTATTCCATTCATCATTATTTATCTTTAAACTCTAATTCTTATTGCCACCTTAAACTTAAACGCAGTCAGTACAACCTCCTCATGAATGGCATATTGTGTGTGATCCAATCAAAAAGTTGGTTAACAACAAACAGCTAACCAACCCCAATCAATAACATAACATTCGTTCCATCAACCGCATTGCGGTTCTTAAATGCAATGCACTTTGTTGCCACATCAAATTGAATGTACAACAGTCGTAACTGCAATTAAAATTTGTAATTTCAAAAATTGTGTCAATCGAGCGAAAGGAAAAAGTAGCAAATAACACCAGCAACAGCAACAGCTTCAACTTCAACAAATTACAAAACGCTAGCCCCGTAAATGCCGAGAAAATCACATTAATATGTATCACAATCGGACTTTATACGCGGCTATAAAAATGCCGCTGTCTGTGCGTGAGTTGCAGCCGCATTTAGACCCGGTTAAGTGCTAATTGAGATTTGAAAATCAGATTCCCAATACCAGATCCCAGATCGCAGATCCCAGCACAAAGACGACCGTTGTTGGCCCCAAATCGATCCAACGAATGAGCCAATAAATACATCGGGCCATATATGAATTAGACAAACCCAATAGCGTGGCAAGACTGAAATTTATATGGCACATCGTGGTTGATTCTCTCTCTCTCTCTTGGATCACTCGATATTGCTTACAGGGACATGGAGCAGGCAAAGCGTCATGCTCGCTGGGGCGGTTCAGATCAATAATACGCTCGTTCAGATCAGTGATCTTAAGAAATCTGGTTTTCCTTTAAACTGACAGCCTACACAAACAGAATTTTAAGTAATTGAAATGCGTGAAATGGGAATAATATACGCCTACGTTTTAAGTTTTTGGGGATTCTGAGAATAATATAGATTTTAAATAGGGTTTTCTAATAAAAATATACAACATATCTTAGTATGTATGACTAGAACTCCTAAAGAAATGCGAATTACCATTAACATCAACTTTAACAATGAACAAAAAGCCTGATAAATGATCCTCATTATTTATATATTCTTTCTAAGACAGTTTTTGTATTTCAAAGCAATAAATTATAATTGCTAGAAAATATTAAAAGGCTAAAACCATGACTATAAGGTTCTGTATTTCATATAGCATGCCTAATGACTGCTATTTTAGCGGGAAACTGTGTTGTGTGGAGCCATCAAATCGCATCATTAGTTTAGCCGCAAAAGGTGCGTGAGCTGTGCCAACCTTTTAAATAAACAAGTCATCTTGGACGGACTTTACCTTGTAACCAATGAGTCGTGTTGCCATAAAAGTGCCTAAACTTAATGTTAAATTTTTTTGTTTTCTTTATTTGCATGCCAAAATGGCAGAACTAGTTGGACAGCTTGGACGTGCCATCACCTAAGATCTCCGATCTGCGATCTGAGTGGGTGCGTGTAATGAAATTCTGGATTGGCCAATCCAATTTGACTCACCGTTTCCTTGGGCATCGTGTTGCACGACCGCAGGGGCAGCTTGTACCGCAGGGAGCCCACATGATCTCTGCGGGGTAGATGGATGGCATAATGGATTAGAATCGCCACGACGATCAATAGATCGCACACTCACCTGTACTCGCTGAGGCATGTGGAGTTCTTGGACAGGCCTTTCGGATAGATCATGCCACTGAAGAGCCCCGTCTCATGGTTTGGCGGAGCATCTTTGATGGTTATCAGCATTGAGCCGGACAGGCACTTGATCCGCACGCTTGGCTCTACCGTCGGCTTGGAGGTGGCCTGCGCCTCCGCCTCCGCTTCGGCCGCAGCAATGGCTTCGCTCAGCGAACTCTGTGCATCCTCTAAAACAAAAAAAAATATCGGAAATTATGAAATGCAAACACAACAGCAGCCCCACTCCCAAAAACGGAATGTTTGAGCAGCTGAAAAAAGCACAGTTAGATGCCAGAGGAGCTGCAGGAGGATGCTGCATCTGGAGGAGTAACCTCGAGAGCCGTTAGCATAAATCATGAGCAGAAAAAACAAAACACCAAAACAATGGCCCATGGGAGCAGTATTTACTCAAGCCTGCAGCTCCAAGTCCAAGTCAAAGCCAGCATGCGGAAGACTTTAGTAGTTTGTTAGTTTAAACTGAGAAAAAATAGTTCCAGCAATTTGTTAGTAATAGAAATCAACTTGTTTTACTAGAAATTTATTATTTTAATGAATAAATATATTTCTAATAATTTCAAAATGTAGTTTCTTAGCCAAAACTTACTTTTAGTACTTAATTTCTTTATAAATCTCTCTCCTTTTTTCTCATAAACGTATATCCTTTTAATAAATATTTTTTCTCAGTGTTTGCTCATGACATTGACTTGCTATTGAAGCAGCAACATCGAAATATCAGCCACAGCAGCAGCCAGACTGCGGCAACATGGGGCGAAGACACGGCACAGAAGCGTTCGTGGCCATTAGAAAGATGCCATTCTGCAAGGCAAGTTCCTTGAACTTCAGCTTGGGCCATGGCCTGGGATTAGGTTGTGCTCTTGGCATTTCCTGCTTGCAGCCAAGTCGGAGATATCTTCAGATGGCAATGCCAAGAACCGACTTCGACTCTTCTTCGTCGCAAAGGTACACAATTGGCCGAAAGACGGGAAACGGGAGACGGGAAAAGCTGGCCAGGCACGTTCGCCCTGGCAGTTGGCTTTGTGTGTATACGGGGCATGTACTATATCTGTATATATGTACGAACTCGTGGCGTGGATGGACCCAAGACGAAGCCCGATGGGATGCCTGGATCGGTTCAACGAACCTTGCAGCATTTCGCATCACTTACTGCGGTTCTTGGGCAAAGTAATTGCATGCAACGCGGCCAAGCCGGTTTCCCACTGGCAACGTCGTTCCGTCGCTCTGGCTCAGACTCAAGCTCTGGCACTCGGCACATAAAAACATTTAATGGCTTTCTATTATGTATAATTTTATGGTCTCCGAAGGCGAGGCGAAGTGCACTTCTCAAATAGAACTAAACTAGACTAAGGCAACAATGGATCGCATAAATTACACGTCTCCGAAGCGAAGAACAAAGAAACTGCAAAGCCTGAAGCTTAAAAGTATCTCAATCTGAGAGAAGTCTGGTTAAAGTACATCATATTTTGAGATTTTAGGAGTTTTTTTCTGGCTTGAATTATGTGATATTTCGTGATCTAGACCTGATTTAAGTTAGGCTATCGATCGCTTTCTCTGAGCTAAATTTTAAGTATCAAGATCGTTGGGATTATGCCGGAAAAGAAAACGAAACAGGAAGGCAGAGAGACATTAGATCTCATATCTGTCTAACAAGATCAAAGCTTTATTTTAAGAAATCTTATTTCCACCTTCTTGAGGAGTTTAAGCTAAAAGAAAGTTTAAGAAGAAGCTTTGTTGGCTTTAGGATGTCGTTGATATCATCATAATTAAGGAAATAATCTTTGCTGCAACTCAACTTCAGAGTTCAAAGGAATTGCATCCTCGACAAGCCACGGCAGCCTCCAGCAGTTCCTCAACTACTTACGCCACAATTTACCGCCCGATCATGGCTCCTAGGTCACCGAGGTCTTAGCCAAATTCCCCCCCGAAAACCCCAAACGCAATGTGAAAGCCAGAAGGAAGTGTGCCGCAATGTTTGGCCAGCCGCCTCTCAATGAGGCGGCACCAAAGAGCCAAGCGACTTCAATGGACTCTTGTTTGCCATGCGATTATGTGCCTGGCACTTTGCTGGCTTTACTGACGGTGCTTTGGTACCTTTGTGATTTTGGCCAAACAGTCAAAAGCGTTTTGCAACCAACAAGACAACAGGCAACTTAGCGAGTTTACTTAACAATGGCAACAAAACGTTTGAAGTGGAGTGTGTTTAAAAACTCTAATTAGGTAATAGTTTGGAGGGGAACTAATGGATCATAGTAATGCTAGGTATTTCTTTTATTTACAATCTCAGAGGATCAAGAGATTTGGTTGTAATATTGAAAATAAATTGTTTTTAAAACTTATGAAGTGAGAAAAGAGTTTCGGAACTCTTTCTCTTATAACTACATATTAATGTGATCAATATGCCATTATATATCATTTTTTGAAAAAAGAAATATTTATCTATAACCAAACTTATTTTTAAATTACATTTCCAGGCAACATAAACTATTTACTACCTGTAAAGGCCACCAATTAATATAAAAAAGCTGCTGATGTCTAATTTAAATATTATTTTACTTAACAAAGCTTCACAAATGCAACCAATCGACTTCTTTCTTTACCAATTGTTTAGCCATTTCTCTTAGGCTTCCCTCCCCAATAAATTACCAACTCCAATCTATAGAATTTTAGCTTCTTAATAGACAGATTTATGTACTTACTGACTGCCGATGGTATCTGCGCCGCGTGCGCCGTGAGAGCTGCGATTGTCTGCAAAGAAAGTGGAGACAAGTCACTCATTAGCATAGTTGCCACATGAAAATATAGTCGATCCCCTGTGCTGAGGCCCCATAGAGCGTTGACATAAATCACGGCAAGCCGACAGTAAGTCCCTGCTCTAATCCATCGCCAGTAAGCTTCTTTAATTAAAGCTGAGGAAAAAACGCCAAGGAAATTTCGTTTTCGTGTCGCCGGCAGATATGGCCAAGCAAGCATTATATTCTCACGATTCTAAGGCTGACTTCACCTCCTTCTCGATGCCTGGCGAAAGTTTTTGCAGCCTGGGTTAGAGTTGAACCCAAACCCGAACCCGAACCCGAACCTGAATCTGTGTTGGATCAGCGTTGTGCAGACGAGGTTGAGCCGGGCTTAGAATCGAGTCGGTGGTGTGCCACTTTTGGCCACTTGGCTGGAATCGCATTTAGCATACTGAGCAGGATGGAGGAGACGATGGAGCAGGAGGAGGAGGAGGCCACACTGGCCTCCAGTCTCATATCCAGGTTAATCGCATTGGCATGCAATTGTCATTCAGCGGCCCCGCTGATTGATGTCCAATTTTCCATTTCAGTGCCCAGAACCCAGATAATACTTACGATTAAGTGCAGCGCCGTGTAGAAAATGTCCATTAGAGTGCCGGTCCTCATGGTGCGACCTGCCAAAGTGAGAGAAAACACAAATAGGCGGATGTTAGTGTAAATTGCAAACCTTGGCAAATGGTCAAAAATCAAAAATCAAAACTTAAGAGTCTCGAAATCTGAAAACCCACAAAGAGAAACCAGTTTCGCACCCACACACACACACACACACACGTATAGGATTATGCTAAATCACTCGAACCGAGCACACACAGCGATTCTGTAATGAATATCGTGGCCCAAAGGCAAACTTTCTGTTTGCCAAATGGGTCAAGTCGACACGGCCGAAATTTACTTCGCGTGCGCGCTTATTGCAAATGGGTTACCAACAGGTAAATCAAGGAGGATGAGAAGGAGGATGAGGTATCGGAGGTATCTCCCAGATGCCAGCCATTGAGCGCTGAGTAAACAAACATCATCCGTCAACTGCAGCATCATGGCAACATGACTCTGATTTCCGCTCCTTTTTCTACCATACGAGTTTTGTGCAACCAGAAGCCGTGCAGTATTACGCGAGAGTTATTAAACACATATCAATGGCCCGTGACAAACGCTTTTCCACTTCCTGCAGACCGGTGAGAACATGGCAGGCCAGTCATGGCCAGGAAGGCTTTTCCGAAACTGGTCAATGCACCAAGAAAAATTAATAAATGAAACTTTAGGCCGAGGAAAAATTAAAAACTAATTCTTTAAGCTGCCAAGAATATTTGGAAAGAGTTATAGAGGTTTTTGTCAACAGTTTTATAATGTTTTTAAAAGAATTGCTATTGGCAATACATTTTTATATTGATTTGCTTATAGTAATAATTGATTATATTAATAAATACTTGATTTTCTTGAGATAAGAGGTAAATAAAATATTAATAAAATAACGAATTATATTCTTAAGTTATTTCCTGTTCAGTTTAATTTCTATTACTTATTATGCTAATAAAACAAGCCAAATTAAAAGGTTGTCCTATACACATTTTCCCCTATTTTTATTTCAATTTCTTCACATATCCACAACCTTTTTGTTATACCAAAATCAACAATGAAAATAATCCCTAATGTAATATATTTTCCACTGTGCAGCTTGATTATAATCTTGGGCGTCGCAAGACAACAGCAAGCCGCGTCTTACGCTGATGGCCGACAGGCGATAATGATTTGTTGTTACCACTGCCGCTGCTGCCAACACATTTCATTTACGACCGAAACACCACACACACACACACGACGATGATGTCACAAGACCAGCACTCCACTCCACTCTACTTCACTCACCCCGAAAGCACCGTATCCAGAGAGATGCAGATACTCCGATACAGATATATAGAAACTGGCTTGGTTATTATCCAAGAGCTGTAATCTCCTTGGGAGTCGAAGTCTGGTAGTTGTTATTGAAATGAGTTCGGGAGAGGCACGGAATTGGGTCAATAGATATGGCTGGAAATTGATAAATTGTTGGCATTATGCAGTAAGCACACATCAATTTGTCAAAGCTCTCCTCTAAAGCCCACACTTCCTGAACAATGCGGATCAGAGAGAGATCAGAGATCGGTTTTGAGTTCGCAACTAACGTGGCTTAGAGCCGAATGCAAATGGCCAACTGACGCCAGCATCGCCACTGTCGGAGTCGGAGCGACATCCCACAGCGACAAATACCCAGTACAAACGCGCACTTCCACTGGCATTGCAATAAATTAGCTAAAATTAGCAAAATGACGCAAGCCGCAGCAGTCGAGCATTCGAGGGAGACAGGTAAAAACAACAGCAAAAAAAAAAAATATAAATAAATCCGAATTGAAAACGCAGCTCATGCAGGCAAAAAATTAGCTAGGAAAAATGCGGCGAAGCACGCCAACGAGCATTATGAATAATGACTTTGATTGGCATCTCTGCTGCTCTCGTTACCTAGTTCGAACTTGGCAAAAAAAATGTAAAGCAAGGGAAAATAAAATATATATAATGGCAAATCGAAAATGACCTTCAATTAGGTTCATCAATGATAAGGGAAGTTGCAAAGAATTGGGGCAGGGATAATAGGTTGATTCAAGGTTCTTTCATATTATATTTATAGATTCGAAATTTTTAGATCAAAAGGTTGTTTAGTTATAAAAAGAAAAAGTGTGAATCAGAAGGAAATGAAAGTTAAGAGCACAGCAGGCCTGAGTTAGTGAGGTTTTTATATCCAGAACCCATGGAGTTTACTGTGTGGAAGGAGGCATTTCTGGCCTCATCAAGTCTTGACCAACTCAGCTAACTATACAAAAAACTATGCCTGGTTATAAGGTTTTTATACCCAAGAAGATAAACAAAAATCCAAAATAAACCCACTAAAAATACATTTTTTAAAACCATCACCGTTCTGAAAAAAGAGTTTTCTTTTAACTTCCCTTACTAATTAATTCTCTATTTATATTTTCTGTGTGCATAGCTGTCACTTCCTTTTACCAAAGCGCATTTCCTCAATCTAATATTCAGCTCACATCCTAACTACCGTCCAGAACCCGAGTCTAGAATATAAATTATACAATTTCCTTCCATCAGAATGACTCATTGCCCAATCAATCGAAATGTTTGTGTGTGCACTCGTTGGTAACGTATTTTTTCAGGTGTCAATTAAAATTCATTTGACACACATTCCTACCAGCAAATACCACAAAAAAAAAATAAAAATAAATAAAAAACTTAACTAAACAAACATTCAAAGTAAAAACAACAAAATGGGCCGTGCAACTGAATAAATTAAATGGGTTTTGCGTGCACGACAACGATGAGCCCCAAAGTTGTGTGTTTTATTGTTAGTTTTTTGTTTAAACAATTGCATTTTCATTGACTTGCGAGTGTGTGTGTGTGTGTGTTTGCTCTGTTAATGTGGCGGCTAAATGACCTCGCGTGTTTCCATTTTCCAGCAAACGTAATTTATTTGCGTTTAAATACCGCAAAGAGGGTATGCAAAAACCAAAAAAAAAAGTAGTTTTGAAATGCACACTTAACTTTACAGCTTTCTGCTCGAGCAAAATTGTAGAGTCAAAGGGAAAAGCTAGAGGAAAATGTGTGAAAATGCGCGTAACTGTGCGTAAAATTGCGCTTCAACTAAATAATCGAAAATTAAATGTTAAATGCCCATTAAATGTTTTTTTTTTGTGGGGCTGGGTGCGACTAATGAAGGGAACCCGTAGCCAAAGACTCGTTTAATTAAAGGCAACGGACCGACCGACCTCCTGTGTGGATCGGTTCATTCATCAACGTTTCTGGGTGAACCACATTAATCAAGGGAAGAAGATCTCTGAGGGAGCTCTGGAAATTAACTAATTAGAATATCGACAACTCCCATCTCTCTCTGAGGTCTGGTTTCAATCTGGGAATAGCCAAAGGCCTTGCTGCTGCAAAATCACAGTAAAATCGAAGAGAATCTGTGCTAAGTATACAAACCAAATGGGCACACATACTGGCTGGCGGTTTAAAACCACACGGCTGACCCATTTGGAACGATGATGAGGAGATGCGAGATGCGAGATGCGGGATACCAACTTTCGGTTGCGGTTCGCCATTAAATTCTCGTACCTCCGCTCGACGACGATCAATCAGCATAGCGATGCGTAGAGCTAATTTCGCTGCAATTTCGCTGCCATAGAAAGTAAGTTGGGGAGGGTTAGGTCTCTTAAGACATTACCGCTTGTGCATTGTGTGTGTGATTGTATCGCATTGTTCTTAATGATGGCAATTAGCGGAGTCGTCGAACAAAAAGGGCAGCTCCGCGGTCAGCTATTTCTTTATATATTTGGTTTTTTTTTTTAACGAGGTCAGGCAACCGGGCTTCAATGCTAGATTTTTCGGCTTAGCTTTTACTTTTACCCGCAAGAAGCAGAAGACGACTTCTAGTCAGCCCCAGGTGTTTTTTTGTCTCGATGATCAAAGGCAATTGAGGCATCGACTTTCACCTGCTTTCGTATGCAGGCGCTGCGTCTGAAAATTAGAATTTTTAATGCGACGATCTCACAATTAGCTGGCATTTGATCGGGGATTGATGGCCAGGTAGCCAGCTTAACAGTCAGTCGCTGGCCAGGCTCCCGAAGTCAACGGTTCGGAACGAACTTTATTTATTTTTTTTTTGCCTTACCTCAAGGTCAGTGCAATTGTCTCGAGTGTTTTTTCCCCCCTTTGTTCAGCCTCTAATGAGGCAACAATGCTTTAATTTGCTGTTGGCCAATTGCAATAAACGCCAACGCCGATACCGTTTAAAGATTTTGATTTGGCCAACAACAGCAGCAGCAGCCAGTCGGCCACAATTGGCCATTAAGGCAATGTGAGAATTTGAAAATCGCACATCATTAGCTTGATGTGGTGGTGGGACCCCACCTTCTGGAGCTGCTGACCTGGTTGGGTTGCCACACGCAGCAGCAGCAACTCAAACTGGAGCGTGGAGACGGACGGACGGCGTCTTGCCACATTGTGCGAGCCAAGTTTGGGGTGTGAGACCAAAACGGAGCTGACTGGCCAATTGGTTGCGTATCTGCTGTGGCTGCCGTTGCTGCTGGGTTATGTAAGTTCTCTCTGTTTTGGCGTGGATTTGTCAAGATGTCCAATTTGGCTCAAACGCTGACTGGCAATATGCAAAGCGCTGATTGGACACCCACCACAAGCTACAAGCCCCTGGGCTCTCAGCCTAAATATATTTCTCTTTCTCTCTCATTTTGACGCCTAATTTTTGTGGGTTACAAGCTCTGCGGCTATTTTTTGCCACACCAACAACAAAAGCAACATAAAACCCATAAACCCCAAAGAAATTCGCATTGAACGTGACTTGAGCTAAGCCGTAGACATGAATGTGTTTGATTTTTATCAGCCAAGTCTACAATTTTTCAGTTTTAACCATTTACTTTGTGTTTTTTTGCCTTTTTGCTTTTTGCCTTTTGACTGGCGCCCATTGTTACCCGCTTTTTTGTATTTTTTCTCCCTCGTTTTTTTTCTCATTTTGCCCCGAAGGCAGAGCTGAAACTAGTTTTGTAGTTCCGTTTTTGCTTGGCTTTGGATTTTGCGTCTAGAAGTACTTAAAATTGAGGCTCCCAGCGACATTGGCAACGGGCTGCTGGCTACTGGGGAGCTTGCTGGCTAATTCGTCATTAAAACTTATTTATTGAGGGCTATTTTAAATGGTTTTACTTGGCGGCAAAATGATGAGGGAAGCCGCTGATGAGCCAGAGACACGGGCAAGACTAATTACAGCTTGGTATAGGCTGACCTCATAATCTTTCCCTCATAATAACTTTATCCGTGGCACCGCTTGAACATATATATTTTTTATAGTTTAATATTGTTGTTCTTATTTATGTAGAAGGAACAAAAAATGATCTCATACTTGGCTGGCTTGGAGAAAATTATTTTCTTAGGCTTAGGTCATATCCGTTCTTTGAAAAGAGGAAGAATTAGATTTAGAAATTGTGGATTGTAAGTTAAAAATGAAAACAGTAGATGGCTTATAAATCTTACTTTTCAAAAATCCTTCTTTACTTTAAATTATTTTATAAATCAAGAAGAAAAGCTGCCTTCGGGTAGAGAAAGCTTATAAATCGTTCATAATTAAGCCAAAATGTATTAATTTCAAGCCGGAAAGCCTTCCAAAGTTAATTATTATTATTTGCATATAAAATTTAATATTTGAAAAATAAACTAATGAACACCCTGCAAGGATTTATATATAAATTGTTATTTTTTTATTTATAATTTTTATTTAACAAACTATAATAAGCTTAGAATATGTGAGAAACAATCCTGGGCCTTTAATTCACTTAACCACTGGCCAACCCAAGGCAGTTCAAAAGTCTTGGCCTGCCGCCACACCCCATTTAAGGTTTTCTTGGATTTGAAAGTGACTCCGAATGAATGGAACAAACTTGACTGCAATAGCAATACATAGTTTTTTTTTGCGTGGGGTTTGGTTAAAGGTAAAAGCCTGCATTTAAGTCCGCTTCAGTTTGCCAATGTTGATTTAATTCGCCAGAGGTGGCGGTGTCAACGGCGGGGGAGCGGTACAACTAGCCAGACGACTTTTCATTTTGGCCAAACAAAAACAAATAAGAAAACCATTGCAGCATTGTCCAGACTTGGAGAGCATATGACTCACGACTGGCACGCCTTTCTAGCGGCGCATTTGGGGGTTTTTGCATAATTAGTGGCTAGCGTGGCAACGTGTCGTATGAGTAACGCTTCAGCCAAGTTCGTTGCCTAAGTCTTTCGTTTTCGGTCTTTCGACTGAACTGTAAATCAATATTTTCGCAGCGGAAAATCTAACGTTGCCAACGTTGCCAATCTAACGTAGCCTGGTTGAACGAACTCTCTTCTTTTTTTTTGCCGCTTTCTTTGTCGGCGTTCTTCGGCATTTCGGGAGATTATAAATCAATCAACAACGCAGCACACCTTTTGGCAGGCCCACACGCATTTTTAGAGCTTAGTTCATGAACCCCGCTCCGCCAGATTCGTCATCTTTTGCATTTAAAGCCACAAAAGTTGGAGGAAGTTGACTCTCTCAACCGCAGAGTAATCATAAAAAACAAAATAAACTACATACAAGCATATTTTCCGTCTTTATTTTTATACATTTTGTAGCCGCCTCAAGGTCACATTTGGAGCTGTTTGCCTTTTTCTTCGCTCTGCCTCGCCGTGTTATATAAACAAGTTAACTACACATGATGGCTAAGAAACTGGTATTCAGCTGGCAGCCCGCCAGCTCGGATTCGCCTTTTAATTATACAAATTTTACGCTTGCGTTGGCGTTCCTCATAAAGCCAAAGCGAAATACTTGTGGCAAACAAAGCCAAAGTGTTCTCCGAGAATGCTGAGAGGAGGGAAGAGGTGGAAATCTTCGACAGAAGTTGCGGGGGCAACAACTACTTAGACTCCATCGATAGGCCTGATCCAAAGCGATTATCCATTATTCACAACACAAGGCGTTGCATTCAACGGTAGAGATGAAGACCATTACATTGGGCCATCGGACAACAATATTTTGATAGCTAACAAACCACAAATTAACCAATTAATAGGCCATGCATCACCCAAAAAAGGGAAAGGTTCAGTTTTTGTTTGGGTTGTTCCCATCCCATGGCATCCTCAGATGATGCAAGTGTCGGCCCAAGCTGAGCCCGTTCCCGCTGCCATCAATCAAATTTTCTAATTGCTTCTTTAGACGCCAAGACTCACACGACCCCGACGAACATAATTATGGATCGCTTGATGTTCCGTGGAAGTGCTAAAACTCCGAACAGGAGGAGAACCCAAGCTTACTTACAATACATACTTCGGGGAGTTCGTTGGGTCAGCCAATTAGCAACAGATTCTGGCTTATAATGGCCGCACACAATGCGTGGAAAATGTGAATGGACTTTGGGGCTAGGAAAAATTCAAAGCGATGACACATTGCTTATGCGCGGCACATCCAGGAATGGAAACTGGGAACTGGCAACCTGGAAAAGCGGATGCAAGACGGATGTCCGTGATGTGGCTGCTCAAGCAGCTGACCATCCCGGCCATGTTTGTGTCCCCAAGATGATGCAACTGGCTGCGAACTTGGCAGCCAATTTCGGCCAAAGTCAGCCTTGGCAAACAGGTTCAGATATGCCGCAGATGGGGACAGTTTTTTGTTGTTTTCTGTGCGAAAAACGCAGATAATACCCATTTCATTTGCACAGAAAAGCAATTGCAGTCTCCCGGCTCGAGAAAAATATGATATTCCTCATCACAATCGTTCCGCGAATTTCAATCGAGGCAAAACAGAGGCTAACCGGTTTGGTTGATGGATTTTTGGCACAGCCACAGCCACATCCACGTCGTCTGGCGATTTATGAAGTCATCTTTTAAGGCTGTTTTCAGTTTTTGTTTTTGCAAAACGGCACAAACTTCGATTCGCCCGATTTTAACTGTATTTCTCTTTGGGGCTTTCTGGTTTTTTAACCAAAAAAACAAATAACTTCACTCACCTCTATCCAACTTTTCGCCCTTTTTGCGTAATCCAATTAGTTATGTGGCCCGTTGTCTTATATATATTTGTTTGGTTTAGCTTTTTGCGATTTTGCTACGGTTTAAACTGGTTGCCAAAATTAATGATGATTTTTTCAAAATTTTGTTTCACACAAGTTTTCAGCTTCAATACATTTTCTTTTTTTTGTGTGTATATATTATTTTGCTTGTATTTTTTTAACGGGCTTCCTCTATAATTTTGTTCGTTTTTGTATTTTTGTGGCCAACACTCGTTTTACATGTTAACGCTGCGGGAATTACACGTTTAAGAGATTTGGCCAAGAGCAACCGTAGAAACGGAAGAGAGTTGAGGTCCTCTCTAGCGAATAATTCGCGGTTGCTGCTGTTTTATTTTTTTTTTTAAAAGAGAGACAAACAAAAGACTTGAAGCAACAAGCTTCCCGACACTTTTACACTTCGCTGCCAAATAAAAATACAGGCGAAATATTCAAAAAGATTCACAAATCATTCAGCACGTATTTACTTGAAGCGGTTCAACCACCCGTCGAGCTTACTGCTCGATCGTATGGTAGCTTCCCAAGGGCAGCAACAATCAGGGGAAAAAACATGAAGCTATACTTTAAATTACACAAAAACAGCAACAACCGCAACGTATTTTGAATCAGAAATTTTTTGGATGGCGTTTCAAATGCGCTGGCACGATCCAATTAGAACCGAGCTTTAGAACACTCCACTTTTCACTCGAAAACCAAAAATCTCACACTCACGAGGATCGAATCGAATTGAATCGAATGGAATCGAAATGGAGCGGTTCGGATCGGATCTGTCGTGCGATCCGTGCGTTCGTTGAGCGTTGTGGATGTGTCTCGCACACCAACCTGGCCAAGACTGACTAGACTTGAGGCCGAGACGCTCTCGCAGTCCGACGAAATCCCTCAAGACGGCATCGCCACAACCGGTCTTGCCAAGATTCGGAGTGGCATGTCGCTAGGCGGTTTTCGGAGTATTTGGCAAGTCCGAGTGTGTGCTCTTAAAGCAAGCTCTTTAGTTAATAGTATCTCTAGTAAGTATTACCTGGTGTCGCTGGCAGTTTTCCAGTACTGCACCCGTCGGGGATGCCACGCTCCGCTGGCTTCCTTTGCCACACCAACGGCTTGGGATTGTCTTTCTAATGAGTGCGGTGCGGGATAATTAGAGGTTCGCCCAGTGGTCATCCCATATCGCAGGGTCCAAGGGCTACACTTGGAGGAAAAGTATAGAAAAACAGAATAAAATGTTCTTCCTTTTTAAATTATTTTATTTTTCTCAAATAGAACAAGCTGAACTTCTGCTAAAAATATTTCTAACAGTAATAAACTTTATTTCAAGTGTCCAAAGCTTTTCTTTTTTGCCACAGCTGTGCCTGTGCTGGAACTGATGGCCACGTTCTGCTCAAACTTGGCAACAGACTAGCTGCAATTATGGCCAATGTGTGGGCTGTCACCAGAACACCTTGATGACGGCATATATAGCCACTGCTGCTGCTGCTCAGCCTCTCAACGGTTTGGATTGACTCAGCCGTGCTCTCGCCATGGGACAATTGCCTATCTTCTTTTGTTTTACTTATGCCGCCCATAAATCTTGAACTTGCATTTACATTCTGTGAATCCAGAGGGCACCCTGGCACCTTCACGGTCACAGGTACAATCACAGGTAGCTGTGACACCCGGAGAAGGTCTCCCAGTATTGTCCTATTCTCGGGTATTTCCCTTTAAGTCGCGTGTTTGTACTTTTAGTTATACCAATATTTATGATTATTATGCGTGCTCTTTATTCTGACATTTTGATATTCTGAAGGAGAAGTTCTAAGATCGAAGGAAATGTTCTTTAGAGACGTGAGGGAATTCTATGCAATTACTGTTTATAAAATTACCATATTGAATTCTTTATAATACTTTTGAAATTGGAAAAGCATACATTTGTAAACCAGAAAATAATTAACATTTTCTTAAAATGAGAAATATTTATTCAAATAATTTTAGAACTTACTGTATTTTCTATATAATTTTGATTTAATTAAAGATTTAATTTGTTGTTAATACGAATACTTGAAAAAAAACGAAAAAAACTATCACAGCTCAGGTTATTATACTCTTAAACCATCTGCCATGGCTTCCAATTCAAGGCTAATCTTTTTATAAATCATTCTTCCGCAAGCTCCAAGCTTAAAAAGTATTTATTTATGGTTCAGTTACATCATTCGCATTCTGAAGAGCATTGGCAAAGCCAACCCACGCGAATTTGTATCTTTTGTGTGAATCTTAACACCCACACTGGCTATAGTTTGATTGAGTTCCTCAATTCCCCCAAGCAACAGTCGTCTGGAGAGGGGACAATCGAACAAACCGAAAACCACCCCCAAGATACCAGCAACAGGACATGTCCGGGTATCCCAGGATTCCCAGAAGCCGGTGGGGACCAGGTAGCCAGGGGTAACTGTCACTGTTTGGTGGCCGGAAAAATTTATTTACTCCCAGAAGCAACTCAATCAAATTAACTGTGTTTTTCGACTCACACGACATCGCCCTTCGGAGAGTCAGAGCAAATTTAAACTGAAATAAATTCAATGTGTTTAGATTTTCAAGGTCTTTTATATATAAAATCAGAATTATTATAGCAAGTGCCCAGAATACGGTGAAGAAAAAAAATTTGAACGTAGTCCAAGTGTTTACCTGTTCAAATGGCCGAGCTTTTGTGCCGTGAAAAGGAACTGTTCAAAATTAACCAGGAGCTGAACCTGCTGTCCCTTAGCTCCGCTGCCGAGGCCATGTATCCAGCCAAGGCTACGCCCGCCACCAGCATAGCGCTACCAACACGATATGCCACCTTCCAGAAGCAGAAGGGTCCCAGCACCCTGCTCCGAAGGAAGAACACAGTTACTTCCCAGGCAAAGCCGACACCCAAAACTCCGCCGGGCAGGGATGCGGCCGCCGCTGCAGCCGCCGCCGCCGCTGCTGTTGTCATGGCCCGAGCGGTGGCCACATCGCCGTCGCCTGAGGCGAGTCTGCTGACCAAGTCAAAGGCGCCCGATTGGAGGAACAACACCAACACCAAGTCCATGGGTGCGGCAGCTGCATCACCCCCAGGCAACCGTGGAGTGTCCAAGTTCAGCACCTTTACGCGAGATGTGAGCAGTAAGACGGCCACGTTTGTCAAGTATCGAAATCCCAATTTCAGCGAGAGCCCCTCTCTGGACATGCTGTTGAAGAACGCCGCCGAAGAAACCAACAAGAACAATGTCGTCGATGTCGTGGAGGTCACTCAGAAACGGGAGAGCACAACCGTGGTGAATGGCCAGGCCAAGAAGCAGCTTACTCAGGATAATTTCATCAAGTGAGCAGGCTTTAGATTTAACAACTAAAATTACAATAATTATATCCATGCATCCCTTAGATTCCTGAAGGCCAAGGTGGCCATTCTTGAGGAGGACCATGCCCAGCATGCCAGCGAGCTGTCCCACCAAAAGGAACAGCTCGAGAAAGCCCTTGAGGCGCAGCGCAAATCGGAGAATCAGCGCGATCAGACGCTAAACGCCAATAAGCACCTGACCGAGCAGCTGATACGGACGGAGCGTCAGTGCGAGGACTCCAGTCGACGGCAGAAGGAACGCCAGCAAGAGTTCACCAGCCAGCAGCGAGAATTGGAGCAGTTGAAGCGGGAGAGCAAAGTGGCCAGGCAGACGAACGTAAATCTGGAGAACCGTCTGTCCCGCGCCCAGGAGGAGGCGGATACTGTTCGCCTGGAGCTCAAGCAGTTGCGCGAGGAGCAGCACGAGCAGTTGGACGCCCAGCGTAAAGAACTGAAGCAGCGGGACAACCGGATCCGGGCACTGAAGCGGCAGCGGAACGACCTGCTCAACGCCTACAAGAAGCAACTGTACATGATCGACAACCTGAAGCGGCAGACCAACTGCCTGGAGCAGTCGGCGGCCATTGGATTCGGCGAGAAGGAATTCAATAAAGTGCTCGACTGGAATTCCAAGACGTGAGCCCGCCCCCGGTCCGTGGATAGTAGTGGTAGTAGCCTAAGATAAATGCAATGTAAATAACTTAATTACATTTGATAGTCTCTCACGCGAAAAGTCCCCAAGCAATCTCGTTTCATTTAGCGGCGGAGGTAATCCAATTAGGACGAGTCCTTCTACTCACTCAGCTTGGGTATAAAAGGCAGGGATTTCCCTCGGATAGCCACAGAAGCATCCGCTAGCTCCAATCCATCGGACAAGACACATTGCACACTGCCCAGAAGTACACTAACCGACGACGACGACTGCAAGATGGCTCTGCGATTCACTCTCACTCTGCTTCTGGTCACGATCTTGGTCACAGCCATCCTGCTGGGTTCCAGTGAGGCGGCCTACAGGAAGCCACCCTTCAACGGCAGCATCTTTGGCAAGCGAAACAGCCTAGGTAACCATACTCTGTTGAATAACCCTTTATCCTAAAGTATATTTCCAATCCCTGCCAGATTACGACAGCGCCAAGATGAGCGCCGTTTGCGAAGTGGCCATGGAGGCGTGTCCCATGTGGTTTCCACAGAACGACAGCAAATAGGACCACGCCCTGCGACAGCGCCTCCAAGAACTGATCTCAAGCCTACGACTCGTACACCAGCTGCAGTTGGGCGGCAGGGGCTGCGCCTGCACCTGCACCTGTGACTGAATGTGTGTGGAAAGGCCAGACGTTAGAAAAATCATGTATAAAATTTATAATGTAAGCCGTGCAGCAAATACATACGTACATAGTTACATACTTATGCCATACATATACATCATACAATACTCAATAAACTAACAGCACTGAACTCCTCGCTCTTGCTTCAAAATTATTGAAATATTCTAATAGATACTTCTGAGATACAATCGGATTAAAGTTAAAATACAGTTCCTGGCTACTAGTGGGTCCTGGGAATGCGGCCACGCCCCCGGTGTCTCAGTTCGTTGACATGCTTGCGCAGATTGGTTATGTAATCGGTCATGGAGGATGTGAGGGCCTGCCAAAAGTTCCTTGTTAATAAATATGATTTAATAAGTAAGAAACTAAAAATACTTACCGCATCCAAGACATAGCGCGGTATAAAGCCCTTCAGATCCAAGCACAGAACCCATTCCACAATGCAGCTGTCCGGCTTGCCAACGATTTCGCGGAAGGCAAACCCAGTCACAATGTTTTCACCTCTGCAAAAGGGAAAATAAAGGTAAGAAGTGGCTCTCATATCTTAATTTATTAGAATTATGTACCTGGTGTACTTGGATGAGGGCGGCATCCCTGCATATTGCACACTGCTCGCTGAGCTAACCCATACTTTATCCTTGGTCTTGCCCACGCTTGGGACACTTGGCTTTGCTTCTGCCTCATCAATCCTATCTTTGGCATCCTCAAACTCATCTTGATCGAGCGGCGGTGGCTCCTCTTCAAAGTTTATAATGGGACCCAGGCTCTTGGCCCCCAAACTGTTGCCCAAGGTATCGAAGGGGGTGGCGGGACCCGTGGACGAGCTGGGAAACTTAGCCTTGCAACTGGACACACTGCCGGGCAGCGGTGTGTTCGATTCGCCATCGGAAATGGTGCTCACACTGCCTTCGCACGAACGATTTAGCGGACTATCATCGTCGCTGCTCAGCTGGGCGGCTTCATCGTCATCGAGGAGTTTGCCATTGTAAAACAAGCGACATGACCGTAGATTGACAAAGTCGCGGCTCTTGACCATTCCACCACCACCGCCAACGGACACCTGATAGGTTATGTCGGTGTAGGAGTTGATTTTCTAAAGAATATACTCTATATTAGTGAATAAACCTTTTTTTAAGATTAGTATTGAGGCTTACTCGCACAATTCTCGACTCCAGCAGCGCAGGATTCCACTTGGGACAGTCTTCAATGCGGTAAAAAAGATCCTCCATTAAAGCCTTTGCTGGGTACTTGATTCGTGCTGTCAACTTGTAAATCTTGCCTATCTTTTCCCTTTGAGTGCTGTGTATGGTGTCGCCCTTGTGTGTCACCTTTTCCACCTTCCAATCGCTGGACTCTATAATGGCATATGCCTTCCGCAGGCAATCCAGGCCCATTTGATTGTATTCTTCATCCTGAAATCGAAACCAATAAAATATATAAGCGAAGGAGAAGATTCAAAATGAACTACCGATCTCATCTGGCTGCTGCTGTTGCCATCGTTCGCAAAGCTTCTTATATAGAATCCCCATACCCCCACTTTCTTATTCCATAGAAATTTAAAAATGCGCATTCATGAATAGCTTACCTCCTCTTCCTCCTCGTCGGAGTGTCGAGTCGTATCCATGGGTGAATAAAAATCAGTTACACTTTGCGGCACCCGTTCGTTCTCAGTCAAAATGGCTGGCTGCACCAAGGGAGTGCGATCATTCGTCGAAGTCATGGCTAAAATTCATAGGGTATTTAATTTAAAATATAATTTGAGATATAAATTAGTGATCTTACATCGAAAATAGTGCCGGGCATGTCGTTCTTGTGGTATAACCCTACAATCCAGGAACCAGGCTTCGCCCCAAGCCAGAATAAACGAAGTTATTATAAGTATAACTTCGAATACTTGTTGCTTTGTTTGCAGCCACTAAATTGAAGATTATAATGAGGAGCTGTCAATTTAAAATATATTTGATAGAAGGTATATTTAATCTTACATCGAACACAAACACCTTAGAGATAAGGAACAAGCAAGAACCACTTGTAGAGAGCTGTAAAAAAGAAAAAGAATATAGATATGACTTTATATTAAGTATTAGTTAATTAGTAATCAAGAACCCACCGCAATGATGGACCAGTGATTGATGTACAATATGGCATAAAAGAAAATGAGCACCACGAAGCGGCAAATGGCAATGGCCACCACATCAAATAGAGACTTGTAGATGGTATACTCCAAGATCTGCTTGCGAAAGGCATTGAATATATTGTCACCGTCGATCTGTAATATATAAAGGCTTCTACTGATGACGCTCTGCCGAATCTCATTGGAATAATCCCCACACACACACACATACCACAATGCAAATGAGCCAGAGGAGTGATACGAACACCAGATCGAATGTAACGAACAGGCAGAAGAAACGCCGCACCACAGACATGCGGCCATCCTGCATGTAGCCGGCCAGGAAGTCCTCCGTAATGAGGTTGATGGAATGTGATCGCGCTGAAATACAGTTTATATTTAGTTTTAATACGAATTATTTATGTTATTTATATTCGAGATACTCACACATATCGTATTGCATGTGGTAGGCATTATTTCCCTGCCGTGCATTGCTCAAAATAAGCTGTGCAGCACTGCGAACATCGCTGGGATCGGTTTGAGACATGATGGCAAGTGGCTGTTTCGATCTTAGCTCATATTTTCCATACTGAAATTAAGGATTTATCAAGAGTTTGTGTGCATGACTAACTTTAAGGCCCACAATTTTGCAGATAAGGAGCTGTTCCATATGCGAAATGATTGTGGGTCCAATTAAACCTAATAATACTTACAAGTAAACATACCTTGTTTGAGCGTAATCGCAAATAAATGGCGTTGGAAATCTGGAGCAAAACCTATATATTCCTACAGATAGTTTTATAGATTATCGATACGCACGCACAAGTGACTCGTCAGCTTCGGTTTCTTTGTTGTTGCTCTTTTTTTTATGCATAAACAAAATTCCTCATATTGCAGACGCCCGCATATTTCGCAACACGAAACCCTTATCTAATTAAGCTAATAATCGCTTGTAAAACCTAATATTCAACTTAAATAATCATTTAAAAACTGCTGATGTAAAGCATTATATTACTATTAGCCTATTTGTCCTAATTTCTTGCTTTTAAAAGAATACTATATGAACAAAAGAAACACCGACGAAGAGTAAAAATGCACAAACAGCTGTTTATTTGGACCAGTTGGGGTAATACAGAAAATACCAAAGAACTACGAAAATACCAAAACCAGAAATGGTATTTTTAGTTTTCAAATTGTTGAATAAAAATTAAGTTTACTTTATTTACAATTTCCGCTTAATTACTTAGATGTATGGATATTATTTTAATGTCATCGTAGGGTTTGTCCGTCTTGGGATTTGCCTTTGAATTGCATATGTTGAGAACTACTTCCATGCCACGAAAAACGCGTCCAAAAACTGTGTGCTTATTGTCAAGCCAAGGCTGAAAAGTAATAATTTTTTAATTATATTCTCTTAAAAGCCTGTTTAAAACTTACTGTGGGCAAAACTGTTATAAAGAACTGACTGCCGTTTGTGTTGGGACCTGCATTTGCCATGCTAACCGTGTAGGGACGATCATGTTTCAAACTTGGCACGAATTCGTCCTTGAAATCATGTCCCCAAATGGATTTTCCGCCAGTACCAGTGCCTGTAGGATCGCCCGTTTGCACCATGAAGCCCTTGATCACTCGATGGAATATGTGGCCATTATAGTACCTTAAAAGATTCATGATTTAAGCATATAAAACGTAAAAGAAGTAGAAATCTTACCCATTCTTTGCATGAACACAAAAGTTTTCCACTGTTTTCGGCACCTCCTTGAAGAACAGCTTCATATGAACATCGCCTTTGGTGGTGTGTAAGACCACATTTTCATAAATACGTTGAACAACTAAAAGAATTAAGCATTTTACATTAAATATATCTTTAAACTTAAAAACCAAAACCCTGAACCTTCGTCTTGAAAATGTTTGCGTGGCAGGAAAAAGTGATTAGTAGGTTAGTAATTGATTACAACAAAAATTAGTTCAAAATACCTGTGGCCTCTGGGACCGCAATAATGTCCTCCTTGGATGGCTTCTCGTTGAATATGTCACGATCGACGTCCTGCAGATCCGAGGGCAACCTTCGGCTAAACAAGTAAAAGCGATTTTTCCTATTTTTCAAAAAAATAAAATAATTAAACAGAAATTTATATAGAATAATTGTTAAATCTTACTTGTAGGCAGTGCAAAAGGCAGTGGGATCGTTTAGTATATTCTGCAAGGCCGGATTCTCGCTCGCCTCCTGTTCGAGCGTTATGGCAGCCTTTTGCCTTTTGATTCTTCCCTGGAAAAGTGCCACCTGCAGTGGTCGTATGTTGTCCGTTTTCCCCAGTATGGTTACGCAGCGATTGGTTACCACATTGATTACCTTAATGCCCAGCATAGTGGGATAGAGTAGAAAGTGGCCAGTTGCATCGAATAGTATATTAAGTGTTGTGTTCTGTGCCGTCTTCTCCAGATCCCTTTCAGCCGCCATTCTAAAACAAAGGATTTCATGAATATAATATATCTTTTTAAGTCATAAGCTTTAAAACCTTCGTCCAAACTCCATGTTGGGAAGCGCGTGCTGGGTCTGCTGCATTTGCGTGTATGTGGAGAGCGCCTCGTCAAATACCCGGATCATCTTGCCCGTATTGAACTGAAAAACTCGTACCTTGCGATCTGTGGAAATGGCTGCAAAGCGTTTTCCATCTGGGGAGGCTGCCAGGCCCGTGACTTGGGTTTTTTGCTTGGCGAACTCAAACAGACCTATAAAACAATTAATTAAATTTAAATACAGTCTAGACAATACTGAAAGGGAACCTTACTTGTGTCCAGTTTGGATTCAAAGTTAACCAGGCGCTGGGGAAACTTGTAATCGTACTTGGAGTTCTGCCAGTACTCCAAGATGCCATTGCGATCCACCGAGATGACTGTATCCATGGCCACATTCAGGCACATGGCCAGCACAGGCGCCGAGTGCAGTTTCTCCAGCGTGTGCAGCACTTCGCCGCCACCTTGTCCATCGTAGATATGTATGCAGCTTGTCTCTGAATCCGATCTAGAAGGGAATGAAGCCTCTATTAAAATTTAGGCTGAGAGACACTTCGGCTTACTTACATGGCCAACGCTTGGACAGCATCTCCTGGCCCACTTATCCACTCGCTGCACTGCGGTGTATAGCCCAATCGAATGATGTTAATCATGTCGAAGTTGACCACATCAAAGACCTTGGCTGTCTGATCTGTGGACGCCGAGCACAGCAGGGTGCCGCTGTCATTGGTGGTCAGCGATTTAATGGGTACTAAGAATGGCATTATTAGTGATTAGTCAGAAAAAACTTAACCTAAAACCTACCTAGATGGCTGCGAAAATGCTTGACAAACTCAATGCCCAGCTCGCCCTTCTTCCAGAACTTGATGTGTCCATCCAGACTAGCGGTGACCACGAATTCCGTTCGCGTGCACACCAAATGCGTGATGACATCGCGATGCATGTAGCTCCTCTCGTAGCTCTCGGCGTTGGGTAGGTTCTCAAGGAAGATGTGCTCATACGGCAGCACTATAATTGTTTAGGAATTTATTTTAAAGCATAAGTAGGCTTGTTTTCTCGTTATTACCCTTCTTCTTCTTGGCCGGCACAGGGGCGCTCTGCTCTGAAGGCATTGGTCCTATCCAGGCGTCATCTTCGCCCTCTCCGTCAGCCTCTGTCGCTGCTTCCGCCTGGGATTCATCTTCCTCTGCTGGCGCCCTGCGCTTTAGATCCTCCTTGTCACCGTTTTCGCTCATTTCGTGTGGATTTACAAACAATAAACACACGGAATGTGAGATTTTTTACCGCCGTTTGCCGACCAGGGCTGCAACGGCGCCATAATCATCTGTGTCGTTATCGTTTCGGCTATTATCGATAATTTAATGTGTCAAAAAATTGTCACTTGTCAAGTCTGAAAATTTTTCACAATTGGGAATTGAGAAGCCTTCAAGCAAACCAAAAGCCATTAAACTGAATAAAACCAGTGAAACCAAACCGAAAACCCAAAAAACCTTTAAAAGCAAGAACTTCAGCCTTTGTGGTAATTTACAGCTACATAAAGACGAGTGGCATTGATAAAAGGTAATCTTTAATTAAATGTATTCTTAAGACATTGAAAAAGATTTTAAAGTACTCCACCAACTATTCGAATCTAGAATATTCTTAGAATAAAAATATTTTCGCGGAAGCACAGCAAACGACAAAAAAGACTACTTGAATTTTATTCAAACCTAAAAGCGCTTCCCGCCAGGGCTGAATTTCTATTCGCGGTCAGCTGTTCCGTGGCCAGAGGTGAGTCGCGATTTTCATGTGAATGGTTGGCAATATTCACACAAATTGCAAACACAACAAGGAGATTTAAACAAATTAATTATATATAAAAGTACAAGCGCAGCGATGCAGAACATGTCGGATGAGGAGGGCGTCCCGCCCAGCCGCACGGCCGGGGGCGTGGCAGCCGCAAAAGCAGCGGATGGCGATGACGGCGGCGGAAATGTAGGTGGAAGCGGAACCAACAACGGCGGCGGCGGCGGTGGCGGTGGCGGCATCATTGTTTTGAGAGCTGCGCTGGGAGAGACTGAGACGAGAGCGGTAATCAATAAATGGCGGGTACGCGAGGGACAGTTCGTGTCGGCCGCGCAAATTCTGTTTCTCTACCAGCCAGTGGGCGAGGATGGAAAGCCCGGGAAATCGGGCGATTCGGCGGTCCAGAAGTACAAGTCTCAGCGCGCCGGGGTGGTGAAGAAGCGCCTTCGCAAGGATGGGGAGCTGCTGGCAAAGGGGTGAGTTTTTCTGTGGGCTTTGCTGGGAGCTGATGCGATATGCGTGGGAGCATGGGTGTTGAATGCAATTATGCAGTCGTATACATACAAACTAAGCCGCCTGCCTTCCCGCCCTTTAGGGATGCCATTCTGGAGTTGTCGGAGTGCATACACACCACGGTAATCAAGGACATGTGCGCGGACTGCGGAGCCGACTTGCGTCAGAACGAGAATGTGAGTAAACACACGACATATCCACCAAACCACCACAACCACCACCACCGGCTGTTATTGCATTCCTACCATTTCTCTTGCAGGGTCAAATGTCGGAGGCCTCCGTGCCCATGGTGCATACAATGCCCGATCTGAAGGTCACCCAGAAGCTGGCTCAAAAGCTCGGGCATGACGATACTCGCCGCCTGCTGGCCGATCGCAAACTGGTGCTGCTGGTCGATCTTGATCAGACGGTTATCCACACCACCAATGACACGGTGCCGAACAACATTAAGGGCATCTACCACTTCCAATTGTACGGCCCCCAATCGCCGTGGTACCACACGCGCCTGCGCCCCGGCACTTCGGAGTTCCTGGAGCGCATGTCCCAGCTGTATGAGCTGCATATCTGCACTTTTGGAGCGCGGAACTACGCACACATGATTGCCCAGCTACTGGACCCGGAGGGCAAGTTCTTTTCCCATCGTATCCTGTCCAGAGATGAGTGCTTCAATGCCACCAGCAAGACGGATAACCTAAAGTACGAACTTTATATCTTACTTACTTTTATCTTACTTAAAAAACTCTTATTTGCAGGGCACTATTTCCCAATGGTGATTCAATGGTGTGCATTATCGACGACCGGGAGGATGTGTGGAATATGGCTTCCAATTTAATTCAAGTGAAACCTTATCACTTCTTTCAACACACAGGCGATATTAATGCCCCGCCGGGCCTGTCAAAGCACGAGTTGGATGGCGAAGGTGTTGACTTCAAAGGTGGGTTAACTTTTCAACCGAATTCCTTAGGACTTAGCACTAAATATGTGGAATTCCTTGCAGAGATTACCGAGAAGAAGGAGAACAAGGAAAAAGCCGAGTCCAGTGGTGAAGCAAAGGCCGAAGACACAGAAAAAGCCGACAATACTGTCTCAAGCACAAGCAAAGACGATGAGGCAAATGAGGAATCCGTGGATGTATTTGAATTAGGGGGCGGCGAAGCAAAGGATCCCGAAGTTTCCAACTCCTCAAGCCCCTCAGAGACACCCAAAGAGTCGAGTGACAAGCTGAATGGCAAGACTTCCTCAAAGGAAGAACTAGTGGTCATAGACGACAGCTCACCGATCTCATTGGATGCGGAAAAGCCGGCCGCCAGTGAGGGCGAAGACCTCGTTGTTATTGACGAAAATTCCAAGGATAGCACAAATGCCGGCGTCACACCGCCCGAAGGGAATGAGGTTGCTGTGGCATCTTCCACCAGTTCGACTGAGGAAAAGAGCCCGAAGGCCAAGGGAGAGGACCTTGCATCCACATCAAAGGCACCCGACGGGCAAAAGCCTTTGATCGAAATCGAGGATCCTGATGACTATCTGCTCTACCTGGAGGTCATACTGCGCAACATTCACAAGAGATTCTATGCAATCTACGACGAGACCACAGAAATTCCCGATCTCAAGATCATCGTTCCCAAGATCCGTTCGGAGGTGCTGCGCGGCCAGAACCTGGTGTTCTCCGGGCTGGTGCCCACGCAAATGAAGATGGAGCAGTCTCGGGCCTACTTCATAGCCAAGAGTCTGGGCGCCGAGGTGCAGCAGAACATTGGCAAGGAGATTACGCATCTGGTGGCGGTAAATGCCGGCACCTACAAGGTGAACGCGGCCAAGAAAGAGGCCAACATTAAGGTAGTCAATGCCAATTGGTTGTGGACCTGCGCCGAGCGCTGGGAGCACGTGGAGGAGAAGCTCTTCCCGTTGGACCGTAAGGTACGCAATAAAGGCCGCCAGCCACCCGCCCACTGTCACAGCCCCGAACACGTGGTCAACTACAGCGAGCGGTCTGAGATCTCTCCGTCGAGCAGCAAGCAACAGGAAGAGCAGAGCGGCAATTTCCGCGAGACCCTCAATCCGCTGCTGGTCTTCACCAATGCGGACATTGAGTCAATGAATAAGGACTATGAGACATTCTTCGAGTCAGACTCGTCCAGCGACGAGGGGCCAGTCAACTTTGGTAAGCACGTGGCATACATACAATTTCAACAGCTGCAAAAATGCTGACAATGCTAATATATATTTATGATGCTAATTAATATTATATTAATTATATTCTCTAGAAAATCCACCCATGGACAAGAAGTTGTTGAAGCGAAAGCGAGAAGATGACAATTCCAACAGAGCCCACGATTTCTTTACACGTGCTGAGGATGTAATGATCGGAGCGCCGAACATCATGGACTTTGACAAGAGCTCAAACGAGGATGGAGATGACAATAACGGGGAGGAGGATGAAGAGGACGATGACGATGAGATGCCCAGCGCCAAGTTTCGGCGAGGTATAAATCTACAAAAGGCCAACGAGAACTCCTACTAATTTTCCGAATTTGTTTTCGCAGGAGAAGACGTGCCGTCCGACTTGGAGTTTGGCTCCGACTCGAATAGTGAGAACAATCAAGAGGATGAGGACGATGGCGAATGGAACATGATGGGCGCTGCCTTGGAGAGAGAGTTCCTCGGCCTAGAAGATTAACTCTTCTTCACTCTTCGATTTGGACATGTGGACATGTGGAATTTCTGCGAAATCCTGCAATCCTGAGACACGCACCCAAGTACGCTTATGCTTAAGATCAGTACACTGTATGTATTAGGTGTTAATATGTACTTTTAAAGTAGCCTGTAAGAAGAGAGAGATCGCACACCCAATCGCAGCGAGTCCCTGAGTCAAGACCTATCTCAATCTGATCTGATCTAATGTAAATTGAAGCCTACTGTAACTGTAAATGTTTTAAAAATAAATTCCGTCACAGCGGACTAGCATTTAGTGTTTAATTTAAAATTTAACAACCAATGTACACCACACCAGTAGTAGTTGTTTATTGTTTATTGTTTGCGTTGTGTTTGTAATACAAATTCACATTAAACTTGAACAGATTTACCAGTACCAGTATCAGTACCAGCTGAAGTTTCACTCTTCGCTATGTCTTGCTGAGCCCCGCACGCTGTTCCCTGAAGCGGCTGACCCGCTTCTTGGGCGCGTGGGCGTCAATGAACTTGCCCTTTGGGAGGGGCTCCGGGGCCGTCGTGGGCTCCTTCTCCACCAGATCGTGCATGACCTTCTGATAGGCACTCATGTCACGCAGATCGTCGTCTAGGGTGCGCTCCTTCTTCTTCTGCCTTCGGCCCTTCTTGCCCTTCTTCGCCTGCTGGTTGTTTGTTTTGACGCGAGGCTCCATTTCCACAGCGGATTTATTACGAAGTATTGACTTGGTGGTGGATTCGGAGTCGGTGGATTCTCCTCCGAGCGAAGTGCTTGGCTTTGAAAACTATAAATAAGAAGGATTTATATTCTTTATCATCGATTGGAAAGTGACAATCTTACCACACTTCTGGGATCTTCGTAGGCTGATTTGCGAGCCGCCTCGCTCATTATGGGAACTTTAACCTCTTCCTCGCCTTCGAAGCCATTTACATAAATTGGGAACGACGATTGATTCATCTTGGCCAAATCCTTTTCGTATTTCTCATAGAAATCCGCAGGGTTTCCAGGTATTTCGGCGTCATCCTCATCATTACTCTTGTGAGTCGAAGGCACTGCATCGGAATGTTTGAAACTGATGTGTAAAGTATTAATGCGTCCTGTGGACGCCTCCAGAATCTGATTGAGCAAATCAAAGTCCTGAACGCTCTGATTCTCCTTGACAAACTCAATATTTCTTTGAACCTTTTGCAGGATATCCTTATTGGTCGATGGACTTGGATTCTTTACGGATACGGGTTGAGTGGTCACGGGATCATCCAGCTTTATGACATCTCTGGAGTTCTTTCTGGCATTGGGCAGCATTTCAGCTACAGTTTCTTCACGTCGGAACTCTAGTTTTTCATCCGCAGCGGCAAAGGATATGCGACGGGTCTTGGTGCCGTTTTCAGGTACTATTTCAGATTTCTCATCTAGTTTTATAACATCCCTAGGCACAGATTTATTCTGTTTAGCTTTAGCTTCATGAATCTGTTCCACTGCTTCATCTGGTGCCTCCTCTTCCTCGCTGTTCTCTAGTTCCTGCTCGAATATCATGTCTTGCAGATCGTCCTCTAGAACGACCACGACATTCATCAAGTGAATCAACTCGTCGCTGATAAAGTTGGCCTTTTGAATACGACGCATCTTAGCCTTTAGTATATTCAATTGGGTTTTGAGAAAGGCTACCCGCTCTTTGTTGGGCAGCAGAGAGATTTGTTCTCGTATAGTCTTTACCTCCTCCACTTGGGCCACATCTTCATCATCTGACATGGGTTCTTCCTCTTCTGTTGTTATTTTTTCACCTCCAACGCGTTTTTTTGTCATTGGTGTTTCCATTTCACCGGACATTAGTTGACGAACCAGATTGTCTGTGCTTTTCTGACTCTCTTCTGCTTCCGAACTGAGATCTTCAGTTTCGTTTTGCTCTTGGGCTTCAAGCTTCTCCCACAGCTTCGATTCCTGCTCCTCGGTTAAGGTTTTTGGGATGGGCTGCTCTGTAGGTTTTGTGGGTTCTTTTTCTACGTTCAGCATGTCTTCGAGCATCTCTTCGTTTATATCGTCGGGGTCTAGACCCAGTTCCTCCATCATCTCGCGCTCTTCTAGTTTCTTGAGCACATCGTTCTCCCCTTTCTGGGGTTCCGCCAGACGTTTTAGGCGCTCCTCTTGCTTCTGTTGACGCACTCGCTCTTTATGCTCTTCCATCCACTTGTTATGTGACTCCTCGTTGAAATCTTCCACGATCTCTACCTGATCGCCACTGGGAACCGCACCCTCGTCGAGCGGGGTGTTCAGTTTGTTTCTGTAATTGCAAACGTAAACATTTTTACATTTTTCTTTGTTTATGTTAACGGATAAAGAACTTACTGCCACAGATCGGCTTCGGTTTCCAACTGTTTCAGGTGCTCCTCGGCGAATTTTATGCGATGGCTACAGATCTCCTTGGCCTTGTGGGCGGAGCAGGCGGAGAAGTAGCCCTCGTAGTGGCTCACCAGCAGTTCGTTGGTGTGGATCAGCTCGCCGGGCATCAAAGCTTTCTTGCCAATAGGAACCATAATCTCCACGCTCAATTTTTGAGAGAACAAATCTAGATTCCGGATGGCGTTCTCGTTGTCAGCCTTGTAGGCCTCCCAGCGCCCGGCATGGAAGGCATTTTTGTCCAGCGCCTGGCACAATGGTGTTTTTCTGATGTTAATCAGTAATTATTGTTAAATACAGCAATTACCTGGCGCAGTATATCCTCACGCTGCCGGTTCATTTTGTTATTGTTTGAATTAGAGATGGGAAGATTGCTAAATCTGGCACATTTGAAAATGGAAAAGCTTATGAAGCTTGGAACTAGCTTATAGCTATAAAAATAGCTTATTTTACTATACTTACTATTTGTTTTATATTTATTTGTTTTACAAAAAAAAAATGTTTAAACAATGTTGGATGTTGAAAATATTCCGTACATATGTTGTGGATTTACAAAAAAATGATTTAATTTTTTTTTATATATTTATATTTTTAATCTTTATCCAACTATAATTATTTAATATTAAGATTAAGATTATTTTTAATCCTTTAGTTAAATTAGGGGAAAAGTTTCATATCAAGGCTAAAAACAGTAAGCAGTCACTTCCGTTTTTGACAATTTATGCCTTTCTTGTCTTTGTAAACGGACTTTTAACGAAAACATCATAGGATTGAAATTACGCAACATTTAAATATTTTACAAAAGGGTTTTTTAACATTTAAAACATAATATTGTTGTATTTTTTTTGTTCCTATTAATTTTAACCTTTTCTCAATCTAGCTTATTTGAGAACTCACCACTGTAAAATCTATCGATATTATAAACTTTCGGCTCTCGACGTGTGCGAATTTCGATATTTATTTATCCAAATCCAAATCTAAATCGCTATAAAAATCCTAATTAATAATTAATAAATATAAATAACAATAAAAATAAAATTAACACCTAGTTTTTGTTTATTGATTTGATTTGGATTTAAGGAACGCACAAATTTTAAAATATCGAAAAGCTTCTGCAAATTTGAGTAATCAGCTAACGCTTTATTGCGCGGTGAATTTTAAAATTTAGGAAACCACAAGGTGTTATATGTATATTAACGCAAGTAGTAAAGCCTTAAAAATGTATGATTATGATTAAACTCAATTTATTCATTTATGTTATTTTAAATATTTCTCTTACCAACAACATTGCAAATTAAATTTCTAGAAAAATTAAAAATATGAAATCAAACGAGACCCAGCAATTTCATCATACAAACCAAAGCTGTTTGGACAGAAAAATAGCTTTTGCTTTAATAATATTTACCCAACTCTCTGAAATAATCAGCAATAAACACCAAAAAGCTTTTGTTCTACAAACAATTAGATAAGCAGAATGTGGGGCTCCCCACCAAGTTGCAAAGAGCTCCATATGTCCGATAATAAATCAGCTCTTTACGGTCTTTGGAACAGTCCATTTCCATTTATAGATAACCATATGCTGGCGGCACTCCTGATAAGCACACTTCCCCTTCTGTAAAGTAATTACTAATTTATAATTCGATTCATTTGAACTTTATTGGATCTCGGGCATTTACTACACACACAAGCTCACTCATTGATTAAAAAGGCTTCCCTGATCTGCACCAGGTTGTACTACGCACTACTGCCTGGACTAAGTCACATCGAACAGATTGCTTTTCATTTTGGGGGGGGGCTGGAGGCGCTTATACAGTTTAACTACTACTTCACATTCAGATTTCGCTTCGCACAACATGACCAGGGAACATGGCATGAGTGCAGGCATCGTTCTTTGAGACAGTATATACAAAATATACAGGGATAAAGCTATTATAGTCGTATGTACGGATCCATTTTGCCTTTACTTGCGCTGCGAATTGGAAGCTGAGCTTCCGAGCGCAGGAAAGTTCTTTGTCAGCTCATGCACTTGCTGATGGCCATTCAAATCTTGTGCGACGAGGATTTGCTTGCAAACCTTACAGACTTCAAGGCTGGGCACGGACTTGCGTTGCGATGGCGATAGGCTGTTCAGATGCTGCTTGTGCACCAAATAAAGCTCCTAATAAAAACCATAAAACGTTAATTTACAGAGATTCATAATTTTGTAATAAGATCCGCTAACCTGTTGCTTGCTTATATCGGGCAGCATGGCCAATAGCTCCGGGAACAGCTTGTAGAACGAGCTCAACAAAGCGCACTGGCAATGCTCATAGTACGCTTGACCCGTGCAGGAGCCATCCCGGAATTTGGTCGAAAGCAAGCGAAATTCGTTTAGAGCCTCTGGCGTTTTGAGTATTTCAACAAACTGGTCCACCAATTTCTAAATCAGGAAGAGAAGCCAACGATTAGTTATGATTATATACTTAATTTTCCTAAATTCAAACTTACTTGATTCCTGAAGCCAGTGTCTGGTGGGTCAGTGTACGCGTATGGGCTAGGCACAATGTCATAGGTCTCACCCATCGAGCTGGTGAAGGTCAGGTTGTTGGGCAGCTTGGCCACCGAGTTAACAGTCACATTGGACATGAAACCGGGCGGAGGATGAGGTGGTGGTCCGCCAGAACCTAAGCCAGGTGGATTACGTATCGGCGTCGATGGGGTTCCATTGGCAGTGGATTTCTGTTCGTTGTTATTGTTCTTCTCTTTTTGCTTGGCCGCCGCCTTGGGTTGATTTTCCTGGTTGCTCTTTTTATCTTTTGCCTTTTTATCCTTTTTGTTGCCTTGCTGTTCGGCCAGGTTATTATTGCTCGTCTTAGGCGCCTGCTTAGCAGATGGTGTGGGCAGGACAGGAGCAGGGGCAACCTTAGCTTTACGATTTTCCAGCTCTCGCTGTTTCTTCTCGGACACGGGCTTTGACCAATTCAATGAAGCAGCAGATCCGTTGACGGGCTTTGAGACATTTGCCTTGCTATAACCGACACTGGCACTTGCACTCGGTCCCAAGGTGGGAAACTCCGCGGCGGTGAGCTTGGGAGCACTCTTCTTCAAGGCTTCCTGGCGAGCCTTTGCCTCGTTCTCTTCTTGTTGTACCATTTGGAGCTTCTGGAAGGTGGTAGGGTTGGCCACCGACACATAATCATCGACTAAAGTGCGATGCTTGGCCGAGACATTCGACATGGGCATCCCTGAGCCACTGGGCAACATATCCTCTTCTAAGTTGCGTAGATTCTTTTTGTTTCCCTTGCCCGGCAGTGCTGGAAAGTCCAGTTGAGCGGCTACTTTTTTCGACGAAGCAGCTGCTGATGCTCCTGCTGCTGGGCGATTGGACACGTGAAGGAGCATTCCATTGCTCGGCGCTGTAGCTCGGCCAGTTGTTGAATTGCCCCCACTTGTTGGCTTCTTGAATACAGCTGCCACAGGATGCTGGGACTGGGCAGCTCTAGCGGCGAGACTACTGCCACTGGGGCCACTCACAACTCCCCCGTTTCCTCCACCCAAAGCTGGGAAGTTCTCCTTGGTCCGGGCAAGTCCTGAGGTTCCGCTAAGATTTCGCATAGAAGGCGGCGGTGGTCTCACTAAGGACACGCTCGGAGCTGTCGAAGCACCTCGCAAAGTGGGAAACTGTTCCTCGTTGTCGGCATCTATGCTCACTTGCCGCTGGGCGCTTGTCGACGGAAGATCGTCCAGGTAATCGTTGTGCTCGTCGTTTCTGTAACGATATTCATACTTTAGCTAAGAGTTTATTATATAGAATGACTTGCCACTCACCGCGCTCTCATGTTGGCTATGCCCTGCTCCGTCTGACCGCTGCGTCCACGTGGTCCCAAGGTAATCTCTAGCTGCAGGGTGCGCGTCTGCTTGGCCTGCTGCTTGTTTAGCGATTTTCCGTGTACGTTGGCCACGTGCGCTTTGTACTCAATCTCGTTGCGAAAGGCGCCCACAAACTGTTCTGTGGCGCATTTTCCCTCCTCGCAGAGGAAGTGCTCCTGCCGGAAGTGATCGGCCAAGTCGGCGTAGTCATTGTAGAACTCATTGCAGCCGTCGGCATCGCAGAAGTGGCAGAAGTAGTGCTCGCGGCGCAAATGACGGAACAACTCATCCCGGTCTACGTAGCGCTTCTTGCAGTACTCGCACAGCGGATGACCGCGATGCGAGCGATTGTCTGGATCGCCCTTGGTGTTGTGCAGCTGAAGCTCTTGCTGCGTGTAGCAGCGGCGCTCGAAGGTGAAGATCTTCAGGGTCTCCACACAGAGGTCGCAGTAGTGCAGGCTGTGCTCGCTACGCACATGGTTGCGCAGGCCCTGGAAGGTTCGGTAAGGCGGCGCATCGCACCTAAAAGGGTTCAACATCGAGTATGAGTCACAATACAGAAACCTGAGTGTTCGGCGGGTATAATTACTTGGGACACGGATGGTCGAGGAGCTTGAAAAACTTTTGTTGAATGTCGGCGCTGCAAAAACCGATGCGGTATTTCTTGCTGTAGAAATCGGAGCGATTGTTGGCCTCCAGTTCGCGGTACGGCAGCTTCTCCAGCGTGAACAAAACCTGCGAAGGGGATTGTGTTTATTTTTGGTTTCCTATTTAGCGTAGGAAACTTACCTTGGACAAGACGTGACGACAGATGGGACACTCATTCTGCTGGCACAGGACGCGCATTCGCGTGGAGCACTCATAGCAGACCGGATGGTCGCAGTCGCCAATGGAGTAAATGTCCACGTTCTTAAAGCACACCACACAGGCGTTATCGTCGTTACCCACTTGGTAGTCGGTGGTGGCGGCCTCCGGCTTGACCCCGGCACTCTCCGTCGAGTTAGCAGCTGGTGCCGGACGGGGGCGACGGTGGTGCGACGGCCTGGGACCGGACCTGGTCTTCACGTTCTGCATTTCTCTCACTCTCTCTCTTTCTCAAGCGCAGCGACGGGAAAGGGGAAAATTACTTGTTGCCAAGGGCGCAGTGAAATCGCTGTGAAATCGGTGTGCAGGCGTGTTTCCCGCAAAGTCTAGGAAGGGTTTTCGGACACCCGCAACTGTTCGGCCCGCGACGGAGCAGTTATCTGGCGAAGTCAAGCAATTAAATGGAATATTTGCAACGCCAACACGTTGTCTTTGGTTTTTTTTCGAAACTAAAAGTGTAGGCTGTTTATCACATATAACAAAAATACCACAAACCTGTCTTTGAAAAAGATCCTATGTGACCGTCTTAAATTTAAATTTGACCGTTAAAAACCGTGGATTTTGTAATTAAATTTAAATCTGATCTAATTAATGTCATTAAAATATAGACAAATTATTCAATAGACTTTCTTTCGTAAATAAAAAATTTTAAAACAAATTTACAATTGAAATCCCACCGACCTTAAGTTTTAGATATCGAAATTAGAAGAAGCACGCACTAGATGACTTTCTGAATAGAATTTCTATATGAGAGAAGTACTACCCTTTGGGTTTTATCAAAGAGTATAGAAGTTCTATAATAGAACTACATATATAGGATGGACATCTCATACATCGCATGGGTTCCAGCAGTGGCAGGGTTCGATCGAACCCTCGATTGAACAGTCAAACCATCGAACTCTCAATTGAACCCATCGCACTCTTTCCTTTTGTTCCCCTCGCCCACAAGCTGTAGTTCAAACGGTGGCCGCTTGATGGCGTTTTATGTTCTTACGACCCTTTCAAAATATGTTTTAAAATACATATATTTTTTTTTTTTTTTTTCTCCCAGATTTTATTTAAAATCTGTCCCTGCAGGGACAATCATTAAATTTTGTGATTACATTGACAGGTTAGTAAAATTTAATTTTTAGGGTAGGGATAAGAAAGGTCATGGGATGCCTTAGCCTGGGTCTCTGAATGGCAAGTCCAGGGAATGGTAACGCCTGAGTCTTCTTGTGGTGGTGCTGTTGTCCAGCAAGTTAATGGCCAGTGGGTTGTCATGGTCTGACAGTTTCGCCGTGTATTTGGTGCTTATATTTTTGATTTCCTCAGCCACCCATGGGATCTTCAGCGTCGTGTGCAGCTCTTTGTTGGTTGTTAGAAAGTGAAGCAGTTATTTCCGATCCCACAAACCCTATATATTCTCGATCTAGTCATGTTCTGAAATTTTACATGGCAAATGGCAAAATTGGAATATCATATATAGAGAGTCTCAATTAAAACAAACAATTGACTTTTCGAATGCATGTATTTCATGCCCTTGAGTTGCGACTACATGTTTGGACTAATTAATCGTTTCAATGGAAGTTTAATATTCCCTTCTTAGCTGGATTATTCCTTTGGGGTCTTCGGGGACTTCTTGAAGCGCCTGCCATACTGGTTGTAGCCATAGGGATCCACCAGGTTGTTGGGTCTGCCCCTCAGTTGTTGGGTTATCAGCGCCTGCTGTTGCTGCTCATTCTGCTGCTCCTTCTGCTGCTGGTTAAGATTCTGTTGCTGGTTTTGGAGATTCTGTTGCTGCTGGTTAAGGTTCTGTTGCTGCTGCTGCTGCTGCTGTTGCGCCTGCTGAGCTGTGAGATTGCTGCCATATTGCTGTCCCGGCTGGCCAAATTGTCCGGCATACTGTCCGGGCAAATTGCCGGAGTGCAACTGGTTAAACGGCTGATCCGGCTGATATTGCCCGGAGTTCTGTTGCTGTTGGAAGTTACGTTGCTGCTGCTGCTGTTGCTGTTGCTGCAGCGGATTCAGTGGTTGCTGTCCCTGCCCTGGAATCTGAGGACGAAAGGGAGCATTGGGCAGCGGAGGCGGCAGTTGGCGAAAAGGTGTCTGATAAGGATTCAAATTGGGATTGATGACACCACCGGGCTGTTGATAGGGCTGGGCGCCTAGAAAGTACTGAGGAGAGGCTGGTATTCCAGTGCCCTCCGCTCGGAATCCATTCTCGTCGGCAATGTAGCGCACGGTGATGGGAGTGCCCTCCGGCGAGGTGTAGGAATAGGAGCCTTGAATGACCTGGTAATGAAATGGGAAGCATATTTTAATATTGAGGATAAATTGCATGGAATCTTAGCTTGAAATCATTGCTTCTATTCCCCTAAAACCCACCCACCTGTGCCTCTAGCCCTTCGCCGTAGCCCAAGTTCTTGACATATCCCTGAGCCTGGGCAGTGGTTCCATCGGCGGATGAGTAACCATAAGAGAAGCTTCCATCCAGATTCAGTTCGTTCTGGTAGGCCGTGATGGGTACATAATTCTGTTGTTGGTACTGATTGTAGCGCGTGTAAGGATTCTGCAGCCCGGCTCCAGTTAATGGTGAAGCCAAGGGATTTCCAAGTGGATTAAGGGGATTTCTCTGCGCTGGAAATAGTCCTTGACCCTGCACTGGATTAGGCTGGCGGCGCTGAAAGGGATTTGCCTGCTGCAGCGGTGGAACCTGCGGCCGTTGCCCCTGAAAACCAGTTCCCGGCAATTGAGCCTGACTTATGGAAATGGTTATGGAGAGCCAGAGGATGAGCCAGCGGATCTGGCGGAATCGCGGGGAGCGGGCCCTAGACATTTAGGCTGTCAGTGGGCGGGTGCCGTGGATCATAAATCTCGGACGGAGCGTACGAAGCTCCCAATTACACGCTCGATAAACCCGACGTTTCACTTTCGCGAACTGAGTTATGGCTGGGATTTGGATCCGGACTGCGATTGAGCTTGGAGATTAAGATGCGGCTGCCACTGGAAGTCACTGATCGAACGTTGGGCCACGACTGCAACGGCGGCTTCTAGTCACAGCCGTATTTATGCGATTCTCGATCTCAATCTCGATCTCCGATCCGAGCGGCGGGCCCTAAAGCTCAGCTTTATGGTTAGAACAATCGAGCGACCCAGCGACCCGGCCGCTTCCTGTGCCCACTGCTGACCGCATCTCGATGGCCATCTCCCTGCGGGGCAAGTGTAATTTATCTGCGTGTTAACAAGTCTTCGCTGCTGCTGGGTGGCAGCTTTATTGGTTTTTTATCGGCCATTGACAGAAGGACAAACGAATTTAGTTAGTAGCTATGCTATAGCTATGACTCCAGCTGATTGATATCTTCATGGTGGCCAGCTCTCATCTTCCGCGCACTTGTTTATGAGGCGGCCCTCGTATGCAAATTCTTAGGCTTTTTGCTCCAGCACCTGTCTTCACAGGTGTCTGTGTGAGTTATGTGTGTGCCCCGCGGAGTTGCGATCCCCATGATCCATGGTTGGTGGTCAAGGTGCCACTCGGACCTCAACTTGGTCTACAAACATCATTTGTCAAATGGGATATAGATAGAGAGAGATACACTCCCCAGGATAGTCTGTGGGAGCACTTGTCAGCCGGAGGTGTTCGTTCCATTGTTCCACGCTCCACTGGGGTTATTCATCAGGCCTGGGATTGCTCATGTCCAGATCTAGGCGAGATGTGATTTATAACTGCCAACTGGCTGACACATACATTTTCGTTTGTCATCTGCTCCGGCAACTGCCATTAAAATTCGAACATGTCTTATTCCATGTTCAGTTCATGCTTTAATTGCTTTAATGCTAATTTCCGATGATGATGAGATTTTCCATATCGAAGCAAGGTCAGCAAGGCGAAGTACTATTGCTAATTCATGGTGGTCTCCCTGAAATTCTTTTATAGTTGCAAAAAACCTAATTATATTTGGTACAGGAAGCTTTGTTTTTTTCTGCGGAAAGGGATATCCATAAATCATTATTTTTCTTTATTTAAAATAAATGGTAACTAAGCATATTTTATTTCTATTAAAAGCCTAAATGCCCGCAAAGTTTGTGCTTTAATTTTAGGTGCTATTCAGCCGAAAAGTAGACCCTTAAAAAATTATAAAATTAAATAACTTCCACAGAAGCCAAGCCCAACATTTAATGCGCTACAATTTATTTAATTTGTAATTTACGACCGCCAACGTGAAATTCTTTGAGAGGTTATAAATAAATGGAAATTAATACTTTTTAGTGCAAATAAATTTGTTAAAGACTAAGTTTACCACACATTTGTAAAAAATACATAATATAGTAAGAATTAGACAAGTTTTCCTATATTTGAAGTGTGAAAGAAGAGTAAAAGTCCTCTTTATTCATTTTAAAATTTTCTTAAGGATTAAATAAATAAATAAATAAAATTTTTTAAACATACAGATAAATATATTATGTATTTTATATTTCGTAGAAAATTTAGAGCACTATTAAAACATTTAAAACATCACAAATATCATTTTAAAATTATCTTCAGTAATCTGAGCTTTCTTTAAAGTAAATAATAAATATTTCCTGTACCTTACTGATTTATTATAAATAATATGTGCCCAGGTTTAATAATAACAAACAAACAATAAAAACAAATACTTGACTTCCCCGTGACGTTTCAGCCTAATGAGCTGCTCAAATGTGAGTGTCAAATATTAATTATAAATTTGTCTGCCCCACATTGGGCAAGAGTCACCGAAGATTAATTTGCCATTTGAATAATTCACGAAACTGGAGGAAATAATAATAATGGCAATACACAACAACAGATCAGCATAATGCGGGAAAACAAGCGAGAAGTGCGGATGCGGGGCACACAAAATGGAAATAAAACATAAAAATGGCTTGCCAAAATTTATGCAGAAATGCGGCGAGGCACAAAGACACAGTGTTGTTGCTGCTGCTGCTGCCCGATGAGCAAACCGCATTAAAGACAGGTCGGGTCGGACACTCCTCCCACGTCAGTGACTCCGACTCCGACTCCGTCTCAGTCTTAGTCTTCCTCTCCATCCGTGAATCCCCGTCTCGTAATCCAACTCCAAGTTGGACAGCGGCTGCGACGATTATTAATAGACTGCAGCCAGAAAGCTGCACAGCATCGCTGCGATGGCTTGGTTTAGATGCTTCGCCTGACATTTTGTAATTGCGGATTCCCATTAGCTTGGAAATTATGGTCGCCGGCGCGGCTAATTGATTCACTTTGAGGCGAGTGCGTAGAGCGGCCGCAATGGATATTCATTCTATCCAATGCCTACTGGTTCCGGCTGAAGCAGATCGCGGCGAAAGGTCAACGTGTCGCAGCTCTGAATTATGACCTCGCCGGCATTGCGGCTAAGTTCCACTTTTCTAATGAGTTTTTACTTCTTCGGCAGGCACGTCAAATGTCACACTTGGAAAAAATTAAAATTGGAAAGGGATTAACAAGTTTTTTGGGTGAAATAGTTAATGGTAGATATTAATAATGATTAAAAAATTATTTTTAGTACATAAAATGATTCCTAAAGAACTTAAAATTGCATGTATGTAACTTCTCTTGATAAAACCTGGTTCTATAAATGTAATATTATATTTGTAGATTTTTTAACTTGTGAAAACTTAATACATATAATAATAAATTGTCAAGGAGCACAGATAGGATTATTCCTAATCTTTATATCCACTTAAAAATTATAACAAAATATAGGAAAGCTCCAAAACACATTCCTTCCTTCTGCCTAAATGTATTATTATTATTCATATCACAGATAGGTTTATTCCTAATCTTTAAATCCATTTAAAAACTATACTAAAATTAGGGAAAGCTCCAAATAATCTTTTCTCCTTCTACCTTAAATTTATTATTATTATTCAATTATTTATATTTATTTTTTCAAGTGCAGATCAGAAAAGATTCTCGCTGAAATGTATTATTATTATTTATTTACTTATATTTATTTCTTCAAGTGCAGATCAGCGGTTGGACTATTGCTTCGGGAGGGGATTAGAGCCAGAGTCGTCTTGGGGAGCCACCAAGAATCAATTTATTAACACGTTGCCCGAGCGACAGAGAGCCCGGCCGTTTTGGCAAGTGGAACTGGAAATTGGAACTGGGCGGGCCAAGGCAAATGCCAAAATGCAACTTCTGCCTCGCAAGAGTTTGCACAGGTTGCAGGTCTCAAAACTTGGCTGCCACTGCTGCTGCTGCTGCTGCTTGGGCTGCTGTGGTAGAATTGCGAAATTGCTGGAAATTATTATTGAATTCTTTTTGTTTTGCCGTTTTTGCCATAAATGTTAGCCGCTTCTCAAAGACGCCAGAGGTGCCCACCCACTGAAACAGAATTTGTAGGAATTTGCATGGCACTTCGGGGTGGAGGTCTCTGCGCTCTCAGCCGTTACCATTTCTGCACCTTTCGCCTTGCATTTGTCAAATTTCATTAGCTGCTGCACCTTTTTTTTTTTGGGGGGGGGAGAACCCACGCACCTGGCTTGGTGTTTACGATGCTATCTGCATTGTAAACATGACAGACACACTTCTAATGGGCGATTTGAATTGCAAATCCCACAGATTGGTCTTTTTGCGGTTCAACAAACTTGGTGCTTGCTACTTTCTACTGACCCCAAAAAAGAAAAACGGCATTGGGGATTGCATAACTTTGCCCCAACTGGACCGGCGTCCAGTTCTTCTCGAACTTCTCTAACGGAGGAGTGCTATAAAAAGCGCAGAATCTTTTGTGCGCCCTCCCAGTATTAGCATAAATCATGTTCGCATTGGTAAGTAGCCGTCGTGGCTCATGAATACGGGAGGTAGCGTTAAGTGAGTCTTTTTCTCTCTCCTCAAACTCCCAGCTATTGATCTTGACGGGGTGCTGCCACCTGTGGAGCTGTCCAGCCGAGAGTGCCGCCATTAGTGGCGGACCAGTGGCAGTGCCAATCCTCAAATCTGTGGCCGAGCAGCAAAGCGATGGCTCATACTTCTTCAACTACCAGGCAGCCGATGGCAGTTATCGCGAGGAGGTTGGCATTGTGAGGAGATCCGATTCGAAGGCAGTTGCTGAGCACGATAATGACGAGCTTGAGGTGTCCGGTATTTATCACTACATCGACGACTCTGGCCAGACGGTGGAAGTGAGCTACACCGCTGACAATAATGGTTTTTTGCCCCATGTCAGGCTCATTCCCATAAATAAAGTAAGCCATTGAGCCATTAATTTCGATGGGCAAACATTCTTGCAAATGTTAGCTGTACAATTACCAAAGCGGAGCCCCAATCCAGGCTCAAATCGGACCAGCTTTGGGCCACAAAGGAGCGGCATAAACACAGGGAAAAAACATATAATGGAACGGGTTTTGGCCATGAGTGGAAAGAGAGAGATTATAATAGAGATTTTAGAGATAGATTTTGAGCATAGATTTTTATCTTAATTGTATTTAAATTCTATATCGAAAAAGGTAAATGTTTTAAGCTACAGTTTTGTGCTTTAAATTAACTTAATGATTATATTTCTATTATAAATCATTTTAAAGTATTTAAATATGATTTAAATCTGTGGCTATACTTGGTGAATACTACAAACTACGTAGTTTAGATTGAACTATAAATATAGGCACAGAATATTTATAGATTGAATGAAGCTAAAATGGAATCAAAACTGCTTAACTTTATGAAAGAAAACCGATTTTCCTCTAAAAATTTAAATACTATTTTTGTCACTGTGCCTGCGTCCAGCTGAAATCGCTGTCTCATCGCTTAGATATTTAATTTGCGGCAGATTTTTTTGAAAATTAGTTAAGCTGTCAAAGTTATAGATAGCTTCAGAGATTGCCCTTTTGCCTGGAGAGCAGACAAGCGCCAAATGTCGTTGGGTTTTGTATTTATCAGGCTGTTGAAATTTATAGCGAAAATAACACGATCGTTTATTGCTATATAGCCCCGGAACTACCGATGATTGAATTAATGGCGATGCAATGTAAATGAAATTGATGATGCGCCCCATCGAGATTCTGAATCGAGCCATTTGTCAGATATCTGAGATATCTCTGTGTTCATATATATAGTAGATGGGGGCTGTGGATGTATAGATGCAGATACACCCCATAGCAGATCATAATATAAATTGCATCAAAGCTGGCATTTTACACGATTCTGGGATTGGTATCTCGGGCAAGGTGCGAGGTGCGACTGATTAATCGCGACACCTGGCGAGTGGGAGAGCCGCGAGGCGAGTGCAAGAGTTATGCAGCGCCCGCTAATGGTAGCGCCGATCGGTGTCATCAATCTGACTCAGTTATACATGATGAGAGATGCTATGTATGTATATCTCTTCACCCCTCAGCATAGTGACACATTTTCGGAGCAGACTGTGACGGCTGACCCACCGGAGGCCTTGACATTTAAAGCTGCCGCATTTTGAAGTTTACGGACGTAGCCAACGTCCACATAAAACGGGATGGAAACATGTTTGGCATGTTTAAGCGGAAGATCCAAAAATGTGCTAAATGCGAACGAAATTTGCTATCAGGAGTGCGAGGGTATAAAAGCCAACTGGTCGATCCACATTGAGTTCACACGCGCTTTAACTCTCGCTTTCTACGCTGCCACCCAAAAAAATATCACCCGCAGAAATGTTCAAGTTTGTAAGTGGATCAAAAAAGGATTTAAAAAAACGCTGTTTCAATGAGATTTTCTATCGGAAAAGAAGGATATTATTAAAGCAAATAGTGATTAATGATAACAATGACAAACTTGACTCTTAAAAGTGAAAATAATTGTTATATAATCTCCGGCAGCTTCCCCTTTTCCTCCTCGCCTTGATGGCTGTCTACAGCCATGGTCTACCCGTGGACAGTGAATCCACAGCAGTGGAAAGTGAATCCACACCAGTGGAGAGCGATTCATCACCAGCGGAGAGTGTAGTGGAACCCAAAAAGCAGAAGGAGGTCTATCGTCCACGATCCGAGGACAATGAATCCAGTGCCCAAACGCCAGTGCCCATCCTGAAGTCGGAGATTAACAAGCACAATGATGGTTCCTACGACACCATCTATGAGAGCGGTGATGGAACCAAGCGACAGGAGGATGCTGCTCTTGTAGATGCGGGCACTGACGAGGAGGCCTTGGAGGTGAAGGGATCCTACACGTACATCAATGACCTGGGCGAGACTGTGGAGGTCTTCTACACAGCAGGAAAGAATGGATTTGTGCCGTACGGCTCCATCATTAATCCAGAGATCTCAGCTGTGGCCGAGGCAGCCAAGGATTTGCCCAAAGCGGAGAAGTTCGAGAAGGTTGCAAAGGCTGAGAAGTTACAGAAGTCTGAGAAAATCCAGAAAGTTGAGAAGGTTGAGAAGGTAGAGGAGAAGGTGGAGGAGCCCTGAAGAGATCTCGTAGATTAAGATTTTGTATTTAAGAAGTTCGAAAAAGCCAGCGCGTTGTAAGTAGATAAACAGAAATAAAAAGAAAAGATATTACAGTGTTTTTTCTTCGACTTTTTAAAGTTATTTCTCATTTGCATAAAGTATTTTTTGTTTATCTAACAGCCAAAGAAGGCTTAAATACACTGGGAATAATTTTGATTAAGAAAATGAGTTTAAAAATAAAAGAAATTATGTTAAAGTATTAAAAAATTTATAAAAGAAAGAGAATATATCTCTGATACGTTCTTTTTTCCTTAAATATACTTCTTAGAACTTGATATATTTTCCCCAGTGTTTTAGAGGGAAATACCCTCCTCAAAAGACCTTGAAAAGCAAACCCAAACTTGGCACAGTATCACAGTCTGGGATGCTGGATGATTAAGCAGACGTTTGGCCACTTTGGTGGCAGATACAGTAATACCTCGCCCCGGGGGCTAAGCTACCGATGAGGCACCTGCTTCAATACATCATTTTTACACACGCCTAAACACCGTCCATTAGCCATTGATCGCAGACACATGAAATGAAGACCTAACGAAGACGAAAGCATTAGAATCGAATTTGGCTATTTAATGGGACATAAATCATTTCTTAAATTTGCATAATGAATGTGTATATAATATTATCTAGTTATTTAATCCATTCCAAAGCCTGCAATCACTTCAAACTCCACAAGACAGATAACTAGTAAATAGAGCAAGTAGTAGGTAACCATGAAAAAGCCACAGGACCTTCGCATCTGAAAATTTGTGGTAAGGGCGCAGAGCAGATTGAGAAGCATGCCCATCTCCATGTAGGTGGCCACCGTCTCTCCCAAACTTCCCTGAATCAGCTGCAAGAAAGAATGTTATAAAATATGCCAAAAAAAATAATAAAAAACTCTTCACTTACGTAAATATTTTTCGAAATGTTTTCAGATACCTCACGAGTTATTGGCAATGCCAAATAGACAAATGAACCTGCACGTAAAGTCTTAATGAAGTCGAGTCTTAACAAAAACATATATATTTAAGTTAAAATTTACCCAATACGGGCGTCGAGAAGCTGGCCGTGTACGCCATGCTAGAGAATCCTTGGAAGGCCAGATTGATATTGGTTACCAAATCGTTGCTGGAAATGGCCCAGCAAATGACCGTTGCCGTGGCGAATTGAGGGGTCAGATCCAAAATCGTGGCGAGGGCGAAAAACATGGCATTTATCTCGGAAAGCAGACCGAATATCATTATGACTACAGCTATGAAACTCAGAATGGTGGTTAGCTATAAGAAATATTTTACAGAACACAACCAATAATTGAATACAGGTTGACTTACCGTCCACAATCTAGGTGGAGTATCTGTGCGGGTCAAAAAGAAAATAATCACAGTTGGTAAAACCATAGTCATTAATACTATGGCGTAGATGGGAAAATTCATAAAAGTTGCTGTCTTTACTGCAAGTGGAATTAAGTAAGTTTAATCTAATAAAAATATACTCAAACTTACATAATATCAGGGCCACGTAAGTGGGGACGGCGAGCAATTGAAAGCAAAAGAGTAGCTTGGACCAATTGTAGAGAGGCTTCTCTACATCCACCACTGGTATAAACAAACGCAGCACCATCTCAATGGGCACCTGCATCAATAAGTAGACCTTCAATAGCAGTGTTGAGCGTCGAAAGAGATCATAGTTAAATTTGTAGATGGAGAACCAGAATTGACGGAAAAGCATGCGGTTGCGACCTCCTTGACGCTGGGTTCTATCGATTTCATGGTGTTTTATGGGCAAATCGCCCTTCAGACCTGCCAGTTCCCCTGCTAGTTCATTTGCCGCCGACCTACCCCGTATTCGCTGCAGCTCTGTAGGATAATATTAACTGGTGATTAACTGATGAGACTTTAGGGAGATTTATACCCACTTCGAATGCGAGCTGCCAACAGCTGCTGGTCAACGATGGCCACCACCAGATAACCAATGAATATAAAGTTGGCGGGCCAAGCCAAATACCAGCTGATTCCCCCTGGACGCTTTAACATAAAATCCATATAAACCACATTAAGAAAAAGAAAACCAAAGTCACGTAGAAAGTAACTGGGACCCATATCAAAAGGCCGGACTATCATTATCATTCCGCCAACGAACATATGCAGGAAGAGGGCCTGCGACATGCAGGACACATAGGAGAGTTTGCTGGAACTCAGACGCGTGGCGAAGGAAATGAATAGATCCGGAGATCCATTGGCTATGGTCAAAATGGTAACTCCAGCCGTGTTCTGGCTGAGGCGCAATGAATCGGCTATAGCCTTCACGCAGGGACAAAAGCTACAGCGGTAAACAAATGCTGATGATATTCTAATAATACCAATAAAAAAAAACTCACTAGTTTAGGACCGTGAACTGCATCATCCAGAAGAGATAGCTGACTACAAAAGACATGGCCGTCACACTCCAGAAGGCATTGAATTTGTTTCGTTCATCCACGTTGCAGTAGTGCCACTTTAGGTAGTTTATAAAAAAAATGTTACTCAGGCAGTCCTCGTTGGTATCCACAAATTCGCAGCGTTGCACTTGCGGTATATCGTGCACATGTTCACACAAAGCGGACATTTTAAGATTAAAAATTATATCTGCTTAGGAAGTTATTATGAAAGTTATTTCAAGATGACTACAAAGCCAAGGCCTGCTTATAAGTGAGAAATATTTCAATTCAATAGGAAGAAAGGTATTTCTTGGGTAACTGAGAAGAATTTCATTAAAAGGAGAATAAATTCTACATTAAAATAATTCTTTAATATTATTTAATATATATAATCTTTGTTAATTTAAAAGATGTGACTTTATATCTTTAAAGATATTCAGTCTTACAGCTACTGCTCACATCTTTGATTACTTTTTAATCTTGATAAAGCTTCGTATTTTCATAAGAATATTCATATACGGATTAAATACCCGTCTTTTTATCCTCAAAAAAGTATATACTTTTTTTTACCATAAAAATTCCTTAAGAACTTTATGTGTTTTATAAAAAGATGTTCAATAAAAGAGTTGGGTGAGCACAAAGCCGGGCTATACTTGCTTAATAGGTTGTTTACGAAATCGTTTGGAAGGCATTACTCATCGGTATAATTAATTCTACCAATTCTCCATTTGATTCTCTTTCTCTTGATTATAATAATAATCGTTAATCTTTTTTCAAAATCTCACTAATAAAGTTCTAAGTCAAGAACGGCGTCATTGCATGAGATTTTTGCTTAAATTAGCACTAACCAAAGCGAAATTTATGACGAGTATTGATATGCAGAGCGCGCATTTCACATGCAGCTGCTGTCGTCCCATTTGAATCGAGAATATATATCTTGGAAATAGGATTTCGTTTCGTTTCGTTTTATTTTCTAGCAAAATTAAATTAGATCGCACTCGGGTTTAATCGTAAATTAAGAATACTTTTGTAAGCTAGAGTCTAGGGCAGTCTAGGCAGTCTTGGTCTCCACCTCCTTGGCGGCAGCGGGGGCAACCTTAACCTCCGCCTCGGGCACGGATTCGAGAACCACCTGAACGGGCACCACCTGGGATTCGGCGGGCAGGGGCTCGGACTTGGCCACTATGACAGATTCCTTGGCCACAACAGCATCCTTCTCGGCAACGACGGCAGCGACGGCTTCCTTCTTCTCCACGGCGGCAACGACCTCCTTCTCCTCCACATCCTGAGAGCGGGAACGGCGAGACTTGTACTTCTGCTCCTCCTCCTCAGAAACCTTGGGCAAATCAGCAGCAGCCTTGGCCAAGGCAGTGATCTCGGCGGGAATGATGGTGCCAATGGGCACGAATCCGTTCTTGCCGGCGGTGTAGTTAACCACCACAGTGTTGCCATCGGCATCAACGTAGCTGTACATGCCAGAGACCTCCAGGGTTTCATCCTCCGTGCCGGCATTCTCGATCACGCCCTGCTCCGAGCGCATGGACTTATCGGCGCCCTCGTATGAGAAATGGAAGGAGCCATCGGGCTGCTTGTCCGTCTCAAACTTCAACAGCGCCACAACCTCATGCTTCTCGGTGGTGCTGCTCACCTGACCAATGCTGGCGGACAGGGCACCGGTGGCCAGAGCCAAAAGACAGATGGCAATCTTGAACATCTTAAGAGTTACTTTGAGGTAGTTTTTTGCTTTTTGAAGGAGAGAGAGTGCGAGTTGCTTTCTTGGCGGGAACCGACCGACGACTTGGCTTACTACATCTTCAGGGCATCTTTATATACCGGCATTTAATGTGCGCAGCAGCCGCGAATTAGCATCTTCCAATCCATTACGCCACCGCCGAAAAATACAAAAAAAAATAAAACCAAACAAAACGTAAAAAAAACGTAAAACACCAAAGAAATTCTATGGAAGCGAACAGAATGTGATTTAATAAAACACTCACAGAGATGCTACGAGATTTGCATATTTATGATTCAGCGCCAAAACGAAGACATCGGAAGAGAGGTCAACTGATCGAAATAAAGTCCCATGATGATGATGATGATTCCCCTGTAATGAGAGCGATTGACACAGGTCTTGAGCCGAGATTCGTATTCCGAAAATCGCAGAAAATCCCAAAACAGGTTGATAGCGTCATAAACTTGTTTCGAATACTCAGACCAGCGGTTGATTGATTGCCAATGTTTAGGGAACTGCACAGCCATTAGCATACAGTACGCCCCACAGACAAAGAGGCATAAATTAAGATATATGTAGATACAGTTACAGTTAAAGATGCAGATTCAAATGATGTGCACTTAAAACGAGATCGGATCGATCGCACGCGATCCATCAGTCATCAGTCATCATCACACGGGAAATACTCGAACACGAACTGTGTGATGAAAATACCTAAAGCTAAAACCGTGGTACAACTGGGAGTGAGTAAGCCAATCTCTCGCTGGGCCTGCAAATTGTATGTCAAATGTGAAAAATGCACTAAACCAGGCCGGCATGAGGCTCTTCCTCTCTGCAATTCGAAAAGCAGCGCGAAGGCCAAAGCAAAACGCGGGCAACCGCGAAATTGGCCAAGTAACTTGGCCAACGAAAAGGAAAACCAACTTCGTAGCTGACGCCAAGTGTTGGCTTAAATCTCGGGCGATGTTCATCATGTTCGTGATCATCTCTCAGCGCTGCAGCAGCAACAGCAGCGGCAGCACTGCTTTTGTTGGATTTTACCAGCAGTTATTGCTGTAATTTTTATGAATTGCAACTGACATTTCCTACACGCTGGCAAAAGTTTAAAGTTTAAGTCTGGAATGGAAGCGGGACCAGGATCGGGATCAGGTAACTAGTGCAAGGGGAGTGGCTAATAATTCCAGTGACCTGGTCAGCGAAATTGGGCGAAAAGGGCAGCGAGACAAAAGCCCAAAATAATGCTCTTTAACGATGCATTGAAATGGACAAGTTACTAGGAGACACGCCCATTTGTATAACTATCCCGCGGCCCATTGAAATGTCAGATGGAGATTCCATCGCTATGCGAAATGGCCAATTCATCAAATCGAAACCAATTGCAACATCTGTAATCTTTTAATTAATATTTGACTTAACGTATTATTGCAGAGACGGCGGTAGCACTAATCAAATGAAGTTCGCATTGCTAATTCACATAAATTACGCGGAGGAGAACCGATCTCGCGCGGCGGCGGCGGCGGCGGCGGCATACGCGGCGTATGCGCAACGCCCATTTGCATTTGAAACTCGTTGCGCATACGCTACGTGGTGCAGTCTGAAGAGAGAGAAGGCAGGCAGGCAGCTCTTCCGATTCTGTGGCTGTCATGGAACTACAACTGCTGCTGCTGCTGCTGCTGCTGCTGCTGATCCGCCCGCTCTGGTGGTGTCGCTCCTCTTGCCCTTCCTGCCCTCTAGCCATCTCTGGGCTGCACTGCGGATGCTGGCGCTGTCGTTGCTGCTTCTGCTTCAGCTTCGGCTCCGAGTGAATGCGAGATTTTGGTATAAAAACGTTTGTGGCAACTGCAGCCAAGTCAAAGCACTTTTGACGAGCGTCCCAGCGCAGTAACCGATACAAAGTCGCGAATTCGAAGTGAGTCTCTGTTCTAATTGCGGTGTGGTGTATCCTTGCATAAAGGATTAAATAAAGAAATTATTTTAAAATGTATAAATTGAATACAAATGGAGCTAGTCCTGGCATAAGGATACTCAAGGATATACAAAAAAAATAAATAAATATTTAACTATGGATCAGACAGCTTTGAAGCACAGGATATACACGAAGTCCTCATCATAATCCCTTTAAACAGAAACAGTAACTAGAAAATTAGACAATATTTAATAGAAAGGATTCATCTCTTGAAAAAATGTTAAATTACTCCAACCAAAAATATCTTATAAAAGGAGTAATTCCCTTGGGATTTCTTCTCAGGCTTTCATGAGTAAAACTAAGCTTAAGTGGTTTTTATTAACCCATCCCATTCAGGACATATATGGATATTTTTCCCACGACCTTCGATCAACATAATCAACATGATTGCGCAGAACTTTCAAATCGTAAAAAGCCAATCTCAGTATATCGGATGCTAATTGCCAAGCAACGAGTTTGACATTCAAAGACATCGTTTGCCGCCACCGCCGCCGGCAACTCAATCGGGCGCCGCAAACACTAAACACTGAACACTGAACACTGAACACTGATCACTGAACACCGCACCTCATCTGCAGTTATGACTCTATTTAAGTCGCTGTACCCTCTCCACATTTTCCACTCCACTTAAAGGTCATGACGCTCACCCACGCCTCCTTCGTAGCCGTCGCTGTGGCCCTCTGCCTGCTGGGCTCCATTCATGCCCAGCCTCAGCGTGGACTGCCTCCGCAGCGCGGCAACTCCTTTGATGCGAATGCGGTGATCCTCAAGCAGAACTTTGACCTCAATCCCGATGGCTCCTATCAGTACAAGTTAGTCTGAAGATATATCTTTAATATCTATAATATTTTAAGTTCTAATCATTTACTTTTCTCACAGCTATGAAACAAGCAATGGAATTCGAGCAGATGAGGCTGGTTATCTCAAGAATCCCGGCACTCAGGTGGAGGCACAGGTAGGCATACTTTTAGGCTTTAACTAGTGAGACTCGGGCATACTTTGAGGAACTTTCTATCTCTCTCTCTCTTATTCCAGGTAATGCAGGGCTCTTACTCATACACCGGACCCGATGGCGTTGTCTACACCATCACCTACATTGCTGATGAGAATGGATACCGCGCTGAGGGCGCCCACATACCAACCCCGCCACCAGTTAATGCTCCCCGAGCTCCCGGAAGGTTCTTCAAGTAAATTCTGTCAGTGTTCTACGTAATTCTTCATCGTTATGCTCAAAAGTTGGCAAATCGTTCGTCAAGTTGGCCAAAAAAAGGCGGGTGAACCAGAGGCAAACAGAGGAGAGTGAGAGCAGCTGCTCCTGAGAGGACCACCATTCCATCCCAATTTCCTTTTATACCAAATTCCCAGAAGCAATCCCCTCCCTTCGTGCTTCATCTGTGCATTTTCTACAACCAATTAAGTTTCCAATTTCAAATCTACCATCTACTTAGTGCTAAAAAAACTGTGTGTGTGAGATAAACATTTGTAAAATACGTAAAATCGATTGTTAAATGTCGTACGGCAACGCAAGCTCAGCAATAAAACGAATATTGCACATGAAAACCAGAGTTGAAGAGTTGTTTTAGGAGAAGGAACGCAGCATGGTTATGTAGGACATGGCTGTGCGGACAATCTGAAAGGGAAATAGAGGGAAAAACTCTATTATTAATATTTTATCATCTAACTAAATCCTTTTCTTTTACCCACCGATGAAAAGGCCTCCATGTTGGCCTCAAAAAAGTAACCAGTTATGCGAAAGCCACGATGTGCTCGCATCATGCTGATCAGCAGCGAACGACAGATCGAGGAAGAGGCTCCTCCAGCACCCAGACTCTCGTGCCAGGGACTATCATAGATGGCCCACTCGAAGAGGGCGCTCTCCGTCTTCAAATTCTCCCCGCAATAGCAATAGATGTAAGCCTGAATAATAATAGTGGCTATAAATGAGGCATAGTACACGCCCTCGGTCTGGGCAAAGGTTATGGAGAACAGGTAACCCAGCATGCACAACTGCAGCGAGGAGATGAAGAACTGGGCACAGATAATGGGTTGATAGCACAGATTCAGATCATTGCACATATCCAAACTGGTCTGATACAAGGCAAAGACCTTGTTGAGCGTGGCCTGCGATTTCTCAAGATTTTCACCCTTGAACCTCAATACCTTGTACTGGGCAATCTTGAAAAAGGCACACAGATTACTAGTAAAAGAACAGAAGATGGTGTCCAGGCTAACAGCTGGCAGGACCACACCAGTCGAGGCAAAGGCACTCCAAACGAAGCTTAGGGCATAGTTTCGGAGAATGTGAATGTCCCAGGGAAATCTAGGATTAGAAAACCTATTAAAAAATAGAAATTTTAAATATATTTTTACAACTCACAAACAGGGAAAAGGCAGCTCTGGCTCAGCATGTCCTGCCAGCCAATAACTGAGACCCATTCGCACAAAGGGCAGGACACTGTTCAAGGCCCAGGCCAAGAGGAAACAGGTCCTGAATATGCTGCACATACGCTGATCCTGCTTGTTGGCCTCATCGATGATTGCAGCATACTCCCCGCCCTGGTCTGCCTCTATAAATTATAGAAAAATCTTTGCAGTTAATAAAGTTTGAAGTTTAATATATAAAATCAAAACCCACCATTGCCCATTAGCAAGCGAAACTTTACAATCAAGCGTCGAAAATCCTTTCTTAAGTATAAAATCATGCTGAACTTGAAGAGTCCCAGAATGGTAATCAGCAATGCCACCATGGCATCCGCCAGTAGCATCACATTCTTCCAATTATGGATCACAGCAGCCAGAATGAAGGGAAAAATGGCGGCTATGCCAAACACATTCATGGCTCTATAGGGACGCTTCCACATTTCCTGTTTGTCGCTGAACAAATCGAATCCCAGCCAGGCAATGGTGTTTTTTTGTACTTGCAGGAAATTTTCCATGTTGTCCGGGGTTAAATTGGTCTCGCACTAGGATTAGGATCCTTGGAGAAGGGTTTTTAAATGGTTTCCCAGGACTTGGAGCTTGAAATTTTGAATTTGAGAAGCGAAGTTTAGATACCCTAAGAGTTAAAGTAAAATAAGACCTAGTAGAGCTTATGAGACTTTCTTGAGTACATACATCCTCTGAGTCATTAAACCTTCATGTTTTCTATTTAAATAATGCATTTTCTTATGTACCCTTTAAAGGATATTTAGAAAAACAAACTAGCAGGTAAGTTAGGATTGATTCCTGGCAATTCTCTTACTTAAAAATGCTGCTGTTGCAACCTGCTGCTTTTTGCGAATATACCCTCTGAAAGACTATAATTACAGGCCAGAAAGCTGGCACCTCCTCCGCTTGACACCTCTTCAACAGGCATACCGAATGACAAATCAAATTTTAATGCTTTAAATGTTCTTTATTAACGAATTGACATCCGTGGGAGTCCGCTGGGCCTTAGAGGCGTGGTCAGGCGATGACAGCTCGTTGGGATGTCCAATGTCCAGCTTATCGGCCATATCCCCATCCTCCGTATCCACCACGACCCCAGCCGCCATGTCCCCAACCGCCACGTCCCCAGCCACCACCACCATGTCCCCAGCCACCACCACCATGTCCCCAGCCACCGCCGCCCCAGCCACGTCCGCCCCAGCCGCCTCCATATCCGCCACGCCAATGCCTGGCCTCTCGGTCTCCTTCGTTGGCATGGTTAGCTCCCTGGTCGGCAACGTCCAGGAGTCCAATCACCTGCTCGTTGTTCGGTTGAGCATCGTCAGAAGCGTAGGCAAAGGCCAGGCAAAGGACCGCGATGAGGGCCACCAAAGTAAGACGCATCTTTAAAGTTTAGATTTCGATTTAGATTTCGATTTCGATTCGATTGATTGCTGTAGAAGATCTGAGTGCAACTGATGTTTGGTGGACTCGGCCAGGGGCCTTTTATTTAAATCCGAGAGTCGAACGTAGTCATCACCGACGTTCCTGTTCTCGTACGCATCAATAAGCCAAGTTAATCTCCCTGCAACCCGCCTAGCTCATCTGCTGCCACATTTGTTAACAAGTATTACCTGGCCAAAGGTGCGATTGCACTCGTGTTCGTTCGTTTGTGTGACTGTTTAGGGGCTTTTTCGTTATATATATTTCACCACACAATTATTACACTCTTTGTTGTTCTGTCAGTCGTCTGCCTGCCTGCCTGCCTTCTAATATTTTTATTTTTCGGTTATTTTTTGCTGTCATTACTGAATCATTTCAAATTTAAATGTCTCATTTTGCGAAAGTTGTCGGGATGCTGCTCCTAAGTGGTTTCATACATAGATCATTCGATTAGCCTTAACAATTGGGACCAGTTTTTGGGTTTTACGATTCAATTTTTTAACTGGAGCCCAGAACTGCCAGATTAACGTCAAACCGATGACCCATTAGTAACTTTCCACTAAGCTGTAATTAAATATAACTAAAAATAAACTAGTTTATGTCTGGTTAACCCAGCCTAGGAAAATCTTGTTCAATAAAAACCCAAGTACTCACTAACTATTAATAACTATTAAATAATAATCTTTTTAATAAGCCATATGGCTTATAACTTTGAATATTAAATAAGGATTCATATGGTAATGAGCTCCCGATTGTTTAATGAATGTCAAGAGCAACTTGTGTGATCTAGACTCGAAAAAAAGTAAACAACCTGGGGATTTACGAGTCTAAGGCATTGAACTTGGAGCTGTCAATACTGGTTCCTCCAAATATCCCAAGCGTCGTTTAATATTTTGCTAAAAAAATATAAAAGACCTACACGCCCCCTAATAAATGGTTTTTAATTATCTGAATAAACTTGAGTTCCACATGATTTCAATGAACAAAGCTTGAGCTTTGAGAAGACTTTTAAAGCCTTAAGCTGTTCTATTTATTTATTTAATAATTATTTCTAGATCTGCCAGAGGGCTCGTCTTCTATGAAGAATGAAAGTTCTGGGTTTTGTTTACAAATAATTTTTTGTATACAGAGAAAAGTAAATTTATTATTTATAAATTGTATTAAAAGGAGGAAAAATATATTCAATTTGTTAGTTTATAAAAACTATAAATATAATTATTATAAATATTAAAGCAAATGTAAATTTAAGCAAATGGAAAATTATTTACTAACCATTTTTACCTCTTTTTTTGTTCCTAAAATACAAGGTAAATTTTTAAATATATTTAATACATTTAACATGTTTTTGTAAGTTTGGTTTTGCATATTTAACGATCAAATTAAATGTTCTTAAAATTCATCAGAGATTATATGCATATTGTTTTGAGTAATTTCGTTAATTAAGTGGTATTTCTATCTTCAAAACAATACTAATACTAAAAAATTCCCCTAAAACTTTATATAAAAACACAGGGAATTTTATTTTCTTTTTTAAATTGTTTTTTATTTATAAAATATCAAATCATCAAATACATTCTGGCAAAAAGAAGTTAACGGCTGCACACTAGCGACCATAATGTCCGTGGTGTCCACCTCCATAATGGCCGCCCCCATGATGGCCGCCACCATAATGGCCACCGTGTCCTCCGCCATAATGTCCGCCGTATCCTCGTGCTGCACGCAGTCCAGCCTCGGCATGGGCATCTCCCTGATCGGCCACGCCCAGCAGATCCTCCAAATGGTGTCCATTATCCTCCAGGGCAAGGGCATAGGCCAGACCCAATAGAAGAACGACAGACAGCAGGATTAGACGCATCTTTTAGAAATAGACTTTGATTTTTGAAGTGTTTAGAGAGCTTGTTGCTTGGTTCTTGGCTTAGAACGACTGTGGTTCTCCCCAAAAAATCCCTGGCCTTTTATTTGGCCAACGACCGACATTCCAGTTTCTTGTTTACTATTTCGGAATAGACTTGTTTACGCTGCACAAAATTTAATGTTTCCCATGAAATTTGAAGGCAATAACAAAAGGAGCGGTTTTTTTGTGATTTGGTTTTTTTGAATTGGCATTTAAAAAAGCTTCTCCAAGCTTTGTTTATTGGTTTTTTGTTAACCAAATTGCGCTTTAGTTTGCATCTGGAAAGCTTACAGAAAACTTGAACACAAAGCTGCTAATTCTGTGGGAGTTGTTTTATTCAAAATATTTCTGGGGCTTTTTTGGGAAGCGACTGTGCTACCACCAGTAGCTAGAACCTCTACTCCAGGGCTGATAGGAGACTCTCCAGCCTCCGCCCCAGCCTCCACCCCATCCTCCGCCCCACCCATGGTTCCAACCGCCTCCCCATCCACCGGAGCCACCCCATCCTCCCCAGAGCCAGCGTCGAGATCTCGCTCCATCCCCCTCTGGAGGTTGCTCAGCTCCCAGATCGGCCATATCCTTCAGTTGGGTAGCAAGAGCCGCTTCCTCGCCAACCGGCTGGGCGTAGGCAGCCCCCAGAACTGCCACAAAGGCCAGGAAATAGAGGAGCTGCATCTTGGCCCGATGCTTCAGAGATTACTAAGCTGCAACTGAAACTATGTCCGCTTTTTATACCCCACAGAATGCAGTTTTCCGCCCACTAATTAGAATTTATGTGCAACTTGCAGACGAGTGAAGATACGCAAAGCCCTGACCCAACAACTATTCCACATTGCTAGCAAATAACAAATAAATTTATTTAGCACAATTTACATGAATTAGCAGAAGTAACAACATTAAAAATTATAAAAACTTGGTCTATAAAAAGCAGAGATATAAATGTGGTTGTTAAAAATTATAGAAATGCATAAATGGTTAGATAAGTTTAAAATGTAAGCTATAAAATAGTGTGTAAAGTAAACATGACCATTTTAACAACAACACAGTTTGTTTTCTCAAACAATAACAATATTTTTTTAAGAGCATATAACATCAATTAGTATTCAAACAATATTGTCTTTAGCAACAATTAAATATATGAGCTATTTTCATTATTAAAATAATCTTCAAACAATTTTTTTATTATTTTTTATAGAGGAAAAAGTATTATTAAAATAATAAAAAAGAAATGTATAAATAAAACTTTTTTCTTTTTGGAGAAACATGATTTTTTTGGCTTCCTTTTTTTGTTTAGGGTTTAAAAAAAATAGCATTTTGCATTTTTCTATAATATTTACTATTTTCTCATCAGAATAATCTCAATAATTAAATTTGTGAGCTGAATATTTTTAATTTTCACCATAAAGTCAAAAGATTGGTACTGTTTTTTTTCCAGTGCCAAAATCTTCTTATAAATAAAATAACAATGACTTATTAGCAATAAAAAAGGGAATATAAAAAAAGTTATCTGAGATGAGCTCCCATTAATACTGACTTATTTATGGCCTAGCCAAGCAGACCGAGTAAACCGCTAAGCGCTTGCGGATTAGCGCCCACGCCGGACGCACCAGAAGCTGCTCCAGCACCTCCATTGGCCAGCAAGGGACGTAGACTGCTACCGAGGGCCTGGCCCAAAAGACCCGCTAACTGGGCTGCCTGGGACTGGGATAATTGCTGATTACCGGCTCCGACACCTGCTCCAGTTGCTGCTCCTACGCCAGAATTTACTCCCAAACCGGATGATGAGGGATTGTAGGAGGGAGAGCTGGAAATGCTGGCCGTGCTGACATATCCTCCTCCATAAGAGGGATAACTGGACACAGACGCAGTACTGTAATTCGGTCTGTATCCATAGTAAGACTGTGGTCTCTGGTATCCGCCATAGTTGCCAGGATAAACCTGGGGTCTCTGGTAGTAGTTATAACTGGGTCTGTACGGGTTATAGCCATAACCATAGCCTGGGTATCCATAGTTATAGCCATAATTGGGGTAACCATATCCATAGTTGGGTCTGTAGCCATAGCTGGGATAATTGTTGCCATAGTAAGAGTCCAAAGGATCCGATTGGGCTCCAGCTGCTGCTGAAGATGAACCACCTGCAGGTCGAATGGGAGCAGCCACGGGATAATCAAAGAGTGGACCACCGCCGCCGCCCAACAGGAGAGGCGTCAGAAGACCCAAAGTCCTGCCCTGCGGCCGATCCTCGCGGGATTTACTCTTCTGCCCGAGGGCCACCGTCGAAAGGAGAAGACTCAGCAGAGCCAAGCGCGCGGGTAGATACATTACGGAAGACTGAAGACTGGCCGAAAAACCCAATATAGTTTTATATCGCAGAGTTCTTGGGTGAATTTCCAAATTGGTTTTTGCCAAAATGAAAAAATAAACAACCAAGAAGACCTTCGCCGGCGCCAAATTCAAATATAAATCGCAGGCCGAGCGGAACAAAAGCCAGAACGTCATCAACTGGTTGGCTCCACGCCATGCTTTCACGCCCAGTTTTGCGACTCGAGATCGTCGTCTTAGCTTGGCCCAAACTAAACCCGACATTGACCTTGCCGAAAGTTGGCCAAATAAGTCAGTCAATCTGTTTCACACCGTTAACTCGATCGCTTACTTCCGCGGGTTTTTTTGGCTTAGTTTTTGGGCTTGTTGTTTCATTCAATAAAAATTTTAAAGTATCGCCAATATCTGAGGGCGTTTCTGCAAAGGCTAATATTTGCTTAGTTAATAATAGTTTGTCAATAGTCAAGTTAATTAGCGGCTGGAGATCTATTCACCCCTGAATAGCTGCCTGCATTCCACTCGATCTTTGCATGACCAATTCTGAATCATCTTATACGTATAAGAGAGCAGGTTCCCCCAGTGATTCCCTTGTGTTACCATGGTGCTGCTCCCAGACCTCCTCGAATTATAATATTCGCACTAATTGAAGACTGTTTCGCCAGACATGGAAATCTTCGGTTTTTAATTTGATTAAAACTGGCTAGACATCTGCCAGTTAGTCAATCCAATTTGGCAAATTAATCAAAGCGTGTCTTAGCGGGGAGATTAATATAGATATAAAAATATATATAGAAAAAATAGGAATAATGGTGAAATAATACTTTAAGTATAAATAATAATAACTAAAAATGTAATGTACATCTAAAGATCTTCTTGATTTATTTAAGCTGGCAAAACTTCACCAAACTTCCAACACTTTCTGTAGAAAATTTAATAAATAATTCAATAAATAAATGAATAAATATAAATAATAAGTAAGAAACCCAGAATAATATCATAGTTTAAAAAACTAATGTCATTTTAATACTTTTGATAATTCAATTACTTAGAAATCTTCCTTTATCATTTATTACTCAAGACATCCGACAGTTAATGAATCAAATTGTCAGCTTAATTAAAACAAAACTCATTGGGAACTTTACTATAATTTACTACCACAAAAGGGCGTAATAATATTTTGTAATATAAAACCAGTTTTACAATTCGCTTGGAAATTGGATTTATTTAAATGAAATTTGTTACGTTTATTTCGTTTTATTCGCTCATCTGCAAATCATCATTATTGGTTTACGTTTATTTATTTTTTGAATGACTTGAAAGCCGAGCAATAAACTGGTTTGACTTTCTCACAGAACTTTTTTTTTATTTTTACTCCCAAACAGAACCCTCACTGCGGTTTGTAATTACCGTGCTTCCCCTGAGCTATAAAAACAGACACCAATCTCTGAGCCAATAAAGTAAAGTCGATCCCCATCATAGTGTGCAGTTTATTTACTGCGCAAAATTTGTCTTTCCTCGGGTCATTGATCACTAAATAGCGGTTGACCATGGGATACGATGGGACAACGCCTTGGGATAAGTAAATCCCCTTTTTGGGGGCTGGTCTTAGAGGTTGGAAACCTGGAGAAATATCATATAAAAAAATATTACACTAAAAACTTTTTACAATATTTATAAAAATAGTTCAGAATAAAGGAACTCAATCAATAAAAATGTGTTCTAAATAATTAATCAATTAAATAATAATAAAAGATTTATAGGTTCGAAATGACTTCTTCAAAGCGATGTAAATTCGAGATTAAAATTAGTGTACCTTGAAAATACCCTAAGAATGCCCGAAAATCTTTTATAAATTTTTTTGCTCTGTACCCTTTTTTGCTTCAAATACACTTTTATTTACAATAAATCCTAGATTAAAATTTTGGGGGGTGTTTTTGAGGCATCAATTGACGCGTCTGGGATTTCCGTTGACCTCAGGCTTTTGGTGAAGTCATCGTCACGGGATAATTGCCTGGCGGCAGTAACTAATGATGTTAAGTTCTGGCCAGATTTATTCTCACATCGTCGCTATAACACTGGCTCTTCAGGCGGGACCTCCCCGGATGGTATCAAAGCTATAAAAGGTTGCAGCTTTGATCGTTTTAGCATAGAAAGTATTTGACTGTCCAATATGAAGCTATTTGTACTGATTGTCGTCGTCTTTGCGGCGTTCTTAGCCCTGTCCAGCGCTCATCCTGTTCAGGAGAATCAACAGCAGCTGACCCTGGAGGATGCCGAAGTCCAGCCGGGAACCGACGAAGGAGCCGTCGTGAGGGCAGCTCGACACTTTGGAGGCGGTTGGGGTAGACGTGGCGGATGTTGTGGCGGCGGATACGGTGGCTATCGTCCTGGCGGTTTCGGTGGATATGGCGGCTATCCCGGCGGCGGTGGCTATGGCGGCTTTGGAGGCGCCAGTGCATCAGCCTCTGCTTCGGCTTCGGCCGGCTCCTGGGGACGTTAATCTCTATAATTTGCTTGATATCGAATAAAGCCAAAAATAGACAGAAACGACCGAAGTGAAAAACAAAAACAGAGTTTAATTTGAGCGTTAATCGAAGGGGGTTTAAGGGTGTAAGATCAGATCGCTTACGCACTTCACCAGATATAACCAATTCGCGAATGGGAACCGGTCGTCAAACGCTAATCGATGAGTTCCATCCAAAACACGCTCCAAATTCTATTTTTTCCCACAATTGAGAAATCTTCCAGGCTAAAGATTCCACTAGAAAATAGCCCATCTGGACCATAAATATGTGGTTAGTTATTGTGGTTTATTATTGTGGTTTATTATTGTGGTTTTTGGAAGTTATGCCATCGATTGCGAAATATATTCCATTCCATACCTAAAGGAATCGCTATTTCGGGAGTAAATGTAACCTGTTTTCGAGCAACAAACACACTAATTAATAAATCAATAAAAAGTCAAGCTAGTTCCAGCAATTTCCAGACACCTGGACTTGGATTTTGGGACAGGGTTTTTGTGGTTTTGTTTTCTGCACCCCCGATCCAATATTTTGGCACGGAAAATTACCTGTTCAGGTTCCTGGCACACCATTTCACCAGTTTGTGAGGTGCTTCTCCAGGGTTTGACGCGACCCCACGACGATCTTATGATTCACAATCTCTAATTAGCAGGGACAAATATTTTCCACTCTCGATTGTGGGATTCGAGATTCATTTCCGTCAACATGATTCATGTTTACTTCTAAGTTTTCGCATTTACAATTAATTAGCAACTCCCCCAATAATGCAGGTTCTGTAAATTGTTTTGTTTTAACAACATATAAAACACTAACCCGTGGTGCTTTCTTTATTTACATAATTTTAGGAATGTGGGGAGTTTAATTTAATTGATTTTATAAAGTTTAAAAATAACCTTAAACCCATTCCCGAAATAAATACTCAAAGTGTTCAATCACGCAGTAGACTTAGACTTGCGGTGCACCGGCTTGTGGTTTTTTAAACCCAAATTAAATCCACAGATAGAGAAAATATAATACCATCGAAATCTGTTTTATTTTTAGAGACTTTAAAGGCTGAAAAGAAGTGGATAATATTATTTTCGGTTGCTTTTTAATCAAGAGAATCCCATCTTAAAACGTCATAAACATGATACTAAGAATTACTAATTGATGACCAACTCGGTGAAGTATTTTCTCACCGTGCTGCGTCTAAGAAGCCAACTCCGGATTGAAAGTGAATCATCCGCATTTCGATGGCAGTGCCTACCGCAACAAAAAGCAAAAGCCGACAAACGCTAAACCGCAATGCCTCCCCCAAAAAGGTGTTAAAAATGTTCAACCCCCAGTTGACGTCACACATGAAGTCGTGAGCCGTAAGACTGGACGCCGAAAAAACTGGCCAAAAAGGCTGGGCTGGATCGACCGCATTGACGGAAATGTTGTGCGACGCGATCCCTGCTAATTGGACCGAAAGATGCGCGGCAAATTAAATTAGTGTCACTGGATGACTGAGCGACGCGGTCTGTCATAACAATTAGCGAGGATTGGGGAATATTCGCGACTATAAAAGCGAACGGCGGATGACAGTTTAAGCACAGAACCGCAAGGAACTCAGCCAGCAGTGGACATACCAAGCCAGCATATCAATTAAAATTAAAATTAAATCCAACAAACTCACAAATATCAGGATAAACATGAAGTTCGCCATCTCCTTTGCCGTAATCTCTCTGATCTTCAGCCTGAGCCTGCTCGAGGCCGCACCCATCAACGATCCAGGATTCGTTTCGGCCACGGACATCACAGGAGAGCCAGTGCGTCAAAAGCGCGCCAGTGCGGATTACTACCAGGGCGACTACTTCATCTGCTATCCAAAGAGCGAAGTGTATGGCAAGTCTAGAAATGGTCTTAATTACAGTGGCTCTAACCGTCGATCCTATGACTCGGAGGCCTACGGCCCACACTATCTAGCCGATGACTCCTTCGAGGCTCGCAAGGACCGTGCCGATGCTAGACGCGCCGCTTACACTGACAGCTTTGGCAAATAGGTGCCAGGCTTTTGGATAAAGATATATTAATATACACAATTAGGGAAACGCACAGGGGTAGCCTAAGAAGTTGTACAAGATTTACTATAATTATTTATTGAACCTACAAATAATAAAATTATAAATAAAAAACTATACACATTTTGTTTTTATTACAGAAAAAATCTGAAATCAACCAGAGGAGATTAAAGTTAAAGATTAAAGTTAAAGTTTGAAGTTATTTTAAATAGTAAAACATCCAAGCTTTATTTTGTTTAAGGTTTTAACGATCGTTTTTATACCCTTGCAGGGTATTATAGTTTCAGTCAGAAGTTTGCAACGCAGTGAAGGAGACATCTCCGACCCTATAAAGTATATATATTCTTGATCAGCATCAACAGCCGAGTCGATCTAGCCATGTCCGTCTGTCCGTCTGTCCGTCTGTCTGTCCGTTTCTACGCAAACTAGTCCCTCAGTTTTAAAGCTATCTGAATGAAACTTTGCAGTTAGTCTTCTATATACTCTCACTCGTAAATATGTCGGAACGGGCCGGATCGGACAACTATATCATATAGCTGCCATAGGAACAATCGGTAAAACTTTCAAAAAAAAATTATAACTTTGTCAGTTTTTAACAAAACTCCACCAAATTTGATATTTTGCCATTAATTATTAATTTAGAATTTCGGTTTTAATTTAATGAAAATCGGACGACTATATCCTATAGCTCTCATAGGAACAATCAGAAAAATAATAAAAAATCATAACTCCGCAGTTTCTTAACATATTTTTATCAAATTTGAGATTTCGCCACTTAATGTTCTTTCAGAATTTTAGTTTCAATTTCATGAAAATTAGACGACTAAATCCTATAGCTGTCATAGGAACAATCAGGGTAATAATAAAAAATTCAGAGTTTCGCTATTTCTCAAAATATTTTAATCAAATTTGGGATTTGGCCTCTTATTATTATTTCAGAATTTCGACTTTAATTTTATAGTTCAATTGCAATCTGCAAGGGTATATAAACTTCGGCGAACCGAAGTTAGCTTCCTTTCTTGTTATTAATGCCTTATGATAAAGTGGCCCGATCTGTTCCGCTCCGATCATTCAAGATTAAAAAAAATAATTATGGCATTTTTTTATTGTTTTAAATTTATATTTTCTATACTATCAATGTCGTTATTAATTAGTTAATAAATAAAATGTATAATTTTTCTTAAATATTATTATAACGTGCGAAAAGCACCCTCTAGCGGGAAAATTTGTATAAAAGCCTGCTTTTGGCGTTATTTGGGCGGCCACGCGAAGGTCACACTACTTGAAAGAAGAAGAAAAGCAAATAAAAAACATGAACGGCGTGAGTTTTTAGATTTAATATTTAAAACAAATATAACTACAATAAAAGTCTTTTAGGATCTCCGAACCAAGATTGAGAATTGCGCCCGGACGGCCGAGGACTTCACGCGGCTATACTACGCCTCCTTGGACAACCGCCGGCATGTAAGTTGTACAGCCTTCAAAAGCAGAAGACTATTTCAAAAGCATGTGAAATTTATAAAATTCCAAATAACTTCCAGCAATTGGGCAGGCTTTACCTTAACAACGCCATCTTCAGCTGGAACGGCAACGGAGCCACCGGTCGTGAGATGATCGAACGCTACTTCGTTGAACTGCCGTCAACCGTTCACCATATGACGAATCTGGATGCACAGCCCATTATGGACGAATGTGTGGGCACGCAGATGACCTATGTGATCCTGGCCAGCGGTGCGGTCAAGTACGGCGAACAGGAAATGCGCAACTACCAGCAGGCATTCATTGTGACAGCCGATGGCGACAAGTGGAAGATCGTCTCGGACTGCTACCGCCTACAAGATGTGATGGTATAGTCGCCAAATACTATATAAACAGGACCATCGATAAATTAAAACTAAGGCTGTCACATTTTGTTTCTACGAATATAATTAATGGCTAAGTAAACTAAGTAAAACAATTAACATCTTATTTATCCGTCTCTGTTTTGGGCTTCTTGGTGGCCGGTTCATCTGCGGGCAGTTTCTCGGAGAAGATTGCCTTCGGCTGGGTTTGCTTGTAGGCCGGTGCTATCCAGTATGGATTCTCAGCTGCGTCCTTGGCGTACTTCAGGATGGCTTCCCTGGGATCCTGATCATCGTCCACACGCTTGCTCAGACCCAGATTGCGGATGACATATGAGGAGAGAGTGCCGCCAGAGCTGGCCACACGTCCGCCCTGACCGCTGGTGATGGGCAAATCCGGCCGCTTTGACTTGACGGGATCCATGCGCGCCTTCTCCATCTTCTTGCGTGAGGATCGTGACTTCTCCTGCCTGAACAGCGGCAGAGCATGTGGCGTAATGATCTGGGACACTCCCACCATCTCCATGGGCTGTCGCTTGCGATGACTCTTTACCACGCACAACTTGGCGCCGCGGATGCTGCGATGCTCGTCGTAGTAACACTTAATGATTCCATTGCCGCAGCTCACAAAGAGCTGATTGAGTTTGGGGTGCCACAGCGTCTTGACGATATGTGAGTTAGACACGGGAATGCGTTGCACCTCCTCGTAGGTTCTGGTGCTGTAGAAATACAGATTCGCCTCGGTCTGATCCTTGGGCAGCGACTCGCCGGTGACTAGCAGGCGATCGTCCGGACTAAAGCAACAGTCGGTGGTATCGTAGCGCGAGAATAGATTCGTCCAGGTATGCAGCGGTTGCTTAAACTGCCGCAGATCCCACAGCTTCATGGTCTCGTCGTTGCTCCTGGTGGCCAGCTGCTGTCCCATGTACGAGAACACAATGGAGGTGATCTCGGAGCCCTTTTGATGAGCTCCCCTGACGCAGTGCGTTGTGTTGACGAACATCTTGCGTGTGTCCCAGGTCTGAATGGATCCGTCCACGCATCCCGCTGCAATAAGAGTGGCATCCCGATTGAAGTTACAAGACGCGGCATTCGTTCGCAAGCCTCCCTGCGCCCTGGTCTTGATCACCTGCACCTGTTCCTTGGCCTTCAGGCCCTGCCAGATGCGCAGCGTTCCGTCCAGAGCCGCGGTGAGGAACTGCTCTCGGTTGAAGGGATGCCAGCAGCCCGAAGTTAATTGTGCCACGTGCCCCTTGGTGCGCGACATATCAGATATGTACTGATCGCCCTTGCAGCACTCCAACTTCTCGAAGCCATCGCGATCTAGCACCTTTGCCTGTGCGTTTCCAGAGATTACCAGAATCATGTCACCGGTCACAGAGTATTGAAGGGAACGAATGGGATGATTCTCGCAGGGCTGCAGCTGTCGGAAGCTACGCATGCCAGAGTCCATGCCGGCAAAGTCCCAGAAGCACATGTCGTAGTCTATGGAGCCGGAAACCAAACGGGCGCCGGAGGGATCGCCAGCCAAGGCCAGGACAGCCCGGGAACCGTGCTGCATCTGCACCTCGTGTGTGTATGGTATACGCTTGGCCAGGCTCTGCTCGTCATCGGAATCATCATCTGACGATTCATCATCATCGGAATCTTCCTTTGCAGCTCCCTCTTTGGTGGATTTGTCCTTTTCCTGCTCAGCAACAGGTGGCAGAGGACCTATAACGTCTTCTTCTTCCTCGTCTGCCTTCTCCTCCGCTTTCTGGCTGGGCTCCTGCTTGTTTCTGTCCAATCCCGGCCGGGTAATCCTGGCCTTTTCAATTTGTTCGTTGATGTCGAAGACCTTGGCTGCCTTTCGTCCGAATCCACTGATGCCCATTACCTCCTTCAGGTGCTGGCTCTCCAGATCCTCGGCCACATCCTCGATTTGGCGAATCATTTGTTGTTTGTCCATCTTCTTGAATCCGCCGCCTTCACTGCTGCTGCCGGCTTGAGAGAATTCCTGGTCATCTTCTGCTGTTTTCTCATTGGCCTTGGGTTCAGCAGGAGCCTTGTTTACATTCAGTTGGATTTTCCCGAAGGAAATTTTACCACGCTGCATGTCTGGGAAACCAGCTGTTGCAGTTTTAGTTAAAATAATTTACTTATTTATTTTTTACGGTCTGCCGCTTAGTGATGGGAGTTTCACTCACAACAAAGCGGTTCGATAATTTATTTTTATTGTAAATGAATATTTAATAAATATTTCTAATAAAACTATTTACATTTAGTAAATTGACAGCCATATTTTTGTATCTGTTTCGTTTTAACTTTTAAAAATAATTATTTCTAGTGACTTTAATTTATCGATGTATCGATATGTGCCATCCCTATCACAGCGTCGTCTAACCTAGAATTGGGCGCGCAGTGTTGTTTTTTGTTGTCGGCATTTTTGGCGTGCCGAGTTTTTTTGTCGCAAATTTGCAAATTATTTCGCCAGGCGGTGTAATTGTTGTTAAATTTGTTAAGTTTTTCCTGCATTGAACAGCCGCAATGACCGACTCCCTGGAGTACAACGACATAAGCGCCGAGGTGCGCGGTGTCATGGTAAGTCTTAAAATTAACAATTGTCGCACATTTCGTCTGACGCTGGTTTCCCATCCCAGTCTTCTGGACGGCTGAAGATGACCGAGCAGCACATCATCTTCAAGAACACAAAGACCGGCAAGGTGGAGCAGATCGCCTCGGAGGACATAGATCTGATCAACTCGCAGAAGTTCGTCGGCACCTGGGGACTGAGGGTGTTCACTAAGAGCGGGGCGCTGCATCGCTTCACCGGATTCCGGGACAGCGAGCACGAGAAGCTGGGCAAGTTCATCAAGGATGCCTACAAGCAGGGCATGGTGGAGAAGGAGATGTGCGTCAAGGGCTGGAACTGGGGCACCGCTCGCTTCATGGGCTCCGTTCTCAGCTTCGACAAAGAGAACAAGACTATCTTTGAGGTGCCCCTGTCCCATGTTTCGCAGTGCGTCACCGGCAAGAATGAGGTGACTCTGGAATTTCATCAGAACGACGATGCGCCCGTGGGTCTGCTCGAGATGCGGTTTCATATACCCGCCGTAGAGTCGGCGGATGAGGATCCAGTGGACAAGTTCCATCAAAATGTGATGAGCAAGGCCTCTGTCATCTCGGCCTCTGGCGAGTCCATCGCCATATTCAGGGAGATCCAGATTCTCACGCCTCGCGGTCGCTACGACATCAAGATCTTCTCTACCTTCTTTCAACTGCACGGCAAGACGTTCGACTACAAGATTCCCATGGACTCTGTGCTGCGACTCTTCATGCTGCCGCACAAGGACAGTCGTCAGATGTTCTTTGTTCTCTCGCTGGATCCTCCCATCAAGCAGGGACAGACGCGCTACCATTATCTGGTGCTTCTCTTCGCCCCTGACGAGGAGACCACCATTGAGCTACCGTTCACCGAGGCTGAGCTGCGCGACAAGTACGAGGGCAAGCTGGAAAAGGAACTCTCTGGGCCCGTTTACGAAGTGATGGGCAAGGTGATGAAGGTGCTCATTGGACGCAAGATTACCGGGCCGGGTAACTTTATTGGACACTCTGGTACAGCGGCGGTGGGTTGTTCCTTCAAGGCCGCTGCTGGCTATCTTTATCCACTGGAGCGAGGCTTTATCTACATTCACAAACCACCGCTGCACATCCGCTTCGAGGAGATCACCTCAGTGAACTTCGCCCGAAGCGGTGGCTCTACCCGCTCCTTCGACTTTGAGGTAACGCTCAAGAACGGAACCGTCCACATTTTCTCCTCCATCGAGAAGGAGGAGTATGCCAAGCTCTTCGACTTCATCACACAGAAGAAGTTGCATGTGAGCAACATGGGCAAGGACAAGAGCGGCTACAAGGATGTGGACTTTGGCGATTCGGATAACGAGAACGAGCCGGATGCCTATTTGGCACGCCTCAAGGCTGAGGCCAGAGAAAAGGAGGAAGATGACGATGATGGCGATGACTCCGATGAGGAATCCACGGATGAGGACTTCAAGCCAAACGAAAACGAGTCTGATGTGGCCGAGGAGTACGACAGCAACGTGGAGAGTGACTCGGATGATGATAGCGATGCCAGCGGTGGCGGTGGCGACGGCGATAGCGATGGTGCCAAAAAGAAGAAGGAAAAGAAGGCCGAAAAGAAGGAGAAAAAGGAAAAGAAGCACAAGGAGAGGGAGCGAACGGTAAGAATGAAGCCTGTTTCAGTATCTGCGACATACTAATATTTGTTTCCCATCAGAAAAAGGCCACCAAGAAGAAGGACTCCGATAAGCCGAAGCGTGCCACTACCGCCTTCATGCTGTGGTTGAACGATACTCGCGAGAGCATCAAGAGGGACAATCCGGGTATCAAGGTCACCGAAATTGCCAAGAAGGGCGGTGAGATGTGGAAGGAGCTAAAGGACAAGTCCAAGTGGGAGGAAGCAGCAAACAAGGACAAGCAGCGCTACCAGGACGAGATGCGCAACTATAAACCAAAAGCTGGTAGCGGCAGTGACAATGAGAAAGGTGGAAAGGCAACCAAAAAGCGCAAAACGGATTCTTCTCCCACCAAAAAGGCAAATACCTCCGGCGGTAACTTTAAGAGCAAGGAGTACATATCCGATGACGACTCCACCAGCTCCGACGAGAAGGACAAAGAACCCGCCAAGAAGAAGGGCAAAGAAGAGGACTCCGACAAGGCGAAAAACAATTCGAAGAAGAGCGAAAGTGAAGGTGAAGAGAGTGAAGAGCCCAGTGACGAGGAAGAGGAGGAGGATGATGATGAAGATGAGGGCAGTGATTAGGGGTCCTAATCTAATCACCAATCACAACACTACATAATTCCATAAACAAACCACACACCACCACCACTATGCCCCAATTGTAGTTTACGCTTAGGTTTAGTTAAGTGCTGCCTGTTGAATACAGACCAACACGATTTTGTCTAATTAAAACTCAACAACAAATCGAAAGTTGTAGCTATTATTCAGATTTGATAAGTGACCCTAATGATGGATGTTTATCGGTTATTTTTTCGGTTGAACAGCGCTCGTTACGCCCACAATGACGGCATTTTTCAGTCATTAAACGCTTTCCCGAGTCTGCAGTTATGGCCACGTTGCGGGAACTCTTCCTTTGGATTGGCCTCTGGTACATTTCGCAGGCAAGTGCCCTGCAGGGCTTCAGTATCCACTGTTGGCTGGTTATATACAATGCAATACTTGCCACTACTAGGTCCAAGGAATATCAAAATTCACAAATATCGAATGCCTTAACATGGACGAGAGTTTCACAAACATTTCCCTGTGTCGATTGTATGCCGTCAAGAGAGATGTGGTGGAAATGAGTCTCAGAGCCCAAATTCTGCACTGGCCAAAGCGTCCGATATCGGTGAGTTGGTTTTTCTACTCTATTTGGTTCGTTGGTGGCTTTGAATATTTTTGGGGAACTTATTTTTGGTTGAATGCGTTCTATATATATTTCTATATTTAAAAACTCTTCACTTAATCCACTAAAATTGATTATATACATTTTTTTTATTTACGACTTAGAAAAAAATCCAAAAACCTCAAATACATTTTGAATTTATACTGGTTAAGTACTACTCGAAAGTAGTTAACAAATCCTCTGTTGGTAAAACACTAAAACTCAAAAAATGGGATGAGTTACTGTTGGGAAATCACAGCGCGATTGCGACTGGCAAGTTGTTGACGGTGTTGACGGACGTCCTGGCCGCCGGGCTCAATTGTTGTCGAGGCCAGCAGATCCTCAACATCGTCGTAGAGCTTCTCTTTCGGAGTTATCAGGTTAATTTTCGATGGAAAATGACCACCAGTGTCTTTTTTCGGCAACTTTGACACCCTTCCTTTGCGTGAAACTTGGCGATGAACGGTTGCGGACGATGCTTCCGGAGAAATGATATTGTTGGCCAGGTCGATAGAGCGATTCGAGTGCAGAACGATCGGAATATCTTCAGAGTTTTCGGTTATGTGCGTGAAACTTGTACGGGGACTGGACCGAATGCTGATATTCAGCCTCGAGGTTTGAAGTGAAGTTGAATCCCCATCGGAGTCGTTGTCCTTTCCTCCTTTAGTTGCATCCGTCAAAATATCAAGATCATTGGAGATTCCGAGAAACCTGTTTGATTTCGTCCACCGATGTATAAGAGGCAGCATGAAAGTTCGACCATGGACACACATCTGAGTCACAGCTTTGAGGGAGTCGTTCAGGATCTTGTACTTGCCCCGGTTAAGGAATTGATCAATCTGCTCCTGGCGCTTGGCCAGCACTGGATGAAGGATCGCATCAAACATCCAAACATTGGCAGTTGGAGCAGTCAAGACGATCCACACCATAAATATCAGCTTGATGGGCATATAGATGGCTACCCATGACAGCAACGCGTCCGTTACCAACTCAAAGGTGACCAGGAAGGCGTAGACAATCCAATACTTGGCCCAGGCCAGGAACTCGTCGTCTCCGTTGTTCAGGGTCTTGTAGGTGTGATAGGCAGGTCCCAGGGTGCCGTAGATGAAGAACACCATTCGGGATGCATAGCTAAAGAAGCACATAATGATATCGGTGGTCGCCTAAGCTTCAAAATGAAATGAATGAAGAAAATCCACACTGTCCAGTTATGAATTTAATTCAAACAAAAAACTTGTAACAAAATTTGTCAGTCAACGGATGTTGGGTCTGTACTGCAGCTTTTCGATACAAACTGTGAAAATTAATGCGGTGTTATTAAGTTAAAAAACTAGGCCTACTTTCTAATTATATATTACTTCGATTTCTAAAAACCTATTTTTATTTTGAGTATTATTTTGTTTATTCTTAATTTACATATATATATATATATATATATATATATTTTTTAGATGCGCATGCAATTGCTGAAGAAAGCCAGTGGGTACAAGCCTTTTCTTTATAATGTCTACCAGTCAGATGTGTGTGAATATCTGGAGAAGAGGAATCATCCCTTTGTCAATATCATCCTCAACAGCTTTGGCAATCGAACCAATGTAAACAAGTGCCCAGTGCCAGTAAGTTGAGACTCTTCTTTAAATGTTTAAATGTTAATAATAATTATATTATTTAGCCTGAAATTATATTGGAACATTTTCGTTTTCCCGTAAAAGTCTTGGATCTAATGCCGCTGCCCTCTGGGGACTACGGACTATTCACCACCTTCAGTTTCGATCGCAAGGAACGTGCACAGGTTAAGGTTTACTTTACGCTAACAGAATATCGCTAATGAAGCCACAAAAAAAAAATGAGAAAATTTAGTATTTGTAATAAACATTGTTGGCAGTGCAATAAACCAATTAATAAATTCGCCATAAATTTATTAACTGGCTGTAAAAGACCTTTCCCGATTTGATTATCCCTTTTGTAATCGTAATAAAATGATATCAATTAAAATTATTAATGAATGCTCTTTACGGGAGTTTAATATACTCGTACTATATAGATGGTTCCGACACGTGGGAATTAATATGAATGAAAGCTCGTACTCGTGCTTGTGGCTGCTCTGGCCGAAGGTTAGGATCATTGGCTTCCAATTCAGATCGATTTTCGGCCGAAATTTCTTTCACACACCGACCCAGAGCCTAAGGTATGACCCTGCCCACCGAGCTGAACGCTCATGACATTTCGGATAGGCATTCAAAAAGCCATCAGCATTATTCAGCCGCAAGAAAAGGTTCCCATACCATTCACAGATATGTATATTTCGGCAATTGAAACCGAAACTCAACTCCAACTCTAAAATCAATTGTAATTGTGTCTAATAAATGAAATGTTGACGGAAATAACACGGAATATAATAGAGCCTGAAAGAGATAGAGGGAGAGAGGGAGGAACATTACGTGTGCGCGTAAGGCGATTGTAAAAGGCAAAAATCACAGTTACCAACAGCTTGCATGCATAATTAATTTGTGGGTCAATTGCAAAAACTTGAACTTCAATTCAAGTGGCTTTCGATCTGGCTCTGGGCAGTGCCACGTCCGAGAGCTTGGGGAAGGAGGGTGTCATCTTTTGGCACATCTCTCCTAGGAAGTAATTTTTTGTGAGATATTCGGATTTGCATAAATGCCGCCAATTAATTTTGTTATGCAAATTAATGACAAACAATTAGCGATGCGAGACAAAGCCGATTTATTAATTGCACATTATTATTATTGTTATTTTTGTTTTGTTTTCCACTAAATATGTAAATGTAAATATTTATTTCGCACTCCGTCGATGTCGATGCTGTCTGTCCGATGGCAATGCGCGCTTTATCGCTGATTAACCCAAATTTAAATGAAGCTTCAAAAGCATTCGGTCTGAGAAGTGAGAAGAGTCCAGCCAAAGGCTAAGGACCTTTGGTCAGGAGCTAATGACACCGCGATGTGGGTGCAGTCAGCTGATGAAAGTAGCTTGAACCGATAAGAGTAACCTCAAAGGGAATCTTTACAAAAAGAAACTGAATGTTGAACTGAGTTGCATAAACATTTCTTTAATATAAGGAATAAAATATAAAATTATTTTTATTTCCACATAATTATTGAATTATTCTCTATATAAATCGTTATTTTAATACAATTCACATCACAATTATTTAAAAACCATAAATAATTAAGTCATATATCTTTTAACTCCACTAAACGATTCAGTTAACACTTAACGCTCTTTATTTAATTTGCTTAATCCAATTACAAATACAGGAAATTAATAAAGTAATAAATAAAGGTTTCCCAAAAATGTTATATCCCCTTTATGGTTATAGAATTCGCTTTGACCCCCATCGAGATTTTAAGGCTTTAAGTGAACTGAATCGGATTCGCAAACCATCATCGAGCATCGAACGAAATTGAAACAAATTGCTTTACGGCGGGGTGACGAATGCGTCATTTACATTGCGGTTGTTATTGCGAATCTGTTGAATTTGTCGGATCTTGATCAAGATTAATAGTGTGCTAATTGCATTAAGATTGTGCCAGCAGCAATCGCATTCCCCAAAAAGCCGCAGCACAGCACACGCGTCCGTTCCGGCGCAGCAAGTTCGTTGCTTCAGTCTTTTGTTTTGCATTCTGTTCGCCGCTCGCCATTCGCAATTAATCAGCTGCATATCCCTTAGAATCGGGAATCTCGCTGTAAGTGTTCTGCTTTTATCGGCACACACAATTTTGTTCACCAATTTGTAATTACAATGTGGGCCATTGGCCAACAAATTGCTACTGATCGATCCGATCATCGATTTCTGGCGCCGAATCCATGAATCAATTATCACACACTGGCAATGAACTTTCCTAATTGAAGATTAATGGAAGGTCGCGCCAGATTGGCAGCTGCTTCTGTAAACTCCCCGAAAATGAATCACAGGGCCAAGGCTTTTGGATAATCCGATCAGATCAGATTCCGCATTTAATCGAGGCAACAAAACAATAGTTCATTCAGCTACATGTAATCCGATTGCTCATCCTCCTCCTCCTCCGAGTAATGAACTCGATAGCGCGAGTTGAGGTAGTTAATGTTAACTTGGCGGTTGTGCGGCACCTGGTTTCGGTTATACCTCTGCCTGGGCTGGGATTTCCAGTTAGAAGTGTCCCCACCAGAAATGTTGGCCATGAGACGGGTCAGTTCCTGCTTCAACAACTCCGCATTGATCTGAGGCTCACCTCTGTGCTCATCGTGATTATCCTCTTGATCGAAGGACCAAAAGGAGTTGTAGAGTTGCCGACCAAGTGACTTATATCCCCGATTTGCCAAATTCAGCTCCAGATTCCTCACTGCTGGATCATCGATCAACTTGTATATGATTTTGGTGCTTTCCGGATAACCAAGCCAAAGAATCACGGCCAATACCAGCTTGAGCAACGTGTAAAGCAGTGATCCACCGAAGAGGTTATCTGTGAGGTAGCCCAGTCCCTGGAGCAGCGCAAAGATGACCCAATACTTAAGCCACAAGATGATAATGTCACGCCGTCCCCTTGCAACGGCTTTGAAAGTCTGCCAGCCAGGAGTCAGAATGCCAAAATAAATATAAATAAGTTTTAGCAGCATTCTTAAATATTGTCATAAATGGAATTACAAAATAATTCGAATAATTTTTGAAGTAAAGCTAGGAATGCGAAAGATCTGGACAGGCTACTGTCTGTCTATCATTAACAATAAAAGATCATAAGCGATTATGTCCCGTGCAGATCCCAATGGGTTTCCACTGAAAATGGTTTATAATGATTGTGCTGCAGAAACTGAAAATCGAAAAACAATCAAATAATTCCTTGTCACTTCCTAGAGTCCGCTTAGAGAGCAATCAAAAAATCTGTGGCCAGGCTTGGACCTGGCTAAGTGCCTTGGGGGCTTTGCCTGAGGCTTTCGCAAGACCAGGAGCTGCCGGTCCATATGTAAGCGACTGTCTTTAAGCCAAGTTTATGCATATTTATAGATTTGTTTGGCCGACTAACAAACCAAAATAAACCAGAAGTGTGGAGACAGAGAGAGAGAGACCCAGTTTATGGGCCAGATTGAATTAGTGGCACTCTGGCGGTGCCTTTATGGCCAAAACGGTGCCGTTGGTCCATTGGGGCATTCGATATTCGGTAGTCGGCAGACCTGACATAATGGAAATAATAATATAATCGATTCAACTGCAATTTTGCTCAACTTGTTCGGCCTGTCTGCCCCTTGAAACCATAAGCATTTCTTCAGTTTTACTCGCTGAAGCGTTTCATATTCATATTTTCGTTTTAACCCCCCATGGGATCGTGATCTCTTTTATATATTTTAAACCCGATTAGTTGGCTTGGTTAGCGGGAGTCTTACATCATTTAAATAATAAACCAAATGTTTTGGTTTGACAATTTCGTAAATATTTCTCGTTGGCGGATTTTTAGGGTTTCCAAAGGCAGCGCCAAACTAGCGTGAAATGTTGAAAATTATGCAAATTTTTTATGGCTTTTCTTTGTTTATTTTTGTAGAAATTTAAGGGGGGAAAGAGGCGCAACCATCCCCATATATAAATATCGAACTCAGCTGGGATGGACTTTTAAATGTTTTTTTGTTTCGTTTTTTTTTATGTTTCTTTTTATGTTTTTTATGTATCATTTGTGTACGTTGACGCCTCGTTAAGTCTTGCCATATGCCTGAGTGGGATCGGGGACTAACAAGCTGGATCCGATGATCTGTTAACCTCTTTATTCCTCAGCTCAGCTGCGATTGCCCAACACTTCATCTTTCTCCACCTCTTTTTATTTATTTTTTTGGGGCTTTGGACTTTCGGCTTGTTATCGATGCGGGCAGATTGACATTGACCCTTTGACTTGACGTGGATAAATGGCATGGGTAAGGGTATGGGTTTGGATTTGGATTTGGGAGGAGAACCCCTTTGGGATTTGATTAAGCGACAAACTCGCTGGGATTACATTTCCATCCATGACCTTCTGTCTTTGTAATAGCCTAACAAGCCCTTCTCATACTTGAATATTATTATTAATTTTTGTACTTTTCAGAGCCTGTATTCTCATATTTATTATTTCACTCGTTCGAACGACTCATCAGTGTCTTGCCAGACAAAACAAAAATCTCGTTTTAAGGGGGTTCAACAATTCTTCACAGAGAACAATTGGCTAAAAAGTCAAAAGGAAAATGTGTCAAATAATATTTTATGCATTCGAAATAAACTCAAAACTCAAATGCAATGCACTGCAGTGCCGCCTGGCCAGGCGGTGAGAAAGCCAAGTCTTGGCCAATAAACACGACAAATTTAAGGTAATGTAAACAAATGCAAGGTAATTAACACGAAATCCGCATAAAAGTAATGAGTTCAATTGCCAAAAACGAAACCTGTTCGCCGACGATCGACAATCCGCTGAGGTGGAGGAGGAGGAGATGGAGAAGGAGAAGGAGTTGAGCTTAAGGTGGAATTCACAGCTCATTAATAGATGGATATCTCTCGAGTCTCGAGTTAAATGTCGCCTGAAATGTCGCACTTTGAGATGCACACAGATACGGGGATCTGGATCTGCACGGCTGTCAGCGACAAATGCAAATGAGCCAAGTTTGTGGGAGGATGATGGCTGTTGTCGAGAGATCTGCATCTTGATCTCAAGCACCTCCGTTGAGTCATCAGTGATTGGTTCATTGCCTTTTCACCCACAAAATCATTTGATTATCCTGCTACCCCAGCTGCTGCCGGGCTTACATGGGGGGTGCTTAGGTTCTGTCAGATTTTCAGGTTCAGTGTGCCTGCGTTTTACTCGGAACTCGACTCATTGAGAGATCTTCACATCGATCTCGCGACGTGTGACAATTACCCCTTTTTAAGTGGCCCACTTTGAATGGCATTGTTTTTTATATATGCCCCATATATACATATATACACAATTATATATCCATTCACGTGGGCGTCAAATGAGTTTTTATCAATGCGAACATAAATAATTTCACAGGTGAGCTGTCATTGAACTTGGTCTCTGCTCAACACCTTTGAAAGAATGCTTTTGTTACTCGGGGAAGTGGCTTGAATGAACCTTTTTGGATTTTAGATTGTTGAAAAGCATTTTCAGATTAAACCTTCAAAGTAATGTTGGTCATAGAAATGGTATTTATTTGTTACTATTAATGATTCTTGAACGGAATACCCATAAATCTGAGTCCTAGGTTTTTAAGGAAGTTTATCTACTGCATTTTATCAAAAACATTTCTAGGAAACCTCATTTAAAGTATTTTAAAGGTATCCTAGAAGTATCTATAAAATGTTACAGCACAGGATCATTATTAAAAAATAAAATTCTAGAGAAACCCTCTCCTCATCTAATGATCTTCTCAGATTGATCTATCAGTTTGCTAACCGTTAAGGCATACATCACGATTGTTTGTGAAATAATTTGTTTCTGTTCCCAGTTTCCTGTACTAAATGTCAGGGATGTCAATGCCCAAATGACACCTTCTTAATTAATTTTACATTTGATTCGCCAATTAAGCAATGTCAAATGTTTTGGCTCAACACTGGGGAAGATTCCCCAGCCGAGATTAATCGAAGTGAATTTTTACAACATTAATCAGGCGGTGGGGTTGGACTTGACTCAAAAAGTCATTCAACGCAGAGACATATCATATACAGAGACTCACTCAATTGGACACTCAGAAAACCCGACTCAAAAGCTGACTCAAAGCCGAAGCTCGGAACTATGGAACGAAAAATGCAAGTGTTTTATGTTTTCGCTTTCGTTGGGCGAGCTTTCAAGGCTTTTGGCTGGCTCTTTGGGCCCGCAGATATTGCGTCTAGTAATTTGGCCCAAAGCTCTCTGAAGACCGCTCTCCGCCAGCGATCACTAGCTAGTGCCGTCCCGTTTCCACCGTCAGCTTTGGGTCGGCTTTGGACTCCGTCGAGCGGGCCAAGCGAGCGTTAACTTCAGTGTGCGCCGACCTGTTTCCGTAGACGGCCACAAAAAACAAAAACCGTCAAAGACATAGCCACCGATCGTGTGATTTCGATTTCGATTCCAATTCCGATTCCGAGAGCAACGGTCAGGAGTCAAGAGTCCCCCGGATAAAACTCCTCAGATCATATTCAAATTCTATCTCAGTGCAGTGACAAAAGATAGTCGTGACGTCAACGGAGTGCAATTCCCCAGTCGCAGCAGCAGCAAAAACAATGCTCAATTTGCAATCTCTCTCTGTCTTTACCCCGTTTTCGTAATCGCATCGTGCAAAAATACAAAAAAATACAACAAAATAATATAAAAAAAGGGGAAAAAAATTATTTCAAAAAAAGTGAATCTGCCCGTTTTCAGAGTTAACTTCAACGCCATCCCGCTCGCACTTGGTATTCCGGATTATTCGTACCGCTGACATCTCAGTCGGCTTCGCAGTCGCCGCCGCTGAGCTCGTTATTGTTTATGTTTTTTGTGTTCTGAGCCGCCGCTGCATCCCACCCAAACCCCACCAACCCCTGCCCCCAGAGAGCGGGGAAGTAATAATAAAAGCAATGCGATTGCAATGAAACGAAATTGAGTGAAAAATACAATTTCGTTTACAAAAAAAAAAAGTAAATATATATACAAAAAAAAAAGTAAAGAAGAAATACAACAAAAAGATGGAGTAAAAAGAATAATATAAGCGAATAAGAAGAAAAAAATCCACTGGCAAGCAAATTTCACGCCGTATTTAATCTTTGCTCACTGACCACCTCCAGCTTAATCGCTGCTCGTCTTTCTTTCCGTTCCGTTCGTGTTCGTGTGTGTTCCGTGCTCCGGCTCCGGATATAGCAACGATCCGATCTGATTCGAATTCGATATTCTCGATAGTCTCCACCATTATCTTCGGGCTGTGTGTGTGTTCTGAAGATCGCCGCGCGTTTGGCCAACGATTGCTTAGCCATCGATTGCTATCGTCGCCGTTTCTCCGATTCAGAACAGCACTCGGAACAGATATTGTAGGAATTCAAATTAAACACAACTAAAAATTCCCCTTTCCTTAAACTTAAATCATTTCGGCATCTGGATAATGAAAGTGTGGTGTGCCTGCCTATGAAAGTGCTGCTGAAAACTTGAAAATCTCATAGAAATCAGTTTGATTCTGAAGCGAAACAAGAACAGACTTAGGTGAGTTTTGAAGGGTGTTTTTTTATGGAAAATATGGCTAAGGAGATTCTTAGAATTAAATGTAAATAAAAATCAACTAGATATATTTTATTAAAATTAAAAATCTACATTTTCTAGGAAACTGTGTAACAGATTTATAAATATTTAAATATTTCCTATAGATATATAGTTCAAGTGTTTCCTAGAAATATTTCTCAGAAACTCAGAGAAGATGTTATATTTCCCCTGGCTTAGCTTCTTAATATCGGTTCTTAGTAAAATAAAATAAAATAGAAAATAATAACTTAATAAATTAATAAAATCTAGCAAAAAGAAACCATAATTTTCTTTGATTTCTATGATTTTTAATTATTACCTCACCTAACAAAAAATAAACCTAAAAAAAAGTTGTTGAGTTGGCTTTTTCACTAATTTGCAGACAAGTTTTTTTGGTCATAATTATTACTTCACATGTGAGTTTGGTTTTGAACTTGCTAATTGGGGAGTCGAGTAAATAAAATGTAAGAGACACACAAGAGGAAATAAAAAATATATATGTAGAGAGTTTAAGGGAGGGGATTACATTTTAAGCAGACAAACATAAATCTTTTTTTTTTAAGGGTGTCCCCTTGGCGGAGCACAAAATTGCAAAAAGCGGGAAACAAGATTTCTAGAGCAGGATCTTGAGGCTTGGGTGGAGGGGGATATACGATAAAAACATATATATAGGGGGATATATATACATAAACTCAACTGTAGTCGAGGAGACTTTTGTCTGGCTCTTAGTTAAGCCCACAAAATGGGCTTGTTTCCCAGTTTAAGTTGAGTGGAGCGGGTTTTGTTTTATATTTTTGTTTCGTTGAAACAACTTTTCGTGCCAGCTTGTTGTTGTTGGTATTATTGCTATTGTTGTTGCTGCTTTGCAGGCTTATTATCGCATTGTTGTTGTTGTTGTGCGAGTTTGGCTTCGGACCAATGCGATTTTGTAATATTGCTACAGTTATTATTGCCCGCCACGCTTTGCTCTCCTCACTGAATTTTATGTAGTTTTATTTTATTCGTTGTTGCTGTTGTTTTTGGTTACTGCAATTATTGCACTTTTCGATTTCAACAAGCAGAGAGAAAAGAGCCAGCGGGAGAGCCAAAGCTTTGAGCTTTCCGATCAGCCTTTGTTCGCCTTTGAATCCAACCCATTATCCCCCATATCATTCGCATCCGATTTGCCACTTTCTATATCCATTGATATTCTATGGAAGTCATGCAACAACAGCCCTTCTGGCGCCTTTGTCTGATCTGCCATATAATAATAAACAATCATTTATTGGAAGCAGCGTTACCTATACCGGCGGCCATCATTCATCCGATTTGGGTTTTAGTTTCGCTTTCAATATATCTTTCTTTATTTTTTTATTTTTTTTAACCGCTTTGCTTGGCGTTTTCATTGACATCCATCGACGAAGACGAAACTCGAGTAACCTGTTTGTTTTTTAATTTTTACGTGTGTTGTTTTAGCCACTCAATTTACTCAGTGGCTGGGCTGCTATTTTGAGTTTTGTTTAGCATTCATGGAATAGTTTGTCAGGGTAGTCAATGTACTCAACTTAACTTGTTTGTTTATATAACAAAGTGTTTGTCTATGAATTATAGCTGTTTTTGTTCGATTAATATTGCATTAAAGGGAATTTCAGGAATTTGTTTGAGATAGTTTCTATATAATCTTAAAAGAAAGCTAGAAATATTAATTGATTCTTCTTTAATTCGTTTTATCTGTATTTTATTTATTTTACTTATGAATTTGTTTATTTAAAACCACTTTTAATTAGTTTTTTCCGTTTAAACAAAACCATAGTTTTGTTAATTATAATCCTTTGCCATAAAAAAAATGTATATATTTGCTTTAACAATACAAATAAGCTTAGGAAAATAATGAAGGCAAAGACCCAATAATAATAAAGTTAAAAACCCATAGAAACCATCGCACAAATCGAAGCAAAGTTGAAGTCAAACATTTTAGCCGACGTCTTCTTTAATTTCAATTACAATTTCACTTTCATTTTCATGCGGTTTATGGCTTTTCCGACAGTCGCCGGCTTCGACCGCAACTGCGACGCTAACGCAGCACGCAATCAGTGCAAATTGTTGTTATTTTTGTTGTTATTATTGTTGTTTTTATTGTTGTTGTTGGTGGTGATGCATGTTGTAACAACAGCTGTAAAAATTATAACAAGAGCAGTAATAATAAAAGCAAGAAACAAAAACAGAAACCAACGATTCATTCCAAAAAATAAAAAAAACACCTCACATTTTCGATTGCATGTTCTTTGGTTTTTTATTTATTTCTATTATTTATTTCTCTTTTATTTTAGTCTGCCTTAATTATCCCCCCCCCCCCATCAGCCTGCCTCTGTCATTGCTGGCTCATCTTTAAAATTAATTAGTTTGGCATATTACGTATACGCAGTGCTGTCTCTCTACTGCCTGTGGCGTGGCTTGCAATTTTTCAATATATTATATATTTTGCGCATTTAATAATGGCATTTTAATGAATATTTTCTGGGAGAAGGGGGGAGAGATACTTAAGTAAGTAGCAGTAGCTTCCAAACCGGTTGCTTGGCAAGGCGGTGTATCTTTAACACATTACGTATACGCACCATGTGGCTGTGCAGAACTCTTGGCTTGTCATGTCTTGGATTCTCTTGGTTAAGCCAACTAATATGCATAAATGAATAATATGCTCAAAACAAAAACAAAAAACAAAAAACAGATGTTTAAGACAAACATTTCCAGGCAGGCAACCCAAGTCGAGGCCCTGAAACCAGTTTAAAAGTCAAGATCTTTTTGATGTCTTATGTCAGCGAACCTAGAATTTGAATTGGGCTCATTCGTATATTAATATTTGATGGTGAAGCTTAGCATATACACTGATATATACTGATCCATTAATTTGGACAAAAACATTTGCACAGCTGTTTCTTCAGGCAAAGCCAAAGCAAAAAGCTTTCAACAGCCGACTCAAGGTGCACGGTTCCCAAACCACATTCATTGTTTTATCATTATAAAACAATGGCCAAAGAGATTCGCTCGCCCTTTTCCACCTGCCACAAAAAAACACACAAACTGAGACTGAGATTGAGGCTCCGAAAAAGTTAAGCAAATGCAAAAAAGTTCAGGTCACAGACATTTTACGTAATCTCCACCTCCACTTGATCGTTGTCTGCACAAGTTACTGCAGTTACTCCCCGGACTCGTATCAGGCCAAAATTTATTATCTCTTGTGCAAAAAAAAAAAAAACGTTCACAGTTGAACTTTGTTATGTCACTTTTTAGCCGATTTATGTGTGATCCAGTTTTTGGGTTCCAGACATGACAGTTCTTTGCCAGACACAGCTCAGCGATAAATGGGGAAATGGGTTCATTATCAAGCCAAATGCAGAGCTCATCAAGCTACCGATTTCAGGTGCTGACACAGGTGATGGCTATCAGACCAAACAGAAGCCAAAAAAAAAAAAAAAAAAAACCCAGCTGTTCGCTTGCTCCTCTGACTCAATCTGATGGCAAAGAGAGTTGCCGCTGGCCAACTGTCAATGTCAATTTAAAGTAAAACGCTGACGCCCCCCGAAAAAAAAAACAGAAACATCAACAGACGGACTTACAACAGACGCTACACCAGCTCAGAGACTCAGGTTGTGTCAGCAAATTCATTAAGAAAGCAAGAGCTAAAAGCAAAGACTACTAGCCAGCAGCAGCAGCACCACACACAACACACACAAAAAATTCCCATAAACCGAAAGAGCCGCTGACTTTATGGTAAAAGCACAACCCACAAAATAAAAGGCAAAAAAACGAGTGAAAAAAAAATAAAAACACAGAAAAAATGTAAAATATATGGCCAAGTGTTGGGGTCCAAGTCGGCATAATTATGCGGAAGCTGACAATGCAACTTGCTTTTCTGTCTCCCCTCCATATCTTATGGTGGTTTTTGGTTTTTAGTTTTTAGTTTTTGGCACAATTCCATTTCCACACATTTTTTTTTATAGGCCAGCTTCTGTTTGGAATCAGTTGACATTTGATGATGCGTATCTCTCGCGTTATTTATTTATTTACCTTTTCGCTAGTGTAATTATATAAAAAAATATGAACGGGAATTATGCAAGCCTGAATATAAATCAAAAAACTGTTTTGCCATAGCCATAACCTTGAGCAGACTGAGATTTATGCATGCATACACACACATATGGCAAATGATTCGACCCTAATCGACCTTAATTATGCAAATGATCGACCGAATGGCGTTGCCATCTTTTGGCTTTGCTTCTATCTTGCGTTCGCATTTGCTTGCCTCATAACTGTTTCCCTCTGATTTAGTGTATATTATTATATATAATATTATACATAATATAATATTAATAGGAATATAAACAGCATTATTTTCGGTCACGTTTTGGCCTCAGGTTTGTGGCCATTTTATTGCATTTGAATTTCCTGATAAATCGCTAGCAACAGTCGTCAGTGCTCTGAATTCATTTTCGTTTTCTGGGTGAAAGTCTTCTTCGAGACTTGAAGGTTGCCAGATTGCACTTTCGGCTAAGAGACGTTGGCTTTGGGTCTTTGTTTTTCACTTGGCATTGCTTTTATTATGAACTTTTGAGGGTTATTACACCTCAGCACAAGTCAGGTGCCCTTAGAGCGGAGTTGGAAGTGGGTTTTAAAGTTTAGTTTTCATTTGGTTTTGCGAAAGGTGAGAATGCACTTGATATCTGATTAAGAAAGCAATTCTATTTTAGTTTTATTATTTTATATATATCCTAGTTTTTTGTTCAAGTCTTTTGTTTTATCTCTAATTTAAATTCATAATTTGTTTACCTTTCCACAAAATATTCCCCAGTAATTTACTTACCATGTTTGTTGCCACTTTTCTGCCTGCCAATTTACAGCCACAAACTATGTATTTATTTTGTGGAAATTGTACTTTCTTCGGGCTTAAAGCAAGCATTGCCCTTTGGCTAATCGACGCCCATTTTTGGCAATTGCCTTGCTTTCATTACGATTGATGATGATTGATTCCTTTTGGCTCTGGACTTTCTTCCACTGGAACTGGGCCATGGCAGAGCTAGCTTGCAGCAGTGTTGCATGCAAATTGTGCAAAAACCTTTGGGTAGAGCCGTGAGGGAACTGAGGGGTAAATGAAATGTCATGCAATTTGTCGTAAATGCCGCTGAGAAGTTGCAACATGAAATGGCAGCTGGCAATGGTCAGTTCTGTTTGTTTTCTTGGTTGGTTTGTCAAAAGGTTTGGCCATGTCGGATGGATGCTGTTTGCTGTTTGCTGTTTGCTGTTCGCCTCTTTGCCACGCATCGCTGCATCATTATTGACAATTAGCCGCATTCGATGCCGGGCGGATGTGCAACATGCAGCAGTAGCAGCAGTAGCAGCAGCAGCAGCAGCAACAATAAAAATAACAACAGTAGCCATAAGCAGGGCCGGACAAGATTGTTTATTGCCTCGAGGCTGGCTGCTTCTTGGCCTTATGCAATAATTAATTACTCAGTCAGCCGGCCAGAAAACTAGGTTTTTCTTTCTACATACAAAAAAAAAGTGTAAATATTAATTGTAGCAACAACAAAGCGATAAAATTGCAACAACTGCAATGTTGTTTTGCCAAATAATAATGCCCATTTGAGCGTGACGAGGACAGGTTTTTGGGCAGGGAACTAACTACTACCTCACATAAGGTGGTAGTAAAGCTATTATTATTTTGGATATTAAATATTTTGCATGCGCCCAAAGCGCGTGAGGTGAATGGGATGGAGTTAGAGGGCTTTAGAAATATTAAATATATGTTTTAGGAAAATAATACCTCGGACAGAGATGGGTTTCTTATGCGGGAGATTTTCTATGAGATGTTTGAGATATTTTTAGTAAAAATATAAGCAAAGAATGTTGGTAAAGCAGAGGTAGCATCCTTCTAAAATAGAACAAAACCAGTTTATTTATCTAGATTTATTTAAACGTAGTTTTAATACAATTTAAATAATTTTAAACACTTTTATTTACTTTTCAACACATTTCTAATCAATTTTCCTGTCTTCCCTTCCTTCTCTTTGCAGTTTAATCATTTTTAAGGATACCTTTAGCACTTAAATAAAATGTCCTCCACATTGATCCTAATCACAGCGCTACTCTTGGCCAGCACAATATGCCAGGCCCTGCCAGATGTAAGTATCCACCTCTAACCCAAAAAATTCAAGTTCCATTGCGATCCCGTCAATGCCAATTGCTTGGAGCACGTTCAATCGGACTCCAAGAACTCATCAATCAATTCAATGCGATATAAATAACCTTTGGGGGCACTTACAGTCAACAGTTAAGAGTTGAGAGCCAAGAGCTAACGGTGAAAAAAACACAACAACAAGAAATGGCCGCCAGTCAGTTAGTCAGTCAGTCAGTCAGCCAGTCAGCGGTTTCATTGTCATTCGCATTGTGCGTAATTAGCATTTCGAGAAATACAAAAAACATTTTTTGTATATTAATTAAATTACAAAACAGAGCGCAGAGTCGAAGAGAGTCGACGTTAGGAATAAAACGGCATTGTTATGGCCCGAGCTATCTGAATGGCATTGCCCGTCTGTATATATCTTTATATATATATATATCTATATGTCTTTGTGTCTCATTGAAATCCAAGACAGCTTACGTTGGCTTTTGTTTTGGCCCAAAGAAAAAGCTCTCCAGCCAGCAAAATTATGGCCAAGGTCAGACGTAAAAAGTTCTTGTAATTATTATATTTATTATTATTTTGTTATGACTTAAACTTTTTAATTCTTTCTCTTTCATTGTCACTGCTTTCCGCTGTTGCGGAGGTTATGGTTTGGCTTTGACTGAGGAAAACTCATGACTAAAGACAGCTTTTCAAGGTGGTTTTTGAGTTGAATGCTGACTTCCTGCACAGGGAGAAATATTTAGAAAAGCATGAGTACTATTTATTACATTAAAATATGTAGAAGAGCAGGATTTCCATGATTAACTAAAAGAGAATTTATTCATTTATTAATGAAACACGCAGCAATTTATTCTACAAATTTACAAGTAGTTTTTGGTTCACATAAAAATATAGGTCCTATTTATTTTGAAACAAATTTAGTGAGCAAGTTCGTGTCTGGCGGAGACATCGACCCATAGCCTTGCCGGCATCGCATAAATGGCGCTTGCAACATGATGGCCCATAAACGACTTTGTCTCCGTTTTCCACTGCAATTAAAGTTGACACGCTACACCACCAGCAACAGCAACAGCAACAGCAGCAGCAGCAGCAACTACAACTAGAAGAAAATCACCAACAACTACTCAGACTTTGACGAGGCCCTTCAAATCCCAGCCGAGCATGAAAAAAGTGATGTAAAAAAAAAACACACAGAAAGAGACTCCAACCAAAGCGGGACATGCAAAACACAGCAAGAATATCGATTCAACTGCATGAGTCAGCAGCAGCACTCTTGCTTTTGTTTTAATTCTTTTTCCATGTTTTATGTGCTGTCAGAAATGCTGGAAAATAAAAATATGAGATATCCCATTCCTCCTTGGCCAACTGGCCAAATGTTTGCTGGCCTATCAATTGGCCGGCCAAATAAATTAAGTCTTTAATTGTGAAATCAAGAACTGTTTGTGGCACGACTCGTTGTTGGTCTTCGATTTGGCTACTACTCTACCGCTGTCACGGTACGAGTTTGTTTTGTTTTCCTTTGTATTTTTTTTTTTTTTTTGTATTATTTTAATCATTTTGGAGCTTGGGTTCTTGGGTCACGTTCTCCCCGCTGTGTGTGTGTGCGTGGGGTTATAGAAAAATCGGGGTACTGTCAGAGCATGAGTAATTGCTGAATGATAAAGAGATTATGCAATCGAAATAAGATTATATATTCGAGCTGAAATAGATGAAAAGCTGTAATTATTGGATAATAATTTAAAGAATTTTTATTGTATGAGAGTTTATTTATCGATTTATGGTTAGATATCCATATTTAATTTATTTTAGATACTTGGAGTTTTCAAAGAGCTAACTAAGATCCTTTTTTTATAAATATATTTAAATGAAAGCTTAAAAGAATTCAATTTATTGGGGCATTATTTACTTTATCTCGGTTATTTAAATTTCTTATCGATAATTTCGATATTTTTTGTGATTTCCTGTGGCTCGATAAGTAAATTTTAAAGCAAAGCCAATTTATAATTTATAAGTTTAATATTTCTTCCTACCATTTTGAATAATTAAGTATAATTTCATAAAACTAATTATAAAGGTTTGCTTAATTTTCTTATGTTAGATTCTCTAAATTTTAAAAATTATATTTGCTTAAATTTTGTGACCCAGAAACCTATATCATATCGAACACTGCATAACCTCTTCTAAGCCAACAATAAAAATCACCTAATTTGCCATTCGCATTAGACAGAAGCCGCCCTCTCAAAGGTGTCGTAATACCCTGAACTTTTCACACTTTGCTAATCGCTGGCACAAATACAAAATTCCAAAAAAAAGAAAAAGAAAAAAAATTGAGCAAAGCGATGAGAAAACCCCGAACTGAAAACTAAACGCCGACAGAAGCTGTTGCTAATTTCCGCCGCTTGTCAGCCGTGGCGACAAGGTCAACACACCCAAGGAAATGGAAGGAAAAGAGACGAACTGGCAATTTAGTGGATAGTTAACAATCCGCAGCAGCCCATGTTCATTCAGTTCGAGACCCGAAATCTTCACTGAGCAGGCCTCTATACTCTGTGGCTTCGTTCATGGCTTTTCGAGTGAATAATTTCTTTGTGTTTGACGACTCCGCGCGAAAGGTCGAGTGACACTCTTTCGAGCGTCTGCTGTTGACTTTGACCGGCTCGAAAAAGAGAGGAGAAAAAACACAATTGCACAACAGACAAACCAACCAATGTTGGTTTTATGCCATAAACAGTGTATTGGCCTCAGCCTGAGCCAATTTGAAGCACACTTTTTGCGTTAATATGGCGGCTACACCTTTTACTTTGACTTGACTCTGATTGCACTTGGTCGAGTCGTCGTCGATTCGCTGTCGCCGCAGTCGCCGTCATGCCGGTTATAGTGTTATATTCCACCGTCCACCGGGCGTATGAGTAATCTCGCACAATTTCAGTAATTGCCCGAGCACCAGCACCAGCACCAGCAGCAGCAGCAGCAGCAGCAGCAGCGACTCAGCTAGCCATACAAATTACAAACACCGCGAATTTCACAATATCCGTCATTGCACTCGGCGAAAACCGAAAATAAAATCAAACTTAAGCCTGGACAAATCGCTCTCCGCCGCTGGCCAACTACTTAATGCGAGTGCCAAAGCAATCGAATCGGATGACAAATTTAAGCTAGGGTTGCGCTTCGTTGGTTTTATTCTCGATACATATCTATATCCGGTGGTTTAGTGGGTTTTAAGACTATCTTTGAGGTCTTAATAAATTAATATTAACTTGAAATCACTCCAATTAAAAATTTAAATAAGCTTTTATAGATATTATTTATTTATATTTGAGAAATACTAATTTTTCCCCTTAAGACACAGCTTATAAATAATGTTGCAAAGAAGAGTTTAAGGGTTGCTAAAACTTAATTATTTTATTATTGAAATAATTGCTTATAAAAGGGAAATTAGGAAGGCAATTCCCATTTCCCATTTCAAATCCATTTTATATTTTTGTAATAACATTTTATAAAACAGTTTATATAAAAGTTTAAAATCAACTTTACAAGCCCTAAGGTAACCCCAACTTTTCTGGTAATTTCTTTTAATTTTCCGCCCATTTCAACACCTCCTGGTGGGCTGTAATTTTCGATGACTATCTGTCATTTACATAATGTTTAGGCCAGCTTGTTGTTTGGGCCTTTTAACTGTTTAAAAAACACGGCTTAAACCTTGGCAACCCTGGTTCTTTAATCGCCGACGCTGATCTTGTTCGCTGGATGCCGCCTTTTTTGCATAATTCGTAATTGCTGATCGTAGTTTTTTCTTCATTTTCATTCTCTCTCATTTGTTTTTAATTGCGATTAATTGGCCTCAAGGGCCACGGATAGCTAAGTGTTGATTGGTGTTTGGGTGTGGTCACCAGGCCTGGGGATGGGGATTTGCATATTGATAGGAAAAGCGGGCAAGAATTATGATAATTTACTGCAGGTGCAAAACTTTCCCAACAACCAAGCTGGCCGAGAGCCCTAAAGAGAGAGAGAGAGAAAGAGAGAGAGACTGCACTCGCTGCCACAATTGCACTCGAGTGGCAAACTCAACGCCTCATCGAAAGAGTAGCTGTTGGTTTTCCTTTCTCAAGCCTCAGTTTCACTTTCAATGGGGCGACGACGATTCAAAAGTTGCTCAATGCGACCCCAAACAGCTGGCTCTCGGCCTGACTGGGATGGCTGGCTGCCTGGCTGCCTGGCTCCTCCTGGCCATGTGAGCGAGTGTTGTCTGTGGTCAAAACACGTTTCAAATGAAAGTAAAAACGCTTTGGCATTGTCCCGCCAGTGTGCGTGAGTCTGAGAGCCGAGTCTGAGTCTGGTTTTCCTCTGCCTCTGCCGTTTGTTCACCTGCCGCCTGCCGCTTAGCGACCTGTAACTTTCCGCCAGCATTTCGATTATAAAAGAATTATTAAGCTTTTGGGCTTACTGTTATGCCCGGAGGTGTCATCATTCGGCCACCTCGGGCCGCTGTAAACTGTAAAAGCCAGCTTGAAAATCTTGCTTACCTTGCCTTCGTCTTGGACTTCTTGTCGGCTTCTGTTTTTTTCTTTTTTTTTTGACCGTCTCTTGTCCGGTGTTGTCGTCATTTGCTGTAATACCATTTCTGACTCATTTTAAGCCATTTTCGGTTAAAATAAATGCAAGAAATTTGCCTAAATGGCTGCTGGCTTGCAGCAAGTTCGTTGCCTGAGTTTTTTGTTTTTGCTCAAGCGTTTCAAATGTTGTTTAAGGAAATTCTACTCGCCGCTTGACCCTGTAACAGATCTTTTTTTGTGTATTTTTTTGGTTTGTTGCTGATTGGATTGCAAGTGAGATGCAGATTTGGCAGATAAATAAAACGGAAATGCGATAGAAGAATAAAAAAAAAAAAGAAAAACCTTAAGATTGATTGATGGTAGAATGATATGCCAACTAGGGAAATATTTACGTGCCTTGTTATGGAGTACAGAAATAAATGAATGAAAGAATTTTTAAAACTAGCTCAAAACTGACTTTGGAATTCCCACTGAAAGACCAATAATAATGCCAGTGTTTAAGAAGAATACAACTATTTATGAGCAGCTCAGATTAAAAGTCCATTAATAACAATATAAAATTAATTTGATTTTAATTGAAATTTGCAATTATGGCCAACACACACAATATATTATATTATATATTTATAGAGAAAAGGTTTACACGCAAGCCGGCGGCTTGTCTGTTGTGTGATTTTCTGCTTCTTGTTCGATTCAATTCGATTTGGGTTTTGATTCGGAAATACTTATAAATAAAAGAGAGACATGCGAGTCTGCACAGACCGTAAATCTATCAAACGCCGGATTGACCCTGACCCAGTTAGCGAAGATACGCAGCGCCGTAAGCCAAAACCAAACCCAAGCCGATCTTGGCTTAGTCGTTAATCTCCAGATAGCTCTTGACGGGGTCCCAATGCAAACACGAACCGAGCCATGGGTACATTTTTTGAAGAGAGAGCCAAACACTTGATTATTGCATTGAATTATTGATAATTTTTCAATTATCCATCTGACAATTGCTACAATTTGCTGCCATATTATTGCCCCGGGCAACTTGTCTCTGCGATCGCTAACCTGGTTTTATTTTTCTCTCTCTCTCTCTCTCTCTCACCTTTTACAGTTGCACAAACAAATGTCGCCGGAGCAGCTGCAGTCAGTCTTCCACGTGGACAACTATGATGCAGTGCCCCACTATGAGCTTGTCCAGCTGCTGCATCATGACGAGCACAGTGTGAGGCAGCGGCGGAGGCGCAGCATCGGCGAGAGTCTAAAGCCCAACGCCGCCCTGCCGCCGCATCATGTGAAAAAGGATCTCAGCAAGAATGCCTATTATAGCGAGCTGAAGCATCAGGCCAGCATGGAGTCCTCTGGCAATCACCTGTTGGGCCCCGAAGTCAGCTCCATCAAGGCCCACAATGTTTCATTTAGTGCCTTTGGCCAGCATCTGAATCTCTCGCTCCGCGCCACCCAAGGACTCTTCAAGGGAGCGCCCCATCAGCTGCGCATGTGGAGCGTGGGCAGCGAACCGAACGCCACCCATGGCCTGGACCTACAGGAGATTCTACAGGAAGAGGTGAGTTTTATTACATTTTTAAAATATTTTTACTAAGTCAGGGAGATTAAGAACAATATTTTAAAATTTATTAATAGCTTACTTAGTGATTATATTAATTTAGAAAAATATTTATTACTTTACTTGTTGATTATATTCCTTAATATACCAAACCTTTACTTACAATGGTAAATAGACCTCTTTATTCATATCATATCTTTATTTTTTGTAGTATTCTGTTTTTTATTGTATAAAATTGTCAGCATTATTTCAACATTGTCTTGTAACACTAACCCAAATAAAAACACATAATTCAATCAACTCTTTACACCTACACACATTTTTATTATTAATTTCTCTTGCTTTAACTAAAACATTCCCTCCTAACCATATTTGTTAATATCTTTAATGAATTTTCGGTCTTGATTGGCCATCTCATTTACTGTCACATATATTTTCTTGCCCTAAATTGGCGTTTTGTTGCACATATTTTCCTTATACGTCAGGCTTTTACCGCACTTTCATTGGTTACATCATTGGACGTCGGGTAATATGTATAAAGAAGAAAAAAAAATTACAGCTTTTGCCTTTGTACGTTTTCTGATTTGTTGATTCGCCATACTTCCGCTTGGGGTAGGCAGATATTTTGTTTCAGCCTTTATCTGCGCTTCGTTTTAGGCCGTTATATATATTTCGTTTTGTTTGGTGTTTGCTTTTATTTAACAATACCCCAAGCACGGCTTTGTTTTTCTACCATTTTTTTTTTTGTTTAATTGTTGTTACTGCTCTTGCTTGTAATATTTATTTACTTGTTTATGTGTAAGTGTACTCGTATCTAATCAAAATTAATTGGCCATGTGATAAAGAGATTAGAGGTAGGCTGCGCTCGCAGTTAATTGCATTTGTTTGTTATCACGTGTGGGCATGAAAAACCCGGCTTAAAGTCAAGGACGTCCGGAAATTGTAACAAAGATAACAAAGCCTTAACCTTTTTGGTTATTTCTATAACTTATTTACCGAGCATAAAGCAAATGCAATTACTCATTTCGTGATGCGATCACCACATTTCATTAATATTAACTCTCTCACCCACAACTTCCAATCAAATCAAATTCAGTTAGCCAAGAGGCGAGTCATGAACGTGACTCTGTTGCCATTACAAAAATATAAAGTTCACTTTCTTCCCTGACTTGTTTGTATATATAATTTAATTTCCCCGTTTACCCATTATTCGTGTGGTTTTTGCACCCGCTCTGTGGGCGTGTTTCTCCCCGAATGAAGTACAATCAATTGATCGCACTTTAAATTACCAGTTTTATATTCGGCGATTATAACCAAAGGGGGGGACCAGAGCATAATTTTGAATGTAAGACACAACACTTCGGAAATGAAAGTGAAATGTCATGTCAGGCGACAGCCGAAAAAGAAATGAACCCGCGACTCGAACTCTTATGTCTTTGCCAAGTTTTGTGTGGAGTTTTTCTGTTTTCTGTTTTCTGTTTCTTGTTTTTGCCTTTTTTGTGATTTATGTGTGATAATTTTTCGGTTTTAAGCCGGAGCGCACAGTACGAAATGCGGAAAGATTTGTCTGACTTCATCTCTCTGGGGATTTGGTCTTCACTTTTAATTAAAATGAACTAAGCTGCAAGCTAAGCTATAGTTTTCTTGATATTTTCTGTTCAAGATTAGGTAACCCTCCCACCCCCACGCAAGGCATTTTCCCCTTCTTTTGAGTCTTGTGACTTGGCAATTATTTTTGTTTCTGTTTTTTTTTTTTGGACTTCAGCCACAAATAAATGGCCTCAAGATATAGACCACATAACTACAACAATTTCAATGTTTTCTATGTAGTATTTTTTTATTTATTTATTTTTTTTGGTAATGGCGGCACTTTGTCAGAGACCTTCCATCGGCAGTCAACCGAAAAAATGCCATGAAAAAAACATTTATTCTAATTTCTGACATTCTGTATCTCAGTTTTTGTTTGTGCCTTATTGTTTTGGCAACCGCAAAAGTACCGAAAAATAATTTTCCATTGATAGCTGAATGTCCGAAGAACTGACCCCGTTTCGTGTGTTTTTTTTTCGGACAAAAGCCAGCGAGGAAAAATTGTTGCAATTCGATTATTCATTAAAAATTCAAATTAAAAATAAATCATTGTGGTGTTAAAAAGTGCAATATAATTTCCACTTAAACAAAATTAATTCGTGCGGTGAAATTTGCTAGCTATACACCCCCTCGATTCCGATCCCCGGATCCTTGCTGCAAGTGCAAGCCATGAAATTAAAAGGCAAACACAAGGCGTTGCTCGGCACTCCCACTGCCGCATTCAATGCGATGATGAATGCGATAGGGGGAGCTCCATCCACACAAAGGTCAGTGCAGCCCGGAATGGGGCGAAATAAGACAAAGTCGCACAGGTCTCTGGCATAATGGAAATACTGCCAAAAAGGGGCGCGCTATATCAACAAAATGGAATTATGTACCAGAAGTTGTGATGCTAAACAGGTTTTGGGGGCCAGAAAAGGTTGGAGAGTGTAAAAATAATACAGGGTTTACATAGAAACAAAAATAATTCAACTAGTAAGGAATTGAGTTTATTATTGTATCATAAAATAAACTTTATAAAACAAATAATACATAAAAAATAATTCATTACGGAGGCTTTATTATTATTTCATAAAATTCTTTACAATCGTATTCTTTATGCCCCACTTTTACGACCCATAATAACACTTAAATTCAATCGAAAATCAACTAAATAAATATTAACAACCAGACATTGTTAAATTCCCTTTTTGTTTGGTTAATCCGAGCTTTTAAAAATGCAATAAAATAGTTAAATCTTAAGGACTTCCTTACTTCACTTTTGCTTAAATTCCCCATAAATCCAAAGCGGGGAAAATGTTCCCGATTTACATGACTGCACTAATGTTGCCAAGATACTTCGATATCAATCTACAGACTATTGACTATGCTCACGGATCACGGACTGTGGCCAGAAGAACAATCCCCTTGGGCTTAGGCTTGGCTACCTGTGCCTGTTCCCGGTCTCGGGACTCGAGGCTCAAAACAATCACCATAAAAAACGAAAGACTTAGGCAACGAACGCGGGCATAAGTGATTCCACCCCGAACCGCAAATAACCAGTCGAAGAAAAATTGAAAGCAAACTAATTAAGTTTTCAAAATGCATTTTTGATGGGTGCTAAAGCGAAGTGCATAATTAAAAGAGAGAGAGAGAGAGAAAAAAAATACGAAGTGAGCTGTAAGAGCATTTGAGGCATGCCACGCAGCTGAGCTTTGCCGCTGCACTCATTTCACAAGACGCAAAATTGTATCTTGTCATTGCAAAACGATTCCAGCCTGTTGTCGGAGCTGGTGCTCATGGTGGTGGAGAAGCATGATTAATGAGTCCACCGATTTGGCAGCTGAATGAATTTGAAATTAGCTCACTGTGTCCTACTCTCTCTTTCTCTCTTCCTCTGCGCGGGCGAAGCAAGTTGCAAATTCCGCGGAAAGCGAGGAAAAAACACTAAGGGGTAGCAGGAAAAACTGTTTGCGGCTTAGAAAGCAGTTCGTCCGGGCTCTCTCTCTTCCTCCCACAGTCACTACCTCTCTTTTTTTCTTTTTCTTATTTTGTGGCTGCAATCGTGTTGCATAATGCCGCCAAGTTGTTGCCATGGCCTGACAGTTTCTTTGCTTTGCTGCTCATGTTGCCATGTTGCAGTTATTGTTAACGCCGAGAGCGGCTTGTTGCTTTGTAGCCAGCAACAAGTTGGCCATTGCCTTATTCCCTTTATATTCCACCAAAAACAAGGAACTGCCTTATCGTAATATCTTAAAAAACATGTTATTTAATGGGTCAAAAGATCCCAACTTAAGTTCCTCGGCTAACAAATCAATGGGACACATAATTGACTGAATAATAGACAAATAATGGCCAGATCCAGCCTTGGCATTGTCTTCAATTCAAAGGCAAACTGCAAACAAAAACAACTTCACATACATGGCATAATGGTGCGTAATAAACAAGCTAACTGCCAAAGCAAATCAGCCGACGAGCGAGACACTCACGCATGGATAAGTCCCAGAGTTATTACCATGCTGCCAATGCTGGCAATGCGGCCAATGCGGCGTATGCGTAACGATGCCAAACAAATCGGCGAATAAACAAACTAACAAATGGAACGAAACCCCAAACAAAAAGCGACGCCCACACGACGTCTAATGCGTTAAGTGTCGGTTAACTTGGCTAAATGGCTCGTGGATTTACGGTGCGTACTCACTGAAAGCATGTGGGCTTCCGATACAAGTATATCCATTCCCAACAGACTTCCAGGTGAGCCAGTAGAGCGTCTTTCCTTTCGTTTGCCTCGAAACAATGGGAAATTATCATTTTCTAGCCGGGTTAAGGGCCTGAGACTAATGCCTTAACCTTCTTCTCGCTTCGATACTGAATAACAGAGGAAAAAGAGAGTTCAGAGGCTAATTTTCACTTTGCCAAGTTCGTCGCCGCCGCCGCTTCGGGTCATTTGTGTCTTTCTTCTTTCAACTTTTCGGCTTAATTTGCATAACAAAATTGCCAAAAGAAAAAAAAAGAGCGAAAGAAAATCGCCTAAAATGTTTCAGCCAGGAAGTTGTTAACTCTCGAGGCTGTTACTTTCATTTTCGGCTATTTAAGGTGGCCAATGTGATGAAGGGAAATGTTTTAAAGGGTTGGGCTTTATAGGAGCACCCCTTTTTTTTAACAGAAAAAAGGAATTTTTAAGTTTTTGCTATATTTTTTAAGTTTCTTTATACTTTGTAAAGATTCTTTACTCAAAAAAGGATGTCTTCCCAAGTAAAAGTATTTCAAATAATTTTCCGTCTTAAAAAAGCCGGAACTCTGAGCCATAAAATTATCAGCAAAAATCATACTCAATCCCCCTGAGGGTTATCATCAAATGGGCTGAGATATTCACTTCTTACATAAGCTTACTTAGCAGCCAACAAAAAGATACAAAAACATTCCAGCCAAAGCCCAATATCTCAGCCAAGATATCTGCATAATGTCTTGTAGCCATTTTGTAATTAAAAAGTTAACGGCGCCATAAATAAAAATAAAAAAAATACATATATGGTTAGCTTAAGGTTCAATTGAAATGGAATCGAACTGAACTGAACTGAAGTGAAGTGAAAAAGTCGAAGAAAAAAGCCCGAGACAGCTAACAATTTACAATTTGCAAGTCAACTAATTAAAATTGCACTCGGGGGGAGGCAGGAGGAGGCAGAGGAGGCAGGAGGAGGAGAGAAAGAGAGAACAAAATAAGTCAAAATGAGAACAGCAATTGTCAACACAGATGCAGTTATTCGCAGACACAGACGAAGGAAATTGGTCCATGCAAAGTGGAGTCAAGACCAAAAGCTGTGCAATAAGTGGCCAACTGACAGTTCATAAATACAATATGGCCAAAACACTTGGCCGGCCAGGCTCCAAGCACCAGCGTTGACAACTCGAGCGGTCTCGAACTCGGATTTAGATTCGGATTTGGATTTGGATTCAGATTCGGATTCATGGCAGCCGAAATACGTGAGCCCCCGTATCTACGGCAAATGTGTGTGGTGACGTGGGGGTCGCCACTTGCCACTTGTTGCTTTGAACTTATTTTTCCACAAGGTCGCCGTGTCCAACTAGCAAATACAACAACGACAACAACAAACGACAACGTCGGCAACAACAAATTAAGCCATAAATGCCTGCTGCACATGAATTTTTGTGTGTTGTTGCTGCTGCTGCGTGTCCACACGCTTTGGCGGTCACCTAACCAAAGCCCCGCCCCATTCTGAACAGCTCAGTAATTCGATCAGAGCGATAAATAATTGCTTAGTTTGGGCAAATTTTTCTGGGAAGTCAAATTTGAAGAGAACGAAAATTATTGGTAGCGATTAGAACAAGGATTTAATTTTTTTAATATTTATAAAATGAAAAGGGTATTAATTATATTGATATTATTATTCTGGGGCTCATTTTAATATATATTTTAAAAGCTAGCAAGATACCTAATAATATTATAATTTATACAACTAAATGTACATTTTCCAGTTTGTATTTGATTTAAAAATAATAATCTTTTTGCTTTTTATTTTATTTATTATAAAATAAACAGAATTTCATAATCAGCGTTATTTTTTGGGCGGAATAATAATGTTTTATTTTAAATTTCATAATCTTAGTCATTTCTAAAAAAAGAAATATAATTTCTAATTGTTCCCACCATATAATAACCTTAGTCAAGGTATGTAACCCTTGAATTCATTATTAAAATTCAACATATTAACTTCCAGAATTTTTTAAATTAAATAAAATGTATATAGAAGATACTTACAATTTTTTAATTTACATTTTCATATATTTAATATGTTCTTATATATATTTTTAATGTTTTAGGTTAATACTTTTGGCAGTTAGTTGATTTTCCACATAAAAAAATCATAGTCTTGGGAATATTCGATTTTTTTATTCAAAAATATTTTGTATAATCCCAAAATTATATTTAATTATACTCCTTCATTCAACAATTTCCTCCCTAAGTTCAAAATTGTCTGAATAATTACTAAACAAAAATAAAACCAAGGCTATTTGTTCTTCTTAGTCTGCCACAACTAGTTCCTTTATCCGATAATTTCCAGGCTAAGCTCAAAATGGTGCTTAGCATTTACATATATAGAGGTATATATTATAGCAGACATATCTAGATTGCCTTCTGGCCAACCATCAGCACTCATCAAGCCAAAGGCCAATGGCTCTGAAGTTTAGCTTTGAAGTTTACGTTTTAAGTTTTAAGATTTTTTGGCACTTGACTTAGTTTGATATGTACGAGTGTACATATACGTACTGCCATTTATTGCTCCGATCGGGCGTTCAGCGATTAGTAACTGTATATTTGGTCGGGGGCAGCAGCAGCAGCAGTTATGATTTATGCCTGTAATTTGATAGAGTGCCGGCACGACGGGCTTTTTGAGGCATGGAACGCAATCCAATGCCAAGTGCTGATGCCGATGTCAAGTGTCAGATTACATTTATTTCGATATTTATTACAGAACTCAACTCAAATTCAATTGAATGGAATCGAATTGAACGGTCAAGCTACGCAGGGGCAATTAATTTAATTAGTTTGGCCAAAAGATAAGACGTTGAAATTTATAATTTATGCTAATACGAGACCGATATCCCCGGGGTATTTATATTTATACAGATCTTGCCTTGAATTCCAATAGCCAGCGAATATAAAAAACCCCAAAACGAATGTCTATGTCACAGGATTTAAACACAGTGTCAGAAAAAAAAAGCTGAATCAAAACTAGAGCAGTTGGCCAAATGTCAGAAGCTTAGGCTTTAAGCCGCACTCTTTTCATGGTCAGTCTAAAGTCTGCCGCGGCTCACACGGCGTATGAGTGACGTGCATGCTGAGGCGTCACATTTGCCAGCCAAGAGCATAAATCAAAGCTCAGTTTACCGCTACAGCTTCACCCCACGCTCCTCACTAAGTGCCCGAGTCCTCCGCACCTCTCAGTAACCCTCCTCTCAGCCTCCTGCCTCCTGCCTCCCCCTTGGTCCACCCAGCCGAGAGTTGCATTTAATTAAATTTACCCGCTAACCACGCGTTTTGTCTTGGTCAACTCCGCAAACCGCTGTCGGGGCCGCAGAATATACATTTGTTATACGAAAAAACAAAACGAAAATTGCTTTAAATTTTTAGTAACGGCCAGCTGCAGTTTTAGCCATGTATTTGTTTTACATTTCTTGGAATGTACGGAATTTGGAGCCGCCACAAAAAAATATGTTTAATGGCTGTCTAATTGCCATTTTAAACAAATTATATTTCATTGCCGAGCTGTCATAATCTGCGATTAAAAAGAGATCTAAATGTAATCATAATAAAGGAATTGAAATTGTGGAATATAAATCAATTTAAAGGAATTAAATGTTTAATTCTTGAAATGACCAGAATTTACTATATAATTTACTACATTTAATAAACAGAATTATATTTATAGTATTTAATATAAGCAAATATTATGATAATATTATTATTACATACTTTAAAATTATTACTTAAAGAATAATTACAAAATTGAGTCAGAATAAACTAAACTCATAGATATTAACTCTGAGCTCGCTGTCATAAACTTAATTCTGTAATTTTTATTTACATATTCGATTACCATAAAATTGTATGGCTTAAATATGTACTCTAAGCTTTTAAAGGTAATAAAAACATTTTTATGGCTAAGCATAAATAAATTTAATTATATTTAAGATGCTTTTAATCATAATAAAGAACTAAGTACAAGTTAAGTCAATAAATTCATTACAATGTGTAGTTTTATATTTATTTATAGTTTAGTTGCTGTATTATAAATTATATATAATTTTAACACATTTGAAATCAAATTCTAGAAAACCTATTCCCACCTTTTTATACTTATTAATTTATTTATTTCCTATTAATTTTCCAGCATCACAAAAACGATGTGGGCGAGGTGTTTCAGGATGAGCAAAATATGGCTGCCATTTTGATGCGGCGCCATGTCAAAACTGGCGACTTGATAATGGTAAGTTTCTGCACAATAATTAATTATATTCACCCGCCCCCGCACACTTGGCAAGGTCACTTTGTGTAGTGCAATCAATGAACGTGCCACAAGAATTTCAATTAGCGCAAGCCATTAATGCTTGTTCTGTTACCGTTTTTATTTTATTTTTTTTTATTTTTTATGTTCTGTTCTTGTTCGGTGTTCCATTGCTTTTTTTTCTGTATGACAGACGGCCATTGTTCTGGTCACTTTTGGAGCTAGAACTAAGGCTGGACATGCCGGCCATGTTGGCTGCTGCTGTCGCACATTTCAATTTCTGTGTCTGCGAGGCGGGCATTACAATTAAACGCCCGTTGGTCGGATATTCAGAACGAGCGCGGATAATTTGCGGATTTAGACAATTTCTGCTGATTAAGCATTAATTTATCGCCGCAAAAACGTTCGGCAAACGGCAATCGGCAGCTGTAAATGTAAATTGCCGGCTTTTGAAAAGATATGCAAATCGTCAGGGTCGACTAATGGATACCCCAGTAGCTCTCTGACAATAAACAATATAGTATATATTTTTTGTAGATTTTTCTAAACCGTAGATATCCTCAAAGTCTAGTCTTTTATAGGAATATTTAAGTTTTGTGGCCACCACCTTGGACCAATTTGACAGGAGTACAAAAATAGTGATGGCGTATGGGCGATAAAGCCAAGATATATGGCATTAGACCATAAATGCTCATGTTTGTTAGAACAAGCACAATCGTTTTAATATTCCGATATGCTTCAGAATTAACAGCAAATAACTTGAGGCAAATTGCTCAGCCTTTTCATTTATTTGTTGCAAAAATAAACATAGTTTACTTGAAATTTTAAACAATTATTGAGGCATTTCCTTACCGCCCCAACTGAAGGTCGCCACAATTCCCAGTATTTCTGTTTATGCTCTTATTTAATATCCAATTTTTATACTCTGACTGGCATTAAACTAGCATCAGATAAGTTCTGGTGCCGTTTTATTATAAGACAATTGGCAATTAACATTACGCGAGCGGAAATGGAACTCAATATGAGAGGCAGGAACAAGTTTTTTTTTTTTTTTTGGCAGGGAGGAAGTCTGCCTTAATTACCGGCCATTGTGTGTGAGATCTTTTCTCTTTTTCGTTCAGCGGCGGGTGGAAATCGTTATCGAGATTGGTGGGAAAAGAACCGAAAAGAAACCTTTTGATATTCGCCTGCATGGAGAATTGCACAAGCAAATGTCACAATTCGGCTAAATTAATAATCAAAAACGGACAAACCAATAATCATGGAATCGTAAAATGGCCAACAAATATTGGCAGACAATAAGGTCAATAAACAAGCATGGAGCCGCTCTCTGTTACTGCCCGCCGCCCCTTCTCTTCTTTGTTTTGTATATTTATTTTTTTGGCAATATTTTTGGGCATCGACGACGTCTGCTTGGATTTAATTTGTTAAACAAAAAATGGAGAATAGCAGAAAAAAATGTATTTTTGATAATAATTACAGGCAAGAGCCAATAAAAGGTCAAACAACAATGTCTGGCGGCCCGGTCTGACTTGACCGACTTGTTATGGCCAAGTGCGCCGCTGCTGCTGTTGCTGCTGCTGCTGCTGCAGCACTGACAGTCAAACAAACAGACACACAAAAATTCATAAATAATATGTAGAAAATATACAGCACACATGTGAGCATGAAAAATGTTTGCTGCCCGCTGACATTTCGAGGTGCAAAGTCGGCGAAAAGTTTCGCAATTGGACGAAGCCCCAAGACGCAGCTGTGCTTGCCACCGCCATCTGCTGATGCTGATGCTGATGCTGATGCTGTTGCTGCTGCTGCTGGACATTGGCCGCTGTCCAAAAGCGATGATGCTGCGTCTTCCGGCTTGGCTGTGACCTTAAACGGACGGGGCTCTCAAACGTTTCGTATCGAGATGTGGCTGCCACATTGTAATTAACAAGAAGTCAACGCCAACGCCAGAAGATGGCCAAATTGCGTAAGACTTCTGGCCATTTGGCTTGCCATTAAACCGAAACAAACAATGCCGACAAATTAAGTTGCCGTTGCAGCTGAACCGACTTTACGTTCCTTATTTATGGCCATTTAATTAGGTTTAAGCCATAAGAGTATTTCGACCATAAAAATGTGCAACTTACTTAAAGGTAATGGTTGCCTCTGACACAACTTGAGAGAAATATTTAAAATATTTTTAGCAGCTTGAAATTGTTGGGATCAAAACGAAAGACTTAAGACACGAACTTGCTTGCAAAACGCGTTCAAAGGAAATTTCAAGCCCGTCAGCGATTTAATTTAATTACAGATTTCTTAACTATGCAGTTGCACGCACTTTTCAATCAGATATTTGACCGTTTTTGTTGGTATTTTCCAAGGAAAACGAAATATTCCATGAATTAACTTCATTAAAGAGCTTGGAATTTAAAGGTTCTTCACGAATTTTGACCAAAGCGATTCCCACACTACTTAAAAAAACGATGCAACCCATTATTCATCATTTTGATAGATGTGTGGGAAACAAGGCGGCACACAAATCGAATTTGATTTAATATCTTCATGTCAGAAGTTGAAGGTCGTTGTCTGACCTGGACCTGAGTATCTCAACTCACTAAATACATTTAAAAGTGCTCTTGCCACCCACTGCCAGTCGAGGTAATGTATCCAATTTGGATCCAATCAGTGCTGTGTGTGTGTGTATGTTGACATTGACTCATTATCGCCCGCAGAGGGAGGGCAACATTTACATGCAAATATTAATTTCATGGCCAATTACACACTCTCAGATAACCAAAAATTGATGACAACCATTCAGGATGGATGGCTAATTGTTTAAGTAAATTACAGGTGTAGATGGTTACCTCTTCCCCTGCTGGATTTCAACTTTGTCTGGGAATTTATCAAAAAGAAGAAACGAGCTCAAGGGAACCACACACAAAATAAATTGTACTGGAAACTGGGCTTTGTTTTACCGAAGCCTTAATGCTTGTGGTCATTTGTTTGTGCACTTGAATAAATAAAAGTATCTTTCGGCAAAGTCCGAGCTTGATTAATGCTAATTGCAGCTGAGATGCGATGCGTGCGGCCGCTGATGAATTGAATGCAATGGCGTTGCATCTGCGATGATGATGAATGCATCTGAGGCATGACTCTTGACTGCTAATTATGGTACATGAAATGCCGAAAAGTTTTTGGCCCTGAAAATAAATCCAGGAAAGTCATGAAATGCTTTTTTTTAGCCGCCGTGAAAGGTGCGGTTATGTAAGAGCAATTATAGAGTGCTTCAGTGATATGCATCTCTTTATTAATGACTTTTTAAGGGAGAGCAGGCAGGTAAAAGTATCTTCCGTTTATTTGAAAACAATTTGATAATTTAGAGGGGATTTTAAAAAGGTTTTTATAGGAGTTAAGGCACATTACCTTTATTTTAAGAGGTCGCAGAGGAATTAATGATTATTCTCTATTCAAAACTCTGCAGATTTTCTAGTTTTCTACCCTTTAAAATCCCCTCAAATGGTCATAATATTTAGACATTATCATTTCTACATCTTTTTCGTGTCTTAACTTCTCCTTTTGAACTTTATCAGTCCCACCTTTAATACACACCCCCTCGATAGCTAAGGCGATTTGCCCTTTTTTTTCTTCTTTGAAAACACTCTTGACATTTGACAAACTATTCGAAATATCAATATAAACACTGCCATTTGAGAACAAACAGAATGCTGTAAACGGCAAACAGAATTATTAGGTAGCGACATTTGGACACGGCTCTTAGCTTAGTTTTTGGCCAACTCTATTTGACGGCAATCGCATCATCATTAAGCAACATTCATGTCCAAAGTGCCAAAACGGGTTTCCATTCGTCTCGCTGGAGACTCTTCTTCTCTTCTCACCTTCCCTAACTAATTGCTGGCCTTGATATTTACAAAAGAGTTGTAGATAGTTGCTCTTCTTGGCTTGGAAATTCTATATCTAAATACTTGGCTGACCGCCGATTCGATTTGCATTAACCAAGCATCATCATCAGCATCATCTGTAAAGTGTTAAAATTGCACAATTTATGGGCCAAAGTCTCTTGAATTGACATTCAGCCGGGGATGGCAAGTGTATATCCACTTGCAATTTATGCGCCGGCGACATTTACAAATGTTATACAATTTGATGGCTTTATTCGAGCTGATTAGGCCTGACCAACCGATCCGGCTGTGGTTGGTCATTGTGCAATGAGCACAGTCTCAGCTTGAGCGAAATTAATGCAAAATAGTTTTGCAAATTGGTTTGGTCACCCCGCCCTGGACGACACAACCCCCAACTGCTGACGAGTTTTTGGTTGCTTAAGTCTTACGGGTTTGTTTTTTTTCGATTTTGGTTACTCGATAGCCGCAAGGAACTAAAAAACTAAAAACTAAATCGAGTCGACATAACAACGAGCATGTTACCAATATTCACAAGTGCCAGACAACTTCAGTTAGCAGATCGGGAGATCGGGAACAAAAATCTCCTCCAGCGTTTGGACGCGTGACACGCGCCACCACGCCTGCCCACGAATCCCACAAAGGATTAAATGCCGACAATTTGGTTATTTTCAATTATACCCCCGCTGCTCATATTTATTATTTAATCAAAATTCACTAAGGAAACTGTAGTTTATTTTTTTTGGGGGGGGGGGGGGGGGGGGGGG
>VNJQ01008019.1:135562-191935 GCA_008042515.1 Drosophila truncata
GGGGGGGGGGGGGGGGGGGGGGAGGTTTTAAGCTGCAATTTCCTAGTGAAAAATGTTTTTTAATTGGTGCAACGCGATGTGGCAAGCAACCAGATGATAACAACATTTCTGGCGGGTGCCGTTCGCATATATTGCATTTTAATAAACGGCCAGATATCGGTTACGTCAAGGCGAATACAACAACAACCAAAAACATATCATGGAGTTAGGGGGGTTTTTTTCGGGGGGGAAGGCATTTTCACGCTTTAGATAGCCAAATTGGGCAAGATACCCGCTGATGGGGATTCAATTTTCGGGGCATTTGGGTATCTGTCAGGGGATCCGATTTCAATTAAGCGGATTAATCGAAAGGGGTTCACCATTAATCATTAGGTAAAGAAATTTAAAGAAATATACTTTCATCAGCTTTACAATTTCTTGTAATTATTAAAGATAGTTTGGAAGTATTTAAGAGATAAGAAAATGGAATATTATTTAGTAAATTCTAGCATTTCTTTTATTCAGGATTTTATAGATTAAAAAATTGAATTTATTAATCAGGGGATCCGTTTTCAATTAAGTGGATTTATAAAAAAGGAATTACCATTAATCAATAGGAAAAGAAATTCCAAGAAATATACTTTCATCAGCTTTACAATTTCTTGCGATTATTAAAGATATTTTGAAAGTATTTAAGAGATAAAGAAATGGAATATTATTAAGTAAATTCTTTATATATTTTATTCAGGATTTGATAGATTATAAAATTAATTAACGAAGATTTATAAACCCAGATAAAGATCTCTTCTTAGTTATCTGCCTGGGCAAAAGCCTTGTAGATATTTAAATCCAGATTAGATGACAAGATTGATTCTTTGGCATCCAAGCTGAGGGGCACCAGCTCTTGTCTTGTGCTCTTGTCACACCCAGCAACACCCAGTTGTCGTCGTCGTCGTTCAACCTTGAGAGACCTTCACTTCTGAGACAGTTCTGAGTGCAAGGATAACCTGCAGAGCAGTCAGTCGTCAGTCAAGCCCGATGGTGATGTTGATGTTGATGTCGATGTCGATGTCGACTCCACTTGACTTTGACATGCAGCAGCTCGAACTTCATTAGGCCTGCGCCCACTTGGACCCCAAAAAGATACAGATACTCGAAGCTGGAGTTATTGGAGCGGCAACTTGAAAGCGCAGTCGCTGAACTTGCAGCACCAACGCACCAAAGATTGAAACAAATTACGCAAAAAATAAAAAAGAGAAAAAAATATATGAAGCAAGCTGAGAAAACCAAAACACGGCAAAGTGCGTTCTAGTGGCAGATACATTTTGTGAGCAAATTAATTTTGATTGCTTTTGAGAGCCGCTGTGTGGGCCAAGTTCTTAAGCCACCATTGGCCACCACTGACCACTGACCACTGACCATGGGCGGTGGCCACTGCTGCTGGCTCTATTGCTGATTTTTATTCTTTTATAAATATTCATTGACCAGTTGGAGCCACAACAGAGATACAGATACACATGCAAGTTCAGAATCTTGGCTTGGAGTGGGCTGAAGGTGGGTTCGGAATATTTTTAACGAGCTGCTTTATGTAAACAAACTGTTAACACGGCCGGTTTCTCCCCTCGCTCTCTCTCTCTCTCTGTCGATATATAAAGTATTTCTCTTTTTCTAAGCTTTAATATCCGTTCTTGTTCTCATTGTCGTGGCCGTAGTTTACGACTACATGCACTCGCTGCGAACAGCGATCTTAAGAGCCGATTAGATTTAACCTTGACCAAGATGATAATAACCAACAAAAAATAAAAAAAAACCAAGACAACAGCAAAATTAATACACACCTTAACGCATTTCCATTGATGGAGAGGAAAAAAAAGAGCAATAACTATTTCTAAAAATCAACAAAAATCAACCTTGATTTTGCAGTGGAGATTTTCATATAAACGACGCCCAAATGCGTACATAAATTCTCTTAAATCGGGTTTCATTTGCATTCGAATTAATATTAAATACATTTCTTGGGGGGATCACAGTCCGTCCCCGCTTGTAAGACAGATTTGAGGTGTCAGGCAGAGCTTCTATTTCAATTAACATTCATTTTTTTGATGGCAGACAGCCAACAGCCACAGTCATGACGACTATAATAATGATCATCTGGCTGGCTGCTCCTTCCGTCGTTCCGCCGGGGCTTGGGGCCAATGTTCGTGTCATGAATTTGCACAAATTATGCTAATTTCCCAAAATTACAAACCGCAAAGTGATTTTTTTTTTGTTGTTTGCCTCTTCTATTGCTTTATTTGTTGGCTGCCAATTTTTGGTATTTGCTGTGATGCTCTGGGCCAGGCCAAAAACAAATACGAAAAGGTGTTAATTTTGATTGTAAGTAAATTTTTGGTTCAGTGAACTCTTTTCTTTGTGGCGTGTCACATTATGCAATCGTGTACACGGATTATCTGCGATCATTGTGGAGAAATATTATAAAAAAGAAATGATTTACATTTAATTGAAAAGAGGGAAAAAGAAACGAAAATATCATCACAAATCAATCAGGCTCATTGTCAGTTGATTGCAATCGCGGGGCGTTTCTGCAGGTGCCAATCAGGCTGTCTGTCTATCCGTATCCAACAGATACGCGCACTTGTCCAGAAATGGTGTGTGAAAGGCTCTACTCTACTCCACTTTTGAGAGACACAGAAACCGATGCTGATGCTGGAATCTGAAACTGAAACTGAAATACTAAAAAGCACCCGTGAGCGTAATGCCAAATCAGTTTTGGCTCTCCTCCTCCTCCTCCTTCCCCCTCTGAAGATATATAACAATCGTGTTGTGGGTGATTACATAAACAAGACAACTCTCGGACAACTTTATTTCGGGCCAGCTGAGAGCTGAGAGCTGAGAGATACCCGTGGCGCAAATGTATCTTTAGTGTGTAAGCTGCGTGATTTGAAAGCAATTTGCTGTAGTTCCCCCTCCTTGAGCCGCGGCACATCTAATGCACTCTATGCCTCTCCATTGAACAACATGTAATTGGCCTGGCAGCACTTGCCGACAGCCGGAAAATTGTAAGGTCCATGATTATCGTAAAAATATTTGGATCTTAATGTTGGGAGCCTAGATAGGGCAATTTGAAATGGAGGAAGTACTTGATGGAACGGGAATTTTCATATTTTTTATGTATTTAAAACAAGGGATTTATTGTTTTGGAAGCTCTTAATAGTTTTTATCTGAATATGTTGATACTATTTAATCAAAAAACGCTTTTAATGATTTGTTATATTTAAAAGTTTCTTTTAAATTTAAATTTAATTATTGAATGTTGAAACAAAATATTTATTAAAGATTTTAGAAGCTTTAAATGGTTTTTATCTGAATAATTTGATAATCTTTACTTCACCAATGATTACAACGACTCTTTTGCCATGAAAAGTTTCTTTTAAATTTCAATTTGATTTGAAAGCGAACCTAATTCTTCAAAGTTTCCAATTTCCTCAGTTTTATTTCACAATTTCCCAAGTAAAAGCTTTTTATTTCAAACACAATTAAGAGTCAATTAATCGGCCACACTTTCAAGACACTGAGCCTGGTTAAATAAATCGTATTTTGGGTAATTTATTAATTGGTTTTTCGCATAAATTGCGTTCAAGGCGAGGCGTTGGAAAACTACACTCGGGGGGCAGTTACACAACACAACACACGTACCAGAACTCTCAACGGCGAGACAAACTTAAGTATGCCAAAAATACCCCCTCGAAGCATTAAGTAAGTCTAAGGAAAATAAAGCACACAAAACGAAATAAGCACAGCACACGCCCAAAAATGCTACGGCTACATATAGTTTGTTTTTTTTTCGGTTTTTCCGAGTTTTTCTTTAGCTGGAAATGCGGAAAGCGAAACGAGAAGGAAAAAACAAAAATGCCAGTCAGCCGCGTAAATTAAAATATCTGCCAAATGGCAAATAAAACTAAATTAACACACAGAATTTATGCCCACATTATTTTTTCTTATTAAAAAAAAAAATAAATAAAAGAAATGTTGGGAAATCAGAGGAGGAAAGACCCAGATTTTTTGGCACCTTCTCCTTCATTATTGCTGTCACTTTACTTTCAATGTGAATGCCAGGCTTTTATCTCTAACATTTATCATACGCACTGTGTGCCAAAAGCCATTTAAGTGTCGCTAACTCAAATATTTATCATAATTCAAGTGCCCAGCAAGATGCGGCCAGCTTCAGCTTCAGCTTCAGCTTCAGCTTCAGCTTCAAGCTCAAGCTCCAACAATTTTCAATGCACTTGAGTTGCATTTAAAGTTGAAGCTGTGGTCGGGCCTCGTCTTGGCCCATGTCATCAGTGGCAATTTGTTGCTTGGCTTTGCCTGCAATTTGTTTATGGCACATGTCGTTGTTGTTGTTGTTGTTGTTGCTGTTGACATTTAAGTGAAGTCGCGTGTGTGTGTGTCTTGGGGACATTGAACTTTGGCGTTCGATATTTTTTTGGCATTTTCAATATTAAGAGCACAAACCAAGTTCGTTGCCTAAGTCATTTGTTTTGCCTGGGAACTTGCTTGGAAATTACTTTAACTTTTGAATTCCCATGGGATACCATTTAAGTTAATCAATAAAACCAAGAAGCAGCTGACTCATTTTCCTTTATTTATTGTATTTAAAACTTGGCATGATCTCAGCTGGTTCTCGCAGTAGCTCTAATGTCCAACCGGGCTTACACTCACTGCTAATATTTTAATTATAGCATTATTATTCTCAAGATTTAATTAGCTCCGCTCACGCCCCGTCCAAGTGGGAGTTCCGATGATCGATAAACAAAAAGCCAATTAAAGCTGAAACGGAATCGTAAGCAAATTGAATCGAAAGCATTTAGTTGGCTAAATATGTTCACTCGGTAATTTAGTGGCTAACCTTTTTCAAGGCCTTTGGCCCGCTGCTGGCTCTTTTATACTCCACTAATTATTGCAATTACAGAGGCGATAAAAACGTAGCAAAGGGATTGCAAGAGTGTGGAAATACTTATCTTATCTAGATCGTTGGATTATTTGCATAAAATGTGCAACTATGCAAATTGCAGCTAATTTTTATGACTCGGCCAGCGGTCATTCAAACGCAACTCATATTCATATTGCTGAGTGCAGGCCAAGAATGTTGGCTAAAACAAATTCAATAAATTATTTAAATGTCTGTCGGTGGCGCTGCCCAAAATGGAGTCGGTCGCCGGTGTCAGTAACTTGACAAATGTCCATGTTAATTTAATGTTATTAATGCAAAAAGCTAGAAAAAAAAACACTACACTTGTGACTGTAATTTTATTTAAGACCTTTCCTTCTGTTAAATAATTAATGAACCAAACTAACCCTCTCACCTTTGTTTTTTTCTATTTTTTTAGGAGGGCAGCATTGGTCACGATTTGGTGATTAAACCCTTGCCTCACGAACTGAGTCCCAATCCCGAGGAGTCGCACCACATCATCTTCAAGCGTGAGGCCACCGCAGCCGAAGAGCAGCTGAGTGACTTTGGTGAGTATTAACATCATCCTCATCATCATCATCATCGTCATCATAAATTCGTAGCTCCTACATTCTTAATGAGCTCATTGACCCATAGAATGCCATAGAAAGCCACTACCTACTCTACTCTACCTTCATAAATCTCCCCTCAGAGATCAACGTGAGGGTGATAGCCATTTCCTGCTTCGAACTTTACCACAAAATGCGAAATACGAAGACGTAATCATAAAAACCCCAAAACAGAAAAAGAGTTCAATGTAACAATTCGCCCTTCGCTTAATGCATTTACCCCTTAACACTTGGTGGCGCCTAAATTCCAGCTATAACCACTATAAAGTTATTTATTTAATGCCTGGTATTTCACTCCCAAAAAATTATACTCAATACAGTTAACTGTGCGGCTACCTGACTTGTCCAGGCTTCTTATATCATAATAAAGACATTCCAATATACGATTTTTGCTTAATTTTTTGTAGCTTCATTTAACGTATTTCCGGTTTTATTTATTCACAGCCTTCATGGAACCCGACGATCTGCTGGCCAGCGAAAAGCTTGAGAAGCTGCAGCGTCGTCAGCGTCGCCAGCGTCGCAGTGCACCCAAAAGTCCCGACTTTGAGGATCTCAACGATGAGGACGAAGGAGCTTTGGAAACGGAACCAGAAACTGCCGAATCCAGGATTCGTTCACGTCGCCAAGCCCCATACATCATCTATCCCGAGGTCCTGGTCATTGTCGATTACGATGGCTACCGGCTTCATGGCGGCGATAATTTGCAGGTACGTGTGCGTGACAGGGAGCGCAATTGGAAAACCAAATGGCTAGAAAATGGGGGAAAAAAGATAAGTAATGGGGCAGTAACAAAAAAACAAAAAAAAAAAGCGAAAGAAAGAAATTAAGAGACGGGGCCGCGAATGAAGTTGTCTGCGATGGCGATTGCAGACAGCCCGGGTTTGTCTCTGCGTGTGTCGCACCCAGTCCCAGCCCCGGAGGGGATTTTCGGATTTTCGCAGTGAGAGAGGCTTTGTAAAAGTTGTTTCTTTTTATTTTTTTGTGGCCACTACATGTGTAGATATTATACGACACATATCGCAGTGATAGATAGCTTGGCTTAGACAAATCCCCAAGGGGTAAGACAGACCCAGTTATGGTTTCAAGTATTTCTAATAAAAGTGGATATAAATTTTGAGATATGTTCAAGCCTTCTTTTTGTAGCTGTAGTGCTTTATTTATGGCTGTTCGTAAATATAATTATTATGCACATCACTCGCATCTGAAGATTTATTTGTCCTGTCCCAACTGGGTGCGTTCTTGAGTTCTAGCTTCAAGGAAACCCAAGAATAGCCCGAGATGCGGCTGAGATGAAAGCCTATCAAAGTGATGAATGTGTACCTCTGATGGATAACAAAATGTGCATTATATTCTGTGTTATATTCTACTATATATTACCCTCTTTCCCCAGGTCAAACGCTACTTTATCTCTTTCTGGAACGGCGTGGATCTGAGATATCGTCTGCTGAAGGGACCCAGAATACGCATAAGCATTGCTGGCATTATCATTTCACGAGTAAGTAAACCAAAAATCTATTTAAATTAAGTAAATCTCCTTCGGGAGATCATTACATAATCACAAACAGCAGCTGCAAATTCAACTTTCATTTGGCTAATTGAGTAATCCATTTGGTTAGCTCAACTCTGACCCCTGACTCCAATATGGGCCAGATTGGTAGCCTCAGGCAAAAGCCCGCTCCAAATGAACTGTCACGATCTGGGAATCTGGCTGAAAATAGAAAAAAAAACGAAAAAACATGCAACGCATGCGCTTCGATTCGTTAGAAAAAAAAAATGTGAACAATCAATTTGGTTAAAGCTAGGCCAACAAATTTTAACAAGTTTTTTATTTGGTTCGGTTTGCTTCGTGTGTTGTGTGCCTGCTCTTTGAGCCTTGCTAAATGTTTTTGTATTTTTTTCTTCTAAAAATTAGCAGCAAAAATAGTTTATGGACACGCGAATCGAGTTAGCCAGAAAATTTGGTTTTAACCTTCTGGCTAAGATGTCCTAAAAGGCTTTTGTGGAGTAGAAAATATGAAGCAGCTTCTTGAATTTATAAAATTATGTAAACTTTAGAATTAAAAGCCATAATAATATTATTATAACCTCTTAAATATATGAATAATTAAGGTCTTAATGGAATTAATGGAATTAATAGATCAAAAAAACATAAAACAGCTGCTCCCAAACCGTTTTCTTCTAGTTTTAACTTACCAAACTTCCCATAATAAAATAACAGCTTAAATCTGGCTTCAACTAAATTAATTTAGAACTTCAGGAAGACATCTACCAACCCCCCATAATATCCATAAAAATAATAACATGTGTGCGCCTTTTACAACAAATGATTTATGGCCTTCGTGAGTGATCTCTTTGATCTCTTTTAACATCTTTCACTTATTAACATTCAACTAATTTGATTGCATAACCCATAAGAGAGCCATAAAACACTTTGACAACATTATAGCATAGTTCGTGGCTGTGCTACCATTTCGCTTTGTCTCAATCTTGGACCTAGACTTTCTCACACAAATCAGTTCGCTGTCGGTTCAGGAAGCCATTTGTCGTGGTCGAGAGAGAGAGAGGAGAGAGAGAGGAGTGAAAGAGAGTGTAGGCCAAGTGATGTGTGCAGGCTGGAAAGTGCAGTGCCGGCACACGAAAGTGGAAAATTGGCACAGACTTGGGGATTGGGGCACCTGCAGTTGCATCAAGCGGCTGCCCACACGACAACGGCTCTAGCTCTAGCTCCAGCACCAAGTCCGACTACGACTCCAGCTCCAGAGGAGACAGCGATGTCGACGGGTTACCCTAAGTACGTCAATTGGCTTTGGCTCCTAACTCTGAGGCAGCGGAGGCAAAAAATTATTTTCAGACCGCATAAATAATGCAACAGTCGCCGCCGCCGCCGCCGCAGAGACTTCGACTTCGACTGCAACTGCAACTGCAGCAACTGCGTGTTGGCCGTGGTTACATAATCTAATGGGCCACGCTAACTGCAGTCAGCGTTAGCCAAAAGTTGACTCAGATCAGATTTTTTTTTATACGTTTGGCATGTGTTTCTTTTTGCCCAATTTCACACACACCACACACACTCGACAGACTTCCTCTTCTGTGCGATCTAAGCCCACATGCGTATACGCATATTTGTATCTCTTGGATTCAGATAGACCTAATGTATCTCGGCATCCGTCGCTAAACAGTTTCTATGCTGCTAATGAATGTGGCTACAACAACAAAAAAAGAGGTATGGAAGTCGGGTAATTACTCAGAATTTGAATTGAGCAACAAATTATGGGACACACATATCCGATAAGTTAAAAAAAAATTATAAAAGACAAACCAGAAATCAAAACAACTTTATGAAACATATTTTTAAATCGGAAGAGATTTGCTTGATAAATCACTGGAGCTTGTTTAAATATGAGTGCAAACTTTTAGAAAAAAACCCAAACAGCTTGACCCCAATGACAGTAACAAAACACCAAATGCCTTTTCCAATTGCCAATCGCTTATTTCATAAAACAAAAAGAAGGCTAAGCGACACCCAATGCACGAAAAATCCCCAAGTCACATAAATTAATCACCGATTGACAAATAACTAAGAGAATTACTTAGGCAGCAACTTCGCCAGAGAGTTGTTCAATTAATTGATTCTAACTCGAAAAAAAAGCAAATAAAAATAAATAAATAAGCCTCAACAAAATGACAACAAAACGCTGAGGCATTAATAAGCCATAAACTGCGTAACTTGGCCGAGTCGCAGCTCCGAAGGCGTTAAGAACTGCAAATCGAGCCATTATTTTATACCCTCCCCCCTTAACTCCCTGTCTCTCTGGGTAATGATTGGGAGGCAGAACAATGAGCTCTGATCGAGTGCCAACCCAGTTACGTAGGCAACTCTTAACGCTTAGCTTCTAAGAGCAAAACTTGGCCAAATCAAAAATTCTGATCGAGTGGCAAGCGCTCAAATTACATTTTGGCCAAGGGGGATTATTAAATGGTTTTTTCAGTTAGTAGAGAAGGGTAGCTAGGGAGCATATCAGAAAGTTAAAATAGAAATAAGAACGAAATAAAGTCAAAATAAAATAAAAATATAAGATACAAGTTGAATTTATTATTTAATTTGTATTTAAGGCCATAATTTATATATCAAACTAATCAGCCAAGTCTCTAAATCATTGCAAAATCCATTACTAAGTATTAACCCGTCGAGCTTTGATGTATTTCTCCACTATTCGCCACACGATACGCACCTAATAAATTGCGCATACGCAACGTTGCCGCCGTTGTGGCCGCATTGAAATATGTGTGTGGCGCAAGCGCAGCGCCAATGCGTTCGACACTTGTCTAGGCAACCAGGGAGGGGGACCTGCAGGGGGACAGCTGTTTAGCTTCTAACGGAAAGTTGCCCGCAATTAATTAAAATGTTAATTAAATGTCACAGATAAAAGTTCAAGTCAAGTCGGTAGCCGACTTATAGTAAGCTACCTACCCCCACGCCAAATCATACAAATCCCATAGCTCTGTGATCCGATCTGATATATAGTGTTGGCTTTATAAATCTATATCTATGGCTTGTTATGATCACCTGCAGCACAACGCTATCAGCTCAAGGAATTCCAACAAGTGATTAATGGGAGCAACAGTAAAAAAAAAAATAAACCGTCTGACTTCCTGCCAGAATTCTGGACTATCCCCTAATTTTAGCAGCCACAATCGGCATTTGACATTCTCCTCTACTCTACTCTGACTTATCTCAACGACTCTATCTAAAGTGCCACAGAAATGCCACAATAATGCATCGAGCGACACACCCAATCGAATAAATAAAAATAATACCCAAATATATATTACTCTTGCCAGTTGTCATAACAAATTTTTTGGACTAACGAAGGCCTGGAATAGGGCACGGACCAGGTGTTGCCCCCAGGGCACATTTCTCGCTCTGCCAGATCCCATATCCATGTCTCCATATCCACATATCCACATGAGTCCAAGGTATATAGTATAGTAGGGTGCCGGTAGCCAAAAATGCAAGTGCCAGACAAACATAAATTGCATTAATGCAAATGGAAATGTGCCACAGAGTTCGGACATAGAGGCAGGCAGGCAACCAAATAAATAAATAATCAAATGCCAAGTGGGGGAGATGCCGGAAAAGCCGGAAAAGTTGTATTGTATTCAACACCCTAACGGGGAAATGGTAAAGCGTATAATTGTTATGACTTGTTTGTAATCCGATTTTTAACTCCAACTGCTTATAGTATTTTGTGAATATTTATTAGGTATTTATTTTTCTGTTTTACTTGAACACAAATCCAAATAATTGCTGAGGTCTAAAAGCTAAGATTATGAATTATAATTATATTTGTAGTTTAAAGGAATTATTTATAGAATTAGGTATTTATTTAAAATAATACTAAAGCAATTTAAAATAGTTTTCTTATGAGAATTTACTTAGATAAAAATATGAATATAAATTGAGACCCTTTGGTATTATTTATTAATATAAAAACCTCTATAAACATCATCTTCTTCATAAAAAAAATACCCTTTAAATTACAAATTATTTACCTATTAATTCAAGCACCTTTTTCCTTAGGTCATGGACCTATTATAGTGAATTTTAAAAGGAAAAGTCTCCCTCATATCTTGGCCCAAAAGCCTAACGGCTCTGCTCTGTGGGTGGTGGCCCAATCTCCAAACTCCGACATATCCACTATGTGGGCGCCGAAAGTCAAAGCGTATGTCATTGGGTGGGTGTGTGTGTGTTGTGTGTGTCTCCGAGTGGGTGTGAGCCAGTGTCCACCACCCTGTTAGATAGTTTAGTGACCAGCCTTGCGAAATGCTAGAAATTACAGGCAATTGCATTGACAGTTTCTTTTTTTTTTTTTTTTGCCCGGTAAGATTTATATGCCCGGCCCACCAAAGGAAAGGCGATGGTTGGAAAAACCGGACTGCAAAATTAAATTAAAATATATAACATTTTCATTTTGCTTTTAATTACGCACAAAAGGCTATTGCAAAACTGTCGCAAGGCTTTAGTTTATTTTTGAATTTTTGCCGTACTTTGTACTCCATTTTCGGGGGAAAGGCAAACCGGTCCCGGTCGTGGCTCGGTTACATTTTAGGTCCTAACTGACAGTTTCTTTTGATAAGTTTTTTGTATATATATATAGTTTTTTTTATATTTTTCTTGGCTTTTTTCCCCGATTATTTGACAAATGTTGGCTATACAACAAGTTGCCACTTGAATTGTGCAATCTGTAATCAAAGATGTGCCAGGTCATCCATGGTCCAGCCGGGAGAGGGACCCGGTTCAGCTGTCTGTTGGTGGTCCATCGTCGTCGTCGTCGTCGTTGTCTAAGGTTTGTCTTTCCCAGGCCAACTTGGGGTGACGTTGATTGCCGTGTATGGTCGTTGAGGTCTGGGAATCAGCCAGGGCTGAGATCTGAAATAACTTGGACAGAAATTAGTTTGCATATAGCAGGGAATTATGTAATATGATATGATTTCTGGATATAATATTTAAGTAAAATATATAAAACAAACTTTTTTAGAGAACTTATAAACTAAATCTTGCAACTTCACAGCTGCAGCTCATCTTTGGCGCTCTAATAAACCCCTTTAAAGTGCAAATTCCATAAACAATTATTTGTAATTTCGTGAATTCCATTCCGAACTCCATAGGTTTGCCTTTCCCCCTTTTGGTTCAGTTTGATTTGCTGCCAAGGCCGACACAGTCGAAGCATTTAAAATTCTTGATAGTTTTCCGTCTGTCGAAAATTACCAAAAAATTTAATTCGAATTTTTTGTTTCGGGAGAACGACGTGCCCGCACTCTCAAATGATCAATGTGTCAGATCCAACGGATAGACTTCAAGAGCCATTGATACAGATACAGATACACCCAATCGAGCGGATACGTTTTGCATCTCATTTGGCAATATACCCTGGATGTTTACCGGTGATTTCCAAACTCCACTCGGCGGAGATGTTTTTGTGCTTGTATGTCTTTATGGATCACTTTGTCAGACCGTGTTCATTTCCTCGACATCTGCTGTCCGTCCGGTTAGTTGGTAATTTATCAAAAGACTTGGGAACTGCGAGAGATACAAGCAAAGCCTGCTGCCTGAGTATCAAACAGTGACTCTATCGTTCCGAGATTGTTTTTTTCTGCAGTTGGCAAATGGCTGCAAATCAAATATGTCAACCGAGTGCGGTTTGTCACTTAACTTTGGTTTTATCACCTGCACCGACCGGAGAGACCGAGAGTTAAACTGGAAGTGCAACTGGCTTTGCTGGGGCACACACAGATTAGCCGTGAGGCCGTATTAACATATTGATTTGCCTAGGGCTCAAAGTGATTGACAATTGTGTTATTTTAATTTATGTAGCTGTCACTTTGGTCAATATCTGAACCGCCCCTTCGGTCACGACACGAATGAGTTTACTATATATACACAAATACATATATATTTTGTTGTGGATTTACTGCTGCTGACTGCTGAAAGTTGCCCTCGGATGTACATAACTGATGAAATTGCCACTGCAACCGGTAACTGCAACTGCAGCTCCAATTATGCAACGCACAATTGCAACTGGTTTTTTTCTTCGGTGGCCTAGCCTAACAATCAAAAGCAACGAAATTTTAAAGGAAGCCCACACGACTTTGACTTTGCCCGTTTCGATCGCTGATCCAAAAAAACACAGAGAAAAATTAAATAATGTCGCAGTGGAATTAATATTAAAGATTTATATGGTTTAACAGATCAAGACATTTGTCATAACCTGGGTTTTGTATGGAAATGAATGTGGCCCTGACACTTTTATAAAGAGTTATGGGGCTAAGACACTGTATTGTTGATTTTATTCATAGGAATTCTTGTTCTCAGGCTCTTGGGTTTTATGTAGGCGCTATAAATATATAAGCAAAGATTTTTTTATAAAATATAATATGAGCTTTAAGGGAAAATTAAACAAATGCCTTCAGGTTTCAAGTTAAATACAGAAAATTCTCTTTAAGAATTCATCTTTATTTCAATAAATTTTAAATTCGTAATTATGTCTCATTATTTTATATACATTTTAATTTTTTAAGCTTAATATTAACCAAAGAACCAAGTTCAATTTTCTGTGCATTTTCCCTGATGTTCATCTGCTGCTGCATTGGCCTTATCGCTTGACTCGGCGGCATTTGCAGCACGTTTTTCACGTTCACTTGATTTCCGTTTCGACTTTGGTTTCCAGCTTCATTTTCACCATCGAATGGGCCATAAATATTTCACCCGAAGCTCTTACCATTCGCTCAGCGTCATCCAGGCAAAATGCCAAATCAGTTGCATCACATCATTGGGATTTTGTACGAATATTTGGACATTTTCACTACCTGATGATGATGATGGCCCACTGTATTCTTATGTGGGCCACTGGGTACAATGAGGCTTGAGCGTTATTTTTATGGGGTTATTAAAGTCAGATTTAGGGAGTTGATTGTGGGGTAATATAAGTCATAAAATGGCTTGGGAAAAGGTTAGAAAATAACTGGTTATTAGAAGTTTTTAGAAATATTAAATGGTTTATTATGTAAATGGTTTATTATGGGATTCTACATTAAATCAAGATCTAAGAAACCCAACTTAAGAATATTTCATAACATCTTCTACTATTTTTGATATAATTCAATAAATATTCTCGAATAATAATCTTATTAATCCCTAAATAACCTCTTATTTTCCCTCCATTTCCAGGGTCGTGATGCCACACCCTACCTGGAGCGCAACCGAGTGGGACGGGATGCCATCGATTCAGCCGCTGCCCTTACGGACATGGGAAAGTATCTGTTCCGGGAACGACGACTGCCCGTCTACGATATTGCCGTGGCCATAACCAAGTGAGTTAATCGGGGAAACTGGTCATGTTATCTTGTGTGTTTTGAGTTCTCTTTACAGAATCGATAGTGAAGCATTCAACGAGCAGTTCTTTCTTCCTCTCCTAAAACTCTATACACTTTCACCACAGTTTTTTTTTATATTTAAATATTATTAAATACTCGCGTCTAGGTATGATATGTGTCGCAGGCGTAAAGGAGGTCGTTGCACCAAGGGCACAGCGGGTAAAGACAGATTTCAAAAACCAAATTTTAAGGAAAATCTTAGTTTTAGACTCTCACAAACCACACATACATACATTCTCACACGCACATAGAACAAATGTCATTGCGGGTGTTTAACATATTTTAGCTAGTTTTTGGTTTGCACCTCTCGAGCTACAAGAAAATTAAACAAAAAATAAAAGTAACAAAGTTAAGTTGACTAAATTTGCGTGTGGGTCTTAATCAATTACTTATACACCACAGACACATACTCACACTAAACACAGACACAGACACCGAATTTACAACAATTTAAGAAAAAGAAAAAAGTTAATCTCGGAAAGCGTTAAACTAATTTGTGTTGAGCATTAAACCGGTTGATTTTTATAGTATTTTGTAGCTGCTTTAAGGTTTCATTGGTTTAAGCATACATTTACATCGAGTTTTAGTTTAACATTTAATTTTGGTTTATGCTTCATATGGTGAGAAATCTCAGCAATCGATTCTGAGAGATTATTAGCTATAATTTCGAGGGAATAACTTGGTTTTACATAGAGATGGATTTGGTATCAAGGTTTGGCCTTAAGTGTAGTTATTAGCGGTAGAAGCTAAATAAAAATTGGTTATTAGTTATAAATAATTATTTAAACATTGCTTTATTGTATTTTTGACTCCCTTAAGATTATGTATTACGCATATTTTAATGGGAATTTATATTAATAGCAAGATAAATCTTAGACTAAGGGTTTATATACCCAGAGAAACTATAAAAACCAAAGAAAATAACTAACTATATTCCCAAATGATTTTTTTTCCATAAGCTTAGCAGAATCTGACATTACAAATATATTTTTTTCTCTATCTAAGGAATAAGCTGAGTAATATTTTATTTAAATAGGTTTTAAGGTCTTTTTTTAGTCACTTAATTTTATGGCATTGTAAGGGCATTGAAGACTTCGATTCTCTGTAGGCAGGTCTCTATTGATTCTTCTTCTGCTCGTGACTCTGCTGAAAAAATGCCACCATTTGTGACTCAAATTATTTATTCGCAAATGCTCTCGATATATCTCCAATCGAAGCAAAGCGAAAATAACTATCGATCAAAGCGTTATGGAAAGATAATTGATTAAATGAAGCTAAAAACCCCACAAAAAAAAAAAACGAATCAAAATCTAAAAATTTCTACGCATTTTTGAACAATTTTCGCCCGCAGACTCGATATGTGCCGTCGCACCTCCGCTTATGGTGAATGTAATCGCGGTACCGCAGGTAAAGACCCAGCCACTAGCTGCCAATTTGTTAGCCAACATCTGTACAGATAAATGCAAAAAAAAAATGGCAAAAAAAAGAAACACAGAAGTTAAGCAAACGCGTTAAAAATAAATAACATTAAAGGCGGCCACCGCCGAACCCCAAAATGCGTCGCTCCATCATCAACAAAATCAAGCAAATTTAATTGAATTTCATGCACGTCTCTTTGTCTCTATTTTTATCCTCTTTCTATCTCTTTTTCTCTTTTACGCCTCTCTCTTTCTGAGATTGTTTGTGTCTCGCACGCGCCTCTGTACAGCAAGCAAAAAGAACGCCAAGAACAGGAAATGGCTGCTCGCATGCGCCATCTTGTGGCGTTCTCCACAAACTGTACAGTTTCCGGCTAAATTTTTAGCTGTTTCTTTAAGCCTTTAAATTGTACAGAAAACTTTGTTTCGTCTTCTTCTATTTTCGTTATGTGTGTACATATATTTTTAAATTTTCACTTTTCCTGCATTTGTCTGGGTCAACTGCATGGAATATTTATTTCCTAAAGACAAAGGCTTCTCAAACTTTCGTTTCCGTTCTGTTTGTTAAATAAAAAACTTTCTCCATTTTGTGTGTCCTTATTTAACTAATAAATATTATAATAATTTCAGCTTTAAAAAATCAGAAAGAAGTTTTATATGAATTGTGAAAAAAAAATACATTTTTAAATTATTCCAGGAGGTTAAAAAAATTACTTTAGATTTATAACTAAAATAAAAAATGGTTTTGGTATTACTTTAAGTAAACAGCAAACTTTATACGCTTTATATAGATTTTCTATAGTCTTAAAAAAGAATTTATAGACAATTAAATAATATACATATATTAACATTACTCAACTTTAAGCTACTCTGGGCTCTGGACTAACCGTATCTAAGTCTTGGTAATTGTGACTAAATTTACACATTTAAATGCACTTACTAATTAATTGCTCTCTCACATCAATTTACTTAATCCCCTCGTACCCCTCACCATCACTCGCTTTTCTCTCGGCGGTTACAGTTATTATGTAAAAAATAAAATACGATGCTTGAAAGCGAAAAGAGAAAAACTAATTGCTTAGTTGCACAAAACAAAAAAAAAAACAACATTAGATTTTTCATTTAATAACTGCAACAGCGTTTGGCGACTTGAAAAAAAAATTGTCAACTTCCTGTTGGACAAGAGAGAGAAATAAAAGAAAAATGAAAAAGAAAATGTGTTTGAGAAAAGCAGCAACCACAAAACAAACCAACTAATTGCCTGATTTTCGGTGTGTTTCGTGTGTTTTCTTTTGGAATAAAAAGGCTTCGCTTACGTCGGCGGCGCATGCGTGGTGAACAAGCGACTGGAGAAGGTGAACAGCGTGGCCATTATTGAGGACACCGGCGGCTTCAGCGGCATCATTGTGGCTGCCCATGAAGTGGGACATCTGTAAGTTATTGAAGATATTAAATATCTAGAAAATAACCTAAAATAAATGATAATTGAAGAGGAAAAATTAAGAAGTCTCTAAAAAAAAACAATAAAATGATTTAAAAAAATTATTTAGCCTTATTTACAATTTTTCTTGCAACATCTTTGATTTTTTAATAATTTATAATGCCTTTGAACCTTTTTTTTGAGAGTTTAAATATCTTTCCTTAGTTCAAAGCGATTTTATTGCCACTCCTTTATTAAAATCTAGTTTTTTTTTTGCAATAAATAAGCGTGATTTGTTTGATCTTTGCCAGTTTATTGGTGGATTGGCAAGCGGAACCTTCCACTTCCCCTAAAACCACACTCTATTTAACGCCCCAAATCCACGATCGGGAGTTCATTTCGCACCCAAACTAAAAAAACTAAAAGATACAAATAAAAACATGAATAATTTCCGCTGCTGGAAACTGGTCAATGAAACTCGTTTGCATTTCCGTTTGACATCATTCGGCGTGCAATTAATCAATTAACATTTTTCCGCGCTCAATCAAAATGTGTCTCATGCTCTGCGACCATGTTTCTATATTCATTTTTTATATGCTTTTCAGGCTGGGAGCGGTCCATGACGGTTCGCCACCGCCCAGCTACTTGGGCGGACCGGGTGCCCAGCGCTGTCGCTGGGAGGATGGCTACATTATGTCCGATCTGCGTCACACGGAGCGAGGTTTCAGATGGTCTGCCTGCACCATCCAGAGTTTCCATCATTTCTTAAAGTGAGTTCAAAGGGGGGGGGAGCTTTGATAAATTGATAAATTAATGATTTACCTTAACGCTTCCAGTGGAGACACTGCCACCTGCCTGCACAATGCCCCGCATGAGGACAGCGCCTTGGGTCGATCGCTGCCAGGAACTTTACTCTCGCTGGATGCCCAGTGTCGCAGGGATCGAGGCACTTATGCCTGCTTCAAGGATGAGAGAGTGTGTGCCCAGCTTTTCTGCTTCGATGCCCAGACAGGTTACTGTGTGGCCTACAGACCAGCGGCTGAGGGTTCGGCCTGCGGTAATGGTTATGTAAGTATAATCTGTTAGGATGATTATACTAATAAGATGCATAACGCCATGAGATTTGTTTGGTTTGATTTTATAACTTTCCGTATTTTAAATTAATTGTAAATTAATTCTAATTCTCTCACGAATCCTTAGCACTGTCTGGATGGTCGCTGCACACCACTGCCTTCCAATATTATTCCCGATTATGGACACAACTATCGTTTAGTATACAAGTGAGTACAATTTGTTTGGTAAATCCCCTAGAAGAGACTGTTTTTTCCCGTAGTTTTTGTTGTGTAAGCTAAGACTTGTCTAATTACTAAAAAAATATACAAAACACAAAACACAACCTTTGAGTACACACGATTACACTCAGCAAACAAATATTTTAATATACAAACTTTTACACCTTTATACACCAATTCGAAAACAACAACAACAACAACAACTACACACCAAAACACAACAATCTGCAATTTAAAAAAAAAAACATAGTAAACTCAACAACAAGAAACAAGATGCAGAGGAGGATATTGAAAATAGTAGTGAGGAGACGGATTCGCAGGAGGATGAGACTGAGAATGCGAATGAGAACGAGAACGAGAACGAGAGTAATGAGGAGGAGCAGGATGAGGGCAACACTAGTAGCGAGGAGCAGGAGGCCAATCGGCAGGACAACAAGATTGAGCAGAGCTCTGCTGCTGCTGATGCCGCGACCGCGACCTCGACCACTACCATTAGGCCCAAATCAAAATCCTTTGGCTATCTGCATCGTATACTGCCCGAAAACCGTGTCCTGGTCCAGACAAGCATCAGCAGCAGCGTCAGCAGCAGCAGCAGCAGCAGTAATTCCGTGGCTCCCACTACGTCCACACCCAAAACGACAACAACAACAACTACACAAACACCGAACATATTCCAAATCTATACACACGAATTACGCAAACAAATCCAATACTATCTACACATGCTACAGACACAACAACATGCCACCAAATTGCAACCAGAACAACAGCAACAGCAGTCACAACAACAACAGTCGATAGTCGAAATACCCTTGGTACAGAAACAAAAACGCCTTACAAATATATATAGTGTTACCAGCAGCACCAGCAGCAGCAGCAACAGCAACAGCAACGGCAACAGTAACAGCAACACGAAACCGAACAGCAACAAGGACGAGCAGCATCAGGATGGAGGCAACCTGCCCGAGGAGGAGAACGAGGCAACTGCCGGCATTCACAGCAATGAAGCAATTGAGCGGCAAAAACGTAAGTTCCACACAACACCAACCATCAATACCACAGCCACAAGCAAAGCTGCGCCGACACCGATCACCGAAAAGACAACAGCATCCGCCAAACCGATAACCACATCATCATTCCTCGATGCGTACTTTAAAAAATTGCAAGCCTTGCATGATGGCGCGGTGACGGCCACCACCACCACAACCACCTTTGTGTCATCCTCGGTCAGCTCGGCCACATCCTCGCAACAGCAACAGCAACAGCAGCAGCAGCAGCAACAGGTGCAGCAGCAGCAGCAGGCGCAGGAGCAGCCAAACGGGGGCAGTGCCTTCTTAAAACGTACGCCCAGCTGGAGTAGTATTAAGGCATATCAAACTAGTAGTAGCAGTAGTAGTCCCCAAGAACAGACTACAAACTACATTGGCGACACAACAAACAACCTGCCAGCGGTGTTGGACAACAGTAATGCCACGGAGACCGCCAAGACACCGAAACCGAAACCCAAAATCAAGACACAAAAACTAATAAGACGCACACGAGTCATGTAATAATGAGAAGTTGCCAGAAGATGCGAACTATCTCTCTCTCTGCTACCAATTTAGCCTAAGCTACTACTACCTACTGCTAGCCTGAACAAAAAAGATCAAGATCAAAAACAAACACAAATTGAGCTTGGAGTAGCTCCAGCAAACCTTCAACGGCTAGCCCCAAAAAAAACCCCATCAGAATACAAATCCACACACACTAAACAAAGCAACACGCATCACACACAAGTAAATGCCAAAACCGATCGAAACCGTTAACGATAACGATACCGATACATATAGCGATACCGACTATCGTTATCCTTGCGTGCGGTAAGCCCAAACCAATCCAGCATCAAGTCGGGTTCCTAACTCAGTAGTCTAAAGCTTGGCCCTAAAGTACGCTACGAAATATAAAGTAGAGCATGGATTTGCGATAGTTTACTAGTAGTAATCCTCTATTCCTATTTATTACTCTGCTGCCTGCCTTTTTTTAATAAAAATATTTATATATAATCCTGGTTGTTGACGTCGTCGCGTTGCAAAAGGACCAAGGCTAAACTCATAGCAGTACGCATTCGTAACGGTCCATTTAGCTATATAATATGGATTAGCTCGTATTTTAAGCATTGTGGCATCTGGCATTGCATCGATCATAAACACCCTCTTAACTTTGTAGTACCGAATGGTAGTTTTTTGAAACTTAATTCCCTAATATCTTGGCATGAACTAGAATAATATCGAATTGCATTTCAGTTGAAATCATTTCTCGCCTCCGAAACGGCAGTTAATTAGGGACATTCGCATTCACACATCCGCAGACCTCGACCTCATAAAGCATGCTTGCAGAAAACTCTCTCATTACCACAAAATAAAAAAAAACTATCAAAAAATATCGAAAGATCAAAAACTCATCGCTGATTTCCTCTACTTTCTCTATAATTTTTCCAAAATTGCATCGAACACACACCAAAACACCACACAACACATACGCAATAAAGTCGAAAATGAAACAATTGGCATTGAAACATGCGCACACACATACCAGCATAGAAACACTCAAACATACACGCTCTATTCCTCACACACGCATATACACTGTTTGAAGGCAATATCTCACAGATATTATATGAAACGATATAGCGAAACATCTATAACCGTAGCAATTAAGTATTATTTGATCAACAAGAGAATGGAATTGAAATAAACGCATTCTGCATACTAAATATAAGGCAGCGGAATGGCAAAAGTGAAACAAAGTAATTTGGCAGATGGAAACGCATGGATTGGAACACACGCACATACCACACACACACCCACTTAATAATGGTCGGCGTCTGCAAAAATATATATCTCTCTATAAACTGCATAAGAATATAAGAACTCATTGTTTTTGCACGCCCAGAAAAATACAACTTTTCTTGACATTTTTACTAATTTTCTTTGTATTTCCTTTTCGTTTCCACCGTTCCGTTTCCGCTTCCGTTTCATCATTCCGCCGGCTCAGTGGTTAACTGGAAGCTGTTTCCGTTCTAGTGAAAGTGCAAGGCAGCAACATTTGGGGAACGTTTGGAGCTGGCACGCGGACGTCACTGCCATCGAAATTGGACGAGGAAATGTTTGCAGTTAAAAAGTGTTTTTAGCTAGAATTTATTACTATTATTATTTCGTATGAAAACCTATTGATTTGTTGTTAGTTCTAGCCGCAACTAATTTAAAAAAGATATACTCTGTTAAAAGCAACACAAGCAACAAAAGCAATGTTGTTACGTTCAGTACATGCATATATTATGTAATGATAAATTTTGTATAATTTAATTTAATGCAAATTCTTGTAAAATAGTACATATTATTCTGTAAAAAGTTCATCTACACACACATACACCCACACCCACACACACACACACACCTTTTGGCGGAAAACCTAAATTATTCTTTGAGCCACAAATCAATCGAAAGGAAAACCAATAATTATCCCAATTTCCAATGTGATAAACATATGTAATTTGTACTCTTTACTAAACAAAAACACAAAAAAAAACAAAATATTTATAATTTTCTTTTAGAAAATTGCTAGAAAGGTGGAGAATCGTTCATTTACTTACCTTGCCGCACTTTGCCTACAAGAAAACTTAAAATATTCATTTCATTATTGTATTACCAATTGTTAGAAGTCTAAATTCTAAATAAAAAATTCATTACTCTATATATTTACCTAGCCTAATGCTCTCTCTCTCTCTATATATGACAACAAAAATGTGTAATAGCTAAGTTTTAGTTGTAGTTAACTGAACATCGTATAATAAATGAAACTGTAAATTTATCACACACACAAAACAAAAACAAAATCATAAATTAAGAATAAAAATATATAATTTTACTTGTATAAAAAAATGTGAGTGTTGTTATTATTGTTGGGAATTTAAAATTAAACAGGCTGGCTAAGGATGGCTAAATTACTGTTTGTTTTTACAAAAAATAAAATTTTACAAGGCACAGAAATATCTGTAGACAAATGTTGCTAAGAACATGTTTAGCAACATCTACTGATACTGGCAACACGTCAATGTTGCAAAGGTTCCTTAAGCTTATCAACATTAGCACTTGACTTGATATTCCGAATTAAAAATCTAGTAAATTATAAAAATTAATACTATTAAATCTTAGTTTTACACGTAATCTCTAAGTTCATATAGTTTAAATTCAGTTTCAAGTAAATACAAGGTTTATTTAAGTCCAGCAAGATGATAAAAGCATAGATGATAAAATTTATTCGTTGGTCAACGAGTACAGTATCTTATCGCTAGCTTAGAAAGTGACACAGCGTTATACCAAAGGTTTCCAATCACCAAATGTAGATATTTAAATGAACACACCAATTAACACAAGGTAAATGAAGAAAAATAAGTATTGTAAAAAATCTCCAGGCAAGTCCAGCATTTGGAATATTCCCATAAAGGAAGGCTTTAAGTGCTCCTTGGGCCTGCGGGTATGGGAAGGTACCGATTGTAGGTCGCAACATTCTTCACCAGAGCGGCCACGGACAGCATGCAGACCATGCCGGCGGGCATTAGTTTTCCGGAACGGTTCCACCTCATGCCCATTAATCCGGCCAGGAACAGGGATGTGCCCAGTTGGAGCAGGGGGCGCGGCGTGGGCTGGGAATTCAGATGCGCCCCGTAGCCTAGCAGGGCTCCAAAGGCCAGGCCAGCACCTAGCGATGGAATGGAACCTGCAAAAATGCATGAGATTGCACAATAAAATTTGTAACTAAGTTGGCGCTGGGAATTTTATACTCACCCGCCTTGGCGTAGCCCATGACTCCACCGGCGGCCACTGTGGCAGCGTACACATAACCGAACCAATCAACCGGCATTTTGTGAAGTTTTTGTTAGATTTACTTTGTAATTTGTTTTTTTTTTTAAGTAGTAGTGGTGCAGAAACCTCGATGAAAACATCGATGCATCGATGTTTTTCAAATTTTCGAAATCCTCGATGTTTAAACAATTTTTAACAAATTCTCAATTTCCAATTGAAAACCGATTTTAAAGGGTATTTAATTTATTTAATTTTTTGAAATTTCTGGTATAAATGGTAAAAATGAAAACTGATACGCACAATCGATAGTGTCAAAAAACTATCGATGATTGCTCACAAAGGCAAAAACTCGATATATCGATAATGCCATCGATAGTATCCCAGCTCTAACCAGCTTCCGGATGGCCTTTGACCAGCAGGCGTGAATTTGACTTCGAATTGGCAAAAACAAACTCTGAGAGCAGAAGCAATGAATCCGTGGACAGCCAGAAGAAGGGGACACTGAAGTCTGAAGGAGACGCACCGCCCACAAGCTCTCACAGGCCAGCAGGACAACGAACAGCAGCAGCAATTGTGTGACGAGACACCCTGTGTTTGTGCTCCGCTGTGACGCAGTTACACAACAAAATTCTCTGTGCCGAGAAGTAGGCGCCAAGGGGCAGGGGCACACGTTTTAAATCAACTATCATCGCCACAAGCTGCTAGCCAAATCAAAGTGTGTGTGTGTGTGTCTGCCAGCGAGTCGCTACCGCACACTCCGCCGTGGAGCTCTGACGCCGAGCCGGCAGAAGCCCCCCGAAAACTCACCCGGCCCTCCGAAAGGTTCGCTCACCGATCGATGGCTATTTATAGCCGGGAACATGCGATTGCAATTGATTATCTGCCGTCTTCTTTTCAGCTCAGGGTCGCGCAGGCCGCAGTTTTCACTTTTATTCACTCTCTCTCTCTCTGTCGTGGGCAAGTTCATTAGCGGACAATCACAATGGTTGTGACGGCCTCCACCTGCCGCACAGAGACTGTGTTCGATTACAACTGGAAGGACGTTGTGGTGGCCTACTGGAACCGCTACCCGAATCCCTACAGCACACACGTCCTCACCGAAGACACCATTTCGCGGGAGGTGCGCGACGGCAAGCTACGCTCGCGTAGGCTGCTTTCCAAGACCAATCCAGTGCCAAGGTGGGGAGCTCGCTTCTACAACAATGTGCCGGTCAAGATTGTTGAGGATTCGGTGCTGGATCCGGTCAAGAAGACGCTCACCACATACACCAGGAATCTGGGCATGAAGAAGATAATGGTGAGTGTCTGCAGCGTTGCTTAGTTTGGGATAACTTTATTATTTAATAACCTTTCCAGAACGTCGAAGAAATCGTCGTATACAGCGAGCAGCCGGACGGAAGCACGCTGGCCGAGCGACGTGCCTTTGTCAGTTCGCAGGTTCTGGGTTTCTCGCGTGCTATTCGAGCCTTTGGACTCGAGCGTTTCAAGTCCAATGGTGTCAAGGCTTTCAATGGCTTCAATCATGTGCTGCGACGCATGTTCCCGCACAGCCATTTGGGTGGACAGCACCATCAGCCGGCTATAGCGGCGCCAAGCGATCTAGCAGTGGCCACATCCACCTCAGCGACATCCACCGTCAGCAGTCACAGCAGCAGCAGCACGGATAGGCTAAAGGGCGCCTCCAAAGTGGGCTACGAGTTCTTCAAGAGCCATGCCTCCAAGATTGCGCAACTGTTTTCCGTCAAGAACTGAAGGGTGACCGGTAAGCCGATCGATTGTATGGGACAGAGATCTAAGCCCACGGTTCCGGAGCAAAGTCCGGACTGAGCTGGCCTGTAGAGAAGCGGAGGAGTGGGACGGACGGAGGCATCGGCTGCTGTATTTCAACATGTATTCCAAACTTAAAACCAACTTGATACTTTGCTGCATTTCATTCCGTGTGTGTGCGCGCAAGCCAGCCGGCAGAACCGAACGGAGGCACTATTTGCTGAACACATTTTCTGCATCCTCTACAAAATTCTATAATTTATCATTAGTAAGTTTCACTCTATTATTATTACCTCTCATTGTTGAGCCAGAAAAAAATCAAGAAAGACGTGTGTAAAATTTGGTACTTCTATTGTCAACTGTTATTATATTTTTATTTTCAAAAAAGCGCACACGCGTAGTTAATAAAACAAAACAAAAAATAAAAACTTTTTACCTTTATTGAAAAAATTAAAAATTTTTAAGCCGAAGTTGAAATTTGATTAATAATTCGATTTAATTTTTTTTATCATTGCGCGCCTTTTCAAATTTAATCGATAGTTTCTTCGTTCAGCAAGCAGATCGTCTTTGCAGTAAGCAGTTTCTAGCAAGCAGTGTAGATCAGTGTGACCAACGGGGCATATAAAAAACCCTTTTAAAATACCACAATAAAAATTTAGGAATTTTCGGAATAGTATCAGCAGCCACACTCTAGTGTGACCAACAGAGAATATACAAAACATATTTAAAAATACCACAATACATTTTTATGAATTTTTGGAATAGTATCAACTGGCAGCACTAAATCGCAATATAAAAACAAAAATCGGCCAGCAATATATAAACACTCGAACAGGAAAATCCAGAGCGCGCTGGAGTCGCGCAACAATATAAAAAAAAATAATAAATAATTTAGAACGGAAGAAGAACTGCAGCAGCAATTAAGAGAGCACAAAAACAAAACCAACAACAAAAGAAGAGCAAATACCGTACAAATATCAACTCACACAGTCTCGTTTATGGCGCATCAGGAGAGGAAGCAGCAGCAGCAGCAGAGACGTCGCCCCGCCTCCCCCGCCGCCCACAAAGAAAACAACAACAACAATAAGCAGGAGAGCTAACACAAAAAAAATATATATATTTTTGCTACCATTCTTTGTAAAAGTTAAAGTTTTTTGTTGTTAAGCCCAGAGCTCGATTGATTTATTGAGCACTGCCGCCATCGCCGCCAGAGAGTTTTCAAGACGTTGCCAGCTGTTTCTGGTCTCTTCTGCTCCTTTTTTTTTGGAAAGAAAGTGAGAGCTTGGCGCCCGGTCAACGTCCTGCGGAAAGAGAGAGAGAGAGCGAAGGTGAGCGAAAGGACACCGGTCTCTTCTGCTCTCCGCAAATGTATTATAATATCTGGTAAATCAAAAGAAGTGGCAAACAAAGTTGTTAAAGATAAGCCCCAAAGACCTACCGGCCGACCGGCAACCGCAATCAGCAGCTGCGTAATCCCCCGCGAACCAGAAAAAACACACCGAAACACACACACACAAGATGCGCCTGTTCCCAGTCCGCTTTTCGGCCTCCTCGGCCTCCTCCTCGATGGCCAGCCTGGCGAAAATGCTCGACTTTTACTCGGGCTTCAACCCATCGCCGCTCTCCATAAAGCAGTTTATGGATTTTGGTAAGTAAATATTTTGTACCTGTACCTGTGTGAAGGGGGACCTTTATATTAATTAATCTTATCAGAAAGTATATTGAAAAATATAGCTTTTCTTTATTAAATGTGTATGAAAGTTAGGTCTAAGGTCTTACGTAATAGATAACTTAAGGGCTAAGTAATAGTTGCCTTTCAAATTTAAATTTCAAATGAGACACTTGAGCTTAAAATTTAAAGGCGAGATTTTAACCAGAACTTGAAGATAATAAAGTTTTCTTTAGGTTTAACGGAAGGGTTAGCCCTTAGAAAATGAACTTGGAACAAAAAATTTTGAAAATAGGTCAAGGAATTTGTATACAAATTTATTTCCCAGGAAAATTAAATAACAATTTTAAGTTCCTAATTTTTCAAGTCAAAAATAATTGATAATTACACTTAAAATATTTAAATCAAGTTTTATAAACTTAAAATCAATGGATTCTTATAAAAGAAAAGCTAGTAAAAGGAATTAAAGATAATTTTGAATATTTCTCTTAGTTTAAACAACTAAAAATGATTTTAAGAACTTAAATTGTTAAGCAATTCCAATGTTTTTAACCTTGACAAACACTCTAACAACCTAGAAACTGGTTCCCATTTAGTAAAATAAATAACTAGACCTAGAAAAATATACATTTCCCATCCATCCCATTACATAACTTTGTAAGCAAAAGATATTCGGATATCTATCTTAAATTTCGTTTATAATTTTACTATAAACCTGATCTGACTCTAAATGTTTAAACTGCGCAAAATTCCCGTTATCTAATACCCAATTTCGTTTCATTGAATTGTCAATTAAGCATTTATATTATTTCTCTGTCCGGCAAACTGTTGATTGCTGGAACGAAGAGCGTCAGAGGGAGACCGAGTGGCAGACACAAGCTTGCAGTATAAACAATTGAATTGCTCAGTTCAACTCAGCTTAGCTTTTGGCTTTTCCTACGCTCAGAGCAGCTGCTGGACTGCCTGTTGCAAAAAATAAAAACGGAAGTCAGAACAAGTCAGATTGTTTACGAGAGCCGCTTTGAATTTATAAACAAGTTTTGGCACTGAAACATGAGGACGGGCTAAGGAAAGCGTTTATTATTATTATTTTTTTATACCGCCCGCCCACACTTCATTGAGCAGCGGCAGCAATGACAGCCGGCACGTGGCCTTCAATGACGTTTCAATGTCACGCCTACCCCACTTGGAGGATATGTATGTGTATATCCCGAAATCCAGGCCTTCAACCTGCCCCAATAACCAAACACGCAGCAGGCAACCACCCCAAACCCACTCAAACTGAGTGGCTTTTGTGCACAGAAAGTTTTAGTTGGGTTGCTTAATAATTTATGAATGTTTTTAGTATTAGAAGAGGTATAAAAAAGTTACAAAACAAATATATAAATCAAGCAACTACCAAATTTACTTAATTTACTGAGCTTTAAAATGTTTTTTATATTTTCCTAAGTTGTTTTATAACTTTTTATATTAAATTGTATTAAAAAAGCTTATAAATCAACCAAGCATTTACAGAAATACATACATCATTTCGTTTTCTGTAACATATTAACTTTTCCTTATTTATTTCCTGTGTACAACAGCCTGAACTCGAGTTCAAAAAGTTCCCTCAGCCCCAACCATTCTCATTGCAACAAAAATGGCAACTGACGTGAGCAGAAATAAAAGGCAGGCCAAGTAGCACAACTGGGGAAGAGAGGAAGCCTCCTTCTCCTCCTCCTTTGGAGGCTGAGCTATTATCATCTAAAATTAGAACAAGCTTCTCTACCTACCTTTTAGGGCCACTTGTGTTTTTGTATTTTTAAGCAGACTAAGCCGGCTTTGTTTTTTACTTTTTGTTTTATTTTTTTTTATGAACGACAACAACGAAATTAGTTTACAAGCTTTTATTACTCCCCAGCCCAGCCATCGAACTGACCAAATAAATAACTAATATATACCTTGGCTATACTTGAACTTTGATGTCATAGATAAGGTACACTTTCGCATGTTTTTTCTCACCAAAAAAACTGTACTTAATTGTGTTTTGCTGGCCTTTTGTGGGGGTCCATAAACATTGAGTAATTATGTTCTATATCTATAGAGTGGGTTGTGTGGCTTGTTATTATTGGTTTGGAACACTGTTAATATGTATTATCATACCCCCGAGGTAGAGGTGATGATTCAGGTTAGGCATCGATTAGCGCTTAGTAAGAAAAAAGGTTCTAAAATTCGCGCCTAAGTCTCGTTTCTAAAGTATAATGCTTAATTTCGAGGGCGCCCACTATCGACTATACAGTGTGTTTATAGTATTTAAAGGCATAAATACCGAAGGCCATGTTTTGATATCAATGGGAAATATCAAATAAAAAGAACGCTTGTGTATATAGGGGGCCTGTTTTTTGGATCAGGTTGATCATGTGCCAATTTTTGCGTGTGTGACAAAGAGAATTAATTACCAAACACAAAAGAGAAGAGCCAAAAAAACGCAATGTCTGACAATTCAAATGTTTCATCTTTATGGTATATTTAGTAATGGAAAAATTTTCGGATATATCAGATCTCATCTGTGACCATTTCGGGGCAAAGTCCAGGGATGCTGAGCACCTGAACTTTGGAACCGCTTTAGGGAGAAAATTTATACCGCAAAAACCGGCCAGACGTCAACAGTTGGCCAAAATAAAAGCAAAACATTGGCAAGAGTGAGAGCAGTAGCACCCTCCCCGGCGATAATAGAGACGAGGCATAGACGTAGTCATTCCACACGCGCCGTATTTTTGTCACAGGGCGAATGTGAGTCAAATATACATATGGATTGGGAGATTGAGGATTGGTGAGAGAGAAATTGGCCATAAATTGACAGCCAAATGGGTTTTAGCTGATGCAATAGCAGAGGCCCATTGCCGTGCCTGGGAACAGCTGTTCTACGAGAGGAAGGTCATGGTTTAAACCCCCCCTAGGACGTCAGTTGCTCCTAATGTAATTGCAGTTAGCTGGAAAATTGAGTTGTTGCAGAAATTGCATTTCTTTGAGACTCCTTTCACCCTTTCACCCTGATTGCGTGGTTCTGCCGCCATACGTTGTAAATTATTTAATGCGCCATTGACGACTGAATTACCCTATAAACCCTATTATACAGTCCAAGCTGATAGTGGGGGCTTGGGTGTATGTATGTGAAAAGCGTAGCTCATTTTCGATTCTACACTCTGGAATTGAATTCGTGCTGTGATAAATTTTCAATTTTACGTCTGCGACATGCAACAGTTGAGCTTGATTCGTAAAATTATGGTTAAATGTTTAAAAAGTACTTGCATTTCTTACTGAAGATTAGTAAAGGTTCAGAGTTTACATTAATTAATCATTCTGATGTTATGAGAGGCCTAAAACCTTATCAGTATTATTTGTAAATATTTTGCTTGGCGAAAATAAATAGTCCAAAATATATTCTAGGGTTTAATGAGCTTTTAGCTGACGGGGGGTCTAGATTAAGATGATTTTATTCACAAAAATCGAGTTACTATATTTTTAAAATATATACAAATGTTTTCGGTATAAACTCAATTAAATTTATATTCGATGAACCAACCTATACCATGTTTTATGATGATTATCATGCATATTTTGTGAGTTTTTTGTATCAGTGTTTCCCTGAAATCGTACTTGAGAATTTCTAAAACACTTTCTTTAGCAAATATTACGCTTAATATTGATGGAGTTTATATCAAAGACCTCTAAATAAGAAGATGAGTAACGCCCTACTGTTTTTTTTTTAATTTTAAGCGAAATTTGTTTAACACTTAAACTAGATTTTAAATAATTTTTCTATATTATTTTATAGAGAACTAAAACCTTAAATTAAGCATATTCCTAGATTGAAATATTGTATTTGAGGTATTACCTAGTAATTCCCCCGTAATGATTAATATAAAACCTTTTCTACCTTCCCCCTAGATTATTCTTTAATACTTGGGACTTATAACTTGGTTTCCCCTGCAAACCATATGGCATAACCGGCTGCCGTAGCTTAACTTCCTTTTTTTTTATGGAGGGCAATTATCTAAATGCATATAGAGTACTTATGATTAAGTCACTTAACGCCTTTTTGCAATTTATCGCCAAATGAAAGCGAGGGTGGTGGTGAGCGGACACTTATCAGGCCCCAAGAGGCAATGCATCAAAGTCTACGTTTTGTGGAGTGCCAGACATCATCATATATAGCTGACAAACCGATCAAGTCTGGAGGTTTCTTTATTTTTGTTATTATCAAGACGAGCAAATAGAGCTAAACAGAGGGAAAGAGAGAGAGAGAGAGAGAGAAAAGGGGGTCTGAAATGGCAAACAAGTAAACAAAAACATAGCATTAAAAGCTTTGTTTTGAGGTCACAGCTAGTGGAGAGTTTTTAGAGCGCGTGTAGAGAGGCATGCTCACTATATCTCATCATATAAATATTTTTCTCTGGGGTCTGGGGTCTTCGATCGTTTTCTGGCAGGTTCTTCTACATACAAAATCCGATAAGTTGAAATCTTGTGGGGGGTTATTGCCTCTCTTTCCGTATTCTTTGTTGTTTTTTGGCTTGCCTTTTTATAACTCGTTTTATTGATTCTGTTTTGTTTTGGCAATTCGTTACAATTGACTCATAAACCAGAGGCTATATAAAGGCGGTGTTCCAGTCTAATTTATACGGTATAAAGCCACGTCTAAAAACAATATCTTGTTTGTTTTTTGCGTTGTGTCTGGCATTCCAATTAAGAAGTGTGTCGAATTTTTTTCTGGACATCCCCCCCAACTAATTACTTAGGCCCCTCTTATGATTATTATCGCCATTAATTTTTGGCGAAAAAATTGATGGAAAAAGAAGGCGTGTCCCCCCGGTCAAGGCCCAGCCATCGATAAGACTTGGAATCCGGCGGCAACGTTATCACTCGCTCGTTTCTTGATTTTCTCTTTGTTACGAAACTGTTGACAATCGGCAAACAAACAACACACAAAACTCACACACTGAGAGAATCGTACACACAGAAAAAACAAAAAAACAACTAACAAATACCAAGGCAAAGGCATATGCAAAAGCTTGTGCGGGGCCAAAGTTTGCTGCGGTTGATTTATTTCACATTTTGCCACAAAGAGCTTTGAACTTAGCTTGTTTATAAAGTACACACTCGGCACTATATAGTATGAATATATGTACATACATATATACAAACATCCGTACTTTTGTAGATATGTAATTGGCTCAAGTACTTTTTGGACTTTCTTGATAATTAATCCAATTGAATTTATGTGGGCTTCAGAATTGTTTTCTTTTGTACTCAGCAAGGTTGTTTATTTTGTTTTATTTTTTTTTTAGTAGGTTCACATGAGGTTTTCACTCGTGAGCTCATGATCACCGAATGCTTAGCTTAGCTGCATTGATAAGCCAGAACCGGAAAATAATTTAAATAATATAGAACAGATGACGAACAAGGGAAATGTTTTATTTAGGGGGGAAATAACTTAAGCTGATAATGAACTGGTTTTTTGTTGATTTTTACAGGCATTAATTTTTTACGAAATAAAGAATAGCCAAAACAAAACTTTCCCAGCTCGAAAGGCTTTAATTTTGCAATTTATAAAGCTTAAAGTTCCAGTTATTTTATTATCTTTCAAAACCCTGTATTAAAAATATTACAAAGGATAATCAACATGATTCATCTTCTTTGTATTATAAAACCCTTAAATATTTTAAGCCAAAAGTTTGTTTTGCAGGAATTTAGCTTCCTTTTCAATATTTATAATAACTTTTATACCTTAAACCCAATTCCTAATTCTTCTCTGCTTTTTGTTTATTAGGTCAAAATGCCTGTGAAAAGAAATCCTTTATTTTTCTGCGCAAGGAGCTACCTGTGCGACTGGCTAATATCATGAAGGAGATCGCCCTGCTGCCGGATAATCTGCTGCACACCAGATCCGTAAGCGAAGTGAGCTCCTGGTATGTGAAGAGCTTCGAGGATGTGCTAGAGTACGAGAAAGCAGAACCCACGCACGACAATCTACAAAAGTAAGCACAACAAATCTTAAGATAACTCCAAGATATTTCAAATTTTACTTATACAATTTTACTTTCCAGGTTTGTGGCCGATTTGGATCTCATTAGGAATCGGCACAACGACGTAGTGCAGACAATGGCCCAGGGAGTCATCGAGATGAAGGAGAACGAGGGAGGCCAGGTGGACGCGCCCACCGAGAGCTCCATCCAGTACTTTCTCGACCGCCTTTACATGTCACGAATTAGCATCCGGATGCTGATTAACCAGCACAGTAAGTTCAAGGGTTTTTATTACTTATTTATTAATGTCATTAACATAATACTATAATTTTTTATAGCCCTGCTTTTTGGTGGAAATCCCCATTCGGGTGGCCGGCACATCGGTTGTCTGGACCCCGCCTGTGATCTCTCGGATGTGGTGCGAGATGCGTACGAGAATGCCCGATTCCTGTGCGATCAGTACTACCTGACCAGTCCGGCGCTGGAGATACAGCAGCACACCTGTGAGCCCTCGGATAGCCTGCCCATCCGGACGGTGTATGTGCCCTCGCATCTGTACTATATGCTCTTCGAGGTCTTTAAGAACTCGATGCGAGCAGTGGTGGAGCACCACAGCCATGACAACAATGACACATTGCCCCCACTGAAAGTGGCCATTTCCAAGGGCAAGGAGGATATCTGCGTAAAGATCTCCGACCAGGGTGGCGGCATTCCACGCTCCCAGACAGATCAGCTTTTTAAGTACATGTACAGCACAGCACCGCAGCCCTCGAAGTCCGATCTGCACACAGTGCCGTTGGCGGGCTATGGCTATGGCTTGCCGATCTCCCGGCTCTATGCCCGCTATTTCCATGGCGACATAGTGCTGCTTTCCTGCGAGGGTTTTGGCACCGATGCCATTATCTATCTGAAGGTTAGCTTGGTTGAGGGGATCGCTTGTTCTGTGATTTTATTAAATCCTTTTTTTTACAGGCTCTGTCCGATGAGGCCAACGAATTGCTGCCCATCTTCAACAAGACAAGCTCAAAGTTCTATCGCGCCACCGTGCCCACCGGTGACTGGTCCAATCAGGTAAAATACGCTAAAAAGAAGAAGACGAGCGCTGTCAGCCAGTAAAAGTGCGAAAAAAAAACATGAAAAAAATAAGAGAATGAGATAGAAACGAACCCGCCTGGCTGTGTAAAGAGTTTGCGCCACCCTGCACCAAATCCAATCCCAGCAAGCAACCCCATTCTTCCCGCATCCGCAACCCAGTCAAGTGAAAAGTGTTTATTTATTGTTTAATGTTAAATACGACTTTTGTTTGTATATTTTATGTGTCCCAACTACCCCCCCTCTCCCCTGGAAAGTCCCTTAAAATATTTGTTGTCACTTTAACCATTTGACATTCCACAAAATGCGGCCTGAAGTTCTTCTGTATATTCTTTTGTGGGGAAGCGAGTGGCGCAGCGCCCTTGGCATTATACATATATAATTTCGTTTGTAGACATTAATTTCGATGCATATTTATATATACAAAGACAAGAACATACATACTCCAAGGTACACACAGATGTTTTTGAGAGATTTACGAAATTAGGATATAATTTGTGGATTTTATTTAGGATATCGATATACACATACATACATATATAGCCCGAACTGCATGCAATGTCAAAATACATTTATCTTTTTGAGCACACACTATTTAATTTTATTGATTAAGCTATGAAAGTTTTAAACAAATAAAAACTGTTGAAAAGTATACACCAAAAACACAGATTACTATTTCTATTTTGTATTTTGAGTTTATTTTGGGGGTTTTATTATAACTCTTATTATTGCTAAAACGTTTATCTGGTTCATATCTACATTTCCCTCTTCCCTAACAGTTTAATTTCCTTCTAAAATGGTGATTTTGTTATGTCTTTCTGTTGATCTTTTCTTTACTTATATTTAACTTGTTTCAAACTGATAATTTCTTTCAGAACTTTTCCAATCGTTGGCGTTATTTATATGGTTATTTAAAGAATTTATAAGACTGTTTCCAATGGAGATGCGCTTGCAGTTCTTTGGTTTTCATTTCCTTAACAAAAATATAGGGAATGCACTCACAATAGATACTCTCTGATCTTCTAGAGCTCGGATATGAATGCACGCCAGCTGTCGGCCAGCATACCGAAACGGTATAGCGACTTTGTCCAGGACGCTTGAAGAGGAGTTAGTGAAGTTAGCCTTCGGAAAACAGCAACTCAGGTTTAAGCAACCGCAACAGGACGAACGATTCAGGAACCAATTGTTGGATAAAACTATATATATCACTAGCTCTAGGCAAACATTCCCAAAGTGCAGCAGCAGCAGCAGCAGCAACAACAACAACTCAAATTTGTATTCATGGCAGTAACGTGTAGTTATCGTGTGTTGTTATTTGAAAAAAAAAGAAAAAACAAAGGAAAAACCGAATACGGATGAAAAATAAATAATGCAACTTGTTAAAGATTAAAAACAATGAAAGAGTTTTCTTTTAGGCACTACATTTTATTCTTTACATACACAATAATAATAGTAATAATAATATTTCTCTATGTATTGCATCGATAACATTAAATATTGTTCATTCTGCTTTTTGCTTCTCCTCGTGCTTCGGCTCTATACAATAATCGATCAATTAATTTGCTTTTTATAATTATTTTATACAACATTCTCACATTCAGTTTAGCATTTTCTCACATTATCGCTTGTTAACATTTTTTTTTCCTGTTTCAATTCAACTATTTAGCTACAGCAACAAATTGATAAGTTTAAACAAAGTGCATTGCGTCGTGTGTTCTTTTGATCTCGCCCTCAGATAATAATCGTATCTGTATAATTATAATAATAATAGTAGAAATCATAATATGCAATATATAAAATCGACAAAAAATCAATGATAATAAATACAATACAATAATATATATAGATATATATATATATAAACAATAATACACATTAAACAAATCGAATTGCAATTGGCTGGGAATGCATGCGAAGCGGAGACCGGAGAAGGAGAATTGGGATATATCCATTCGCAGGTTGTTGTTCTTAAAGGCTCAAACGACGAGTTGACGTGTGTGAAAATGGCGTTGGTAGCACTAGCACCGCTCTACTTGCGCAGAGGATCCAGACTCTCCAGCGAGAAGTCATCAAGGTTCAGTTGATTTTGCTGCAATTAATATAGTATTTTAATAGGTATTTACTTGAGTCAAATCTCATATTACCTTGAAGATGGTCGGACCATTGTTCATTTCAAACGGATCCGAACCGAACAGGTCCGTGTTGCCATTGAGGCCATTGCCCGTTGTCACCGAGGTAAGGCGTCTTGGAGCAGCAATCTTTGGCGGCGGTGCCACTATATAAATAACAAATCAATTAATCAATTGCGTTGCACTTTAAATAAAAATATAAATATAATCTCAAAAACATACACAACGGCGGCGTGATGTTCAGCTCGCTGGAGAAGCCGCTGCTATTGATGCTGGTATTATTGCTGGTGATCAGTAAGCTGCTGTTGTTATTGTTGTTGCTGTTCGTGTTGTTATTCTGCAGCTTGTGATCATTATTGTTGAAGAAGAGCTGCTGACCAAAGCTCTTGGATGGCTCAAAGCCAAACAGATCGTTGCTAATGGCATTGCGACCGTTGCTCACATTGTCCTGAATCTCATCCGCTCGCGGATCGAAATCACTATCGGAATCGGAATTGAGCAGCAGCTCATCCATTTTCTGGCTGTTGCCCTTGCCTCCAATGCTGATCTGGCTGGTTAGATTGTTCCGCGGCGGGACAATTGGCAAGAACGAGCTGGGCGACGACGAATGTGTCGATGCCGTGGTGGAATTGGTATCAATCAGCAGCTTGTCGTCATCTGGAACATGATACATGTGTTAGTTAACCAGTAAAATGATTTAATCCTTCATAATCTTACCCAGCTTGCCGTTGCTTAGGGCCTCGTTGGCCACTTCAATGCCATTCTGCTGCAGCTCAGTGCTGGGCGCCTCCAGAATGTCCTTGATGCCCATTTTGAAGAGCAGGGCATCTAGCTCGGCCTTTGGCAATTTTGCGGAAACCTCGCGCAGTCGCTCCTGGTAAGCGTTGACAGTTTGCTGCAGATGATTGATCTGCTGCTGCGCCTTGCTTAGATTTGTCTTCTCAGTGCTGTCCATGTATTTTCTAAAAATTTTAAATGAGGTTTAGATAATTTTATTCTTTTATTCTTCCTATTTAGATATTTCTTTCTCACCTGTAGGCCAAATCGAAGGCCTGACCAATGGTGAGTGTAATATCCGAGGCCAACTTGTTCGATATAAAGACAAAGCACTCGTGGGTTTCCTCCACTTTGGAGCTGCCATCACCATTTCCGTTGGCATGGCCATTTGTCGCCATCGAATCGCTGCCACCATCTCGCGTCTTTACCGATTTGGCAATGAAACTGAAGAACTTCTTTACACCCTTCTCGTCCGCACAATACGAGATGTTGTATAGCGGAAATTGATGCAGGATCTTGTGGGTACGCGGCTCCTGAATGGCCACACCCTTGATGCTGATGGTGATCTCCAGCTTCTTGAACTTCTCCTGAGTGCCCGTCTCCGCTTTCTTCATCTGCTGGGCGAACTGCAGCTTCCGAATGGCCTCCTTGACCACCTCAATGCCCTTGGGCTGGTCCACGTTCAGGTTACCAAAGAACTGAAAGAGGGAAAGAATTCGATTTAGTTTTTAATTATATTAGCAAGCAAATACGTTATTTAATGATATTTTTAGCTTGGGCTTCATGGTGATTTTGCAAAGCCTTAAATATGTATACAATTATGCGTTAGACGTTAGTTAATACCTCTCTCTCTCTTGGCTTTGCATAATACAAAATTCGATTGGGTAAGTTTAATAAAGTAAATGCAATGCAAATAAAGGTTTAATAACAGTTTAATTAAAGTTAATCAATTAATTAGACAAAACAAAACTCTTAAAAGCAGGAAAAATAAGGCAAATCCTGTACTTTTGGCCTCAAAAACATTAATTTTCCCTACAATTTAAACTCTAAATAAAACAAGGAAGGTAAAAAAAAGGAAAATCCTGTACCTTTGGCCTAAAAAGCATTAATTTTCCCTACAATTTAAACTCTAAATCAACACCGGCATCTATTTTTATAGCTTTTAAATCGTGTGGCTGCGAAAATTAACCAAAAATCTCTCCATGTGGCAACGATCGTCAACGAGGCCGTCGTCACAGGCCACTGCCCCGTCGGTGCTCACCTTGACTAGATACACCGCGTGTCCATTGATGAGCTGCTCCGGCGTGTGTAGCCAGTTGCGCTTGCCATTCTTCGCCTCGCCCTTGGTGTCGCCGTTGCTGCTATTGCCGGTGGTATTGCTGCTGTTATTGCCGGAGTCGGCGGCATCTTTGTCCTTGTCCTTGTCCTGCTGCTGCTGCTTGCTGCTATTCTGCTTGTTCCAGAACTTCAGCTGGGCCATCTTGGCGGCTGCCTTGCTGCCGCCTGTCGTCCCGCCGCTATTGGCTGGCTGATAAGGCATCGTCGTTGTCGGCGCCGTTTTCGAGCTGTTGCGGGTGAGGCTGTAATGAGAATTGATAAATGAGATGCGAATTGAACTTTGCCTGTCGTCGGGTTTTTCCTCTGAAATCCCTCGAGTATAAAATATAATGTGCATACAAATTCCAGCTGTCGCTGTACTGCTAATTATCGTTATACAACCAACTGAATCTGAATGTATTCTTTTGGCTAATTGCAAATCGTGTTCAGAGAGACAGAGAGAGAGAGAGAGGGACAGAAAAAGAATCTACGGCAATGGAATAGAATTGAATGGAATGGGAATGGAAATGGAAAGGAGGAGTGGGCGAGGGTAGGGGAGATTCGAATCCATGAAAGCCAATCCCAACTGGCAGCATCTGCGTCACCGGCAGACTTAAACCTGTCTCTACATCAGCTGTCGACATATGGGTGCACTTGGACCTAGACATTTCTATAAAAAAATATACAACAAATGTTTACAATATTTCTCATTATTTCTTTGTGTGGAATATATAATAAAAAAAACCCCAAGAAATTTCAATCACTTATTTATTAACCTTGAGAGAATTAACTGCTTAAAGATCGTTCATCATAGAACAAAGAGAAATCGAAATGAAATTATTATTAAACGTTGACGTAGGCTTTATCTTTAGCAATAAATAAACTCAACTCTCAAGAGCAAAAGGGTTTCTAGAAAATCGTCAGAAAATTATAATAAAAAGTGTATTTTATGCACATTTATAATTTGATATCAGAAATGAGGTCACTTAACCGCTAACTAAAACCCAGATAAATGTTTTTATGACGAAAATGAGTCACAATCTGGAGTCTGAAATATTTGCAATTTATCTATAATTCTTGGGACTATAGACGAGTTTTGTAACCCCTTTTTCAAGTTGCGAAACGCACTGTGGTGGAGGTGTTAAAATTGCACTCAAACCGCTGTCATTGTCTCGCAGGTCTCCCCAAAGACAATGGGACACCGGTTTCTCAGTAATAAAAAACGAAACACAGACAAAAAAAAACACAACATAAACCAAAATTAGAACAAAGTCGCTAAGGTAAGCTAAGCTCACATCGGATCAAAGTCACACCTTGGGTCTGAGATGATGATGAGGTGACGTACTGATCTTTTGTGAGTTCTCTCTCCTCTGTCCTCTGTCTCTGTGCAATTCTCACATTTCGTGCCGTCTCATAATTAAGAAAAATCTTGCAAAAAATTAATGAATTTCTGCTGCTATTTGTGGCTCTCTTTTTTTTTTGTATTATTTATCACTCGCATGTGTGAGTGTTTTAAGTTTGATTTATTTAGGAGTTGGCCAAAACGGGAGGAAGAGGGTATGAGGAGACATGGGGGTTTCGTTCGTTAGGCAATCGCACAAAAGCGAAAGCTAAATTGGCCAAAAACGGCCAGGCCAGCGTCGACGATGACGACAGCCCGGGTTATAAAATACAAAATTCGAAAATAGCACAACGCCAGCTTTCGGAGCTAAAATAAAAATAAATAGCGTTTGCTAGAAACCCCACCACCACCACCGGAGCACCCTGTAGTCCCTCAGCCAATTGTGCGCAATTACCCAAACACTCACACACATTTTTTTCAAACGGCGAACAAAAGATAATGTCGACAACTAAACCGCAGATATGCATATGCTTATGTACGCCGTTCGAATCGTCGTCGAGTCTGTGAATCTACGCATATATCCCCCACCATCCGAACCGAGATAAGGCGATGTCGCGGAAGTAATTCTCGGACTTGTGGATACCGCCCCCATGCTGCCCCGCATCAGCGGCACTTGGAATGCAGACTGCGTGCCAGATCTGGCCCGCACATCGTCGTCTAAATTGATATTAGCAGTCGAGAGCAACTTGACACTATTTCTCTGGACGTCACTTTAGAGAAATTGCGCGAATTTAAATGGAAGGGGGGGAGGTCTTTCTTGTTACATTTTACAATCAGTTTTTGGAGGGCGTTTTATTTATGGGGAAAATTTCTTATAATTAAACTTTTTTAATACAAAATTGACTTTGTAAGAAATACCATATCTATGATCCTGTTGCAAATAATGTTCTTTGTTTGTTTTGTATTAAGATAAGAGGGATAACAATAATAGGAATTGGAATTAATTGTTTATTTTGAAGATTTCGGTTCTTAAGGCATGGAATTTCAAGATCGCACCCCATTAGCAATACCCCCTCCTTGAAATAAGTCATACCATATCTATGATCCTGTTGCAAATAATGTTCTTTGTTTTGTATTAAGATAAGAGAGTTAAAATAAACAGAAAATATAAATAATTGTTTATTTTAAAGATTTCGGTTCTTAAGGCATGGAATTTCAAGATCGAAACCCATTAGCAATACCCCATCCTTAAAATAAAAAAAGCAAGCCTTGTGTAAGGTTTGTTTTATTTTGTTCTAAGTGCTTGCTAAGCCTCTAATTCTAATAATTCCTACTCTCAGAGGAAATAAAATATACAATGTAGAGTGGGAGTTAACTTTGTAATTGGTAAACTTCCTTTCCTAATTTATGATCTTTCTCATTAGTTGTTTAAACTCTGCCTGACGTTGGCTATTAACAAGCAAGACTTTCAGCACTGATTACCACTGATTGCCAGCGACTGCTGGAGATTAGACAAAGTCGTAAAGTACATCGAATATGTAAATATCTTGGGGAGAAGTGTATGTATGCCCAAGCATGCTCGCACGGCTGGGAGAAGAGGGAAGGGGAGGGGAGGCAACGGAGGCTCTTTTGTACTGAAAATTCAAATTCAATTGGGCCTGCGCACCGACTGTGAAATTGTTGTGAGCCATTTTCTGTTGTCCTCCACTACTACCTTTATTCACTTTACTCTCTTTCGCCGACTCTGTGGTTTTCCATGCTTTGTTTTATGCTGTTGCCATGTGTTTATGGGCATTTTCTTAGCTTGCTTTTCTTGCTGGCCAAGACACTTTCTTTGGCATTCAACAGGTGTTTGGCCAACAGCAGCAGCAGCAGCAGCGGCAGCAGCAGCATTGCACAAGGCTAACAGAAACAAACAAATGAAGCGCTTTTTGGTACAAGTATTTTGTTCAACTTTCATAATTAGCAGAAGCGTCCGCCGCGAAGCTGAGAAGTTGGTACATGGACACGCGGACCTTGCGTGTTTGGTAGTTGTGCGTGACTGTTTTTTTTTTTTTCGAGTGTATTTGTGGGGTATGAGAGTGTTTGTGTTGCAATTTCGTATAAAAACTCAAGTAAACAACGGGATTTCATTAGGGGCACACTGGCACACATAAAACGTTAATTTCAGTGGTTATTGTAATTGCTTTTTGAGCACTTTTCCTTTTGCTTTCGCAGTTTTTTTTTTCTCTAGCTTTTTTTTCTGCACGCACGCATACCGTTACAAGTGGAAGGAGACGTCGATGTCGATGTCGACGGATGATGAGGACCAGGAGGAGTCGGAGGAGGAGCTGTCACAATTCACCGCTATTTCTGGAGCGCCACGGCGCCAAACACAAACGAACGCGACGGGAGACAGAAACGGAATAACGAATAACACAACAAAAAAGCCCAGCTCCAACTTTTTCAAGTCGTTTCGTTTCGTTTAATTCACTTGCACTCGCACACACACACACACGCACACCAGCACGCTTGTGGGAGAGCGCGCGAGAGAGATAAACAATTGTAAAGATTGACTGGCGGATATTAGATGAGGCCAAGAGGGGGAGGCGGGGGCGGAGATGTTGGCAGAGAGAGAGCGCGGAGCAGTGGTGATTTGTAATTTTAATTTTTTCAAGTGCCATTAAACAAATTTCCAGCTAAACAAAGACTTTTGTCTTGATCTCGCTCTACCGCTCTCTCTCTCTCTCCGTTTGACTCTGTTGTCTCATTTTCCTCATCTCTTTTCCCATTCCTCCCACTCAGCGTTTCTCTGTCTCTATCTCTCTCTCTCTTGACCTGCCTTTCGTTAATGACTCTGCAGAAAATGACGTGTAAGACAAACAAACGTTTAAAATGCAAACGCAAATCGCTTTGATGATTTTTAAGCGCGGCTTGGGCCTTTGTTAATCGCTCACTTACTTTGCTGGCTGTTAAACAATTTTCGCTAGTTTCACTCTGCTTTTTCGTTACGCTCGCCTTGTCCGCTGATTGAAGAAATTAGTGCAATTGATGCGACGACGACACAGTTTTTATATTATTACTTATATTTTAGTTACACGCGACGGCAGCGACGGCGGCAACAAGGAGCGGCAAGGATGGTGGGACCGATCTCGTTGGGTTACAAAAACAACCGTTCTGGCGCTCTCCGTCTCTCTTTTGCGAAATTACGTTAGCCCAGCAGCAGCAACAAGACGAACAACAGGTCGTGTGGAATATCCTCTACACCTTCACGGTCCGCTACTTCGTTTTACCGATCACGCGCCCAGCAGTCCAGAGACTGAAACCAAAACACGGCTCTGCTCTCCTCGGTGGCTCTGCACCGCCAGGTGAGCGGCCCGCTCTCTCTGGCTCTCGCGAATGCAGTTTGTTGTAAAACTAGTTATGGAACAGGTGTTCGGCCAGCAAGAGACAGATGTGTGCCCTACGCTAAATTAAAAAATTTAAAAAATTTTCAATAAAAATGAACTTACATCTGTTTTACCATATTTTCATTCTTTGCCCTTAAAAATATGCTATTAATATTATTTTACTTTCATGTTTAATATTTGCATTTCAACTAAGTGCATTTGCACTTGAAACCATAAGACCCACTTTTTCCAGCGTAGGTGATCGTCCGTAGTTTTCTCTTTTGCGGTTGGAGCTGCGGACTCACTCACTCCCCATACAAACATATGTCCGCCTCGGCTTTGTGGTGTGTGTGCATGTGTGGGGTATTTCTGCTTGTTTACCTGTTGCTTTTCAATTGTTTTACATTTTGCCAGAAATGTGATTTTTCCACAATTGCCAGAACATACGGCGATGTCTTAAGATTCCACTGAACAGCTTTTCGCAAATTAAAAATTGCCAACAACAGGTGGGCGCAAATGCTCTCTCTCTCTCTCTCACACACACACACAAGCATAAGATAGTGATTTAGTTTAGATCTCTGTGTGAGTGTGTAATCCCAGCCTGACGTAAAAACAAAGCCACTGTTGTTGTTTTTGTTGTTAGCCGCAGAAGATGAAGAAGAAGAAGAAGCAGCAGCAGCATTAACGAGAAAAATATATTTTATTTTTGTGATACGTAATTTCTGGTGTTGTTTGGCTGCTTGAAATCAAATTGCAATAAAAACTGGTTTCCCAACTTGACCGTATAATAATGTACCAGGATTTCGATGATCGCCGAAGCCGCCGTCGTCTACCGTGTTTGTTGTTGTCGTTGTGGCTTTGGCTATTGTTTTGTTGCATGCCTTGCATTTTTCCAGTACACATTTTCCTTTTCCACTTTGCCACATTTTGAGCGTTGCCTGGGCCGTGGCCCCTCCTCCCCCTTCCAAAAAACCGGCTTGACATAAAGGAGTATGTGTGTGTGTGCGAGTATATATATGTGTTTGTGAGTGTGTGACAACTGCAATTGGAGTTTCTGTTTGGATGCAGGCACCATGGAGCGGAAACGTTACTTAGCAAATTAAATAGGCGTGAAAGCTTAAATACCTCAAATAGTTTCTGGCATTTGCAACTTAATGAATATTTGGTTATAGGCAACTGCAGTGAGTTAATGCACAGAAAGAAATTATTAGCAAAGTATTTTTCTAAGTGGCAATATTTTAATACATTAATGATAATGTCGAAAAAAATCATAAAACTAATATAAAAATATTATATAATTATAATGTAATAAAAGTAACTATTTTAATTACGCTTTTGTATTTTATGTTGTATTTTTCCAGTTTCCCATATACTTTTTGGCCCGCTGTACTCTCCTTGTCGTATCTACAGGCATCTACATCTACATCTATACATACCTGCCACTGGATTCCCACACCCGCTCTCTGGGCACTCTGATCTCTCGCTTCCTCTCAGCCTCTGAAGCTCCTGTTTTGGCCTCTTGCTCTCCCGCTCAATATTGGCCATTTACAGTTAGAGGCTCGCTGCGCTGCTGACGTCTGATATTGCATTTCGCAGTTGCTGCTGCCACAGCGTTTATTGGCATTTTCTTTCTTTCTCTCTTTGGCTATTGCCGGCCGAAAGGAAAAGCCTGGAATGACCATTCATTGAGACATTTTTCCTGTCCAGCCACAGGGTGATCCGTGCATTGCAGCTACACAGAGGAAAAATAGTGATAAATATTCCTTGTGATCCTAATATTTTTTTCTCTCTGCATTTTTGTGTGTGTGGGCGTCACAACGCCCCCTGATTTGCAAGCCATAATAATGGCCTTAAAAAAATTCACAATTGCATTTTGATTGGAGTATTTTTATAATTGTTATCGCCGCCAAGGGGGCGTTGACAGCGGATACGCGGGAAGCGGGCGCAACGGGGGTATGTGTTGAGGACAGCAGAAAGAGAAGGAGGAAGAGGAGGAGGAACGTCGAGGCCCCCTTTGTTTTAAATCAAGTTTCGCGCATGACTTTATCTTGGCGTCGTTTTCATCAGCGTCGCCATAGAGTTCAAAGGCCCAATTAACCAAATAAAATGCATGAAACCAGAAAACTCATTTTTTACACACTGTTTCATTATAAGGCGAAATGTCATTAAATGGTAGTGATATTGTAAATATTTTTGTGTGCACCGATCAAATGGCAGTTGGGGACGAAGCCAGTTATTCTCGTTGCTGCTCTCTGCAGCTCAGTAGGAACGTGCTGGTATTTCTTCAACCGTCGCTGCTCCGCGGCAAGCTTTCCGAGCTTGAGCCTGGCCTGGCCTGGCCTGGGTGCGGAGCCGGGTGTCATCAGCATAATTTACGTGCCGATGCCCGCCCCGGTCGAGAGTCACGTTTCCGATTCCCCCCATACACACACTCCTTATCACATGTCGTTGCCACAAAAAAGCACACTTGACAAAAAACCAAGAAAACCCCTAAAACCAAAAACCCCTGATAGGAATGTAGTGCTAGAAATCGAATTTAGACACTTGAAACTTTAGGAATTTGTATAAATACATCGGGGATCGGAGAAAAGTTCTTAAATTCCAATTCCCATAGCTCGAATATCTGTAGGGGGAGTATTTATCATTATAATGGATCCCTATATCGTTATAATGCCACAATTGCTACTAAGGAAACTTATATTTGATGCCCAACCTTGTTTTTAAACGAGAAAATTGGGTTTTAAAAAAGAAAATAGTTGTATATCTTTAAAAAATTTATAAAAACAAAAACCAAACTCAGGTTTACCACAAAATCTTATCCTAACTTTTGTCTTTATCCAAATGATGGGGTTCACTGCATGGAATTTCGACTGTGGAATGCAAATGAGCAGCGCTATCTCGTTTAGCTTGATGATCAGAGCTTATCAGCGGAGCCCTGAACGCCCCCCAATAAAAGCGGCGTATACACGAGCCCATATCCCTCCCTCCCTTTCTCGCTCTTTCTCACATTTCGAGTAATTCAATTATTTTGTGTATTATTTTCAATGTGCAACAAAAGCGACAATAAAATAACAACCCAGCAGCAGTGCCGAGTTATCTATGTGTTGCTGCTGCTGCTGCTGCTGCTGCCGCTGTTGGTGCAATTGTTGTAGCTGATGTTGTCGTCGATTACACACTGGCACCGACTGGCACTGGCACACAGCAATTATTCTGTGTTCGCTTGGTCGCCGCCCGTTGATAGAGCCCGAGACTTCCGCCGGCGCGGGGCTCGAATTATGGGGGGAAAGGGGGTGGGGCCTGAAAGGGGCTGGAAAATTCAAGGAAAGTTTGGCGAAAGTGAGTTTGCAGCAGGAAAATTTTGGTCTAGCAAGGGTTATCTTTTCCAGGAAAAGAAAAGGATTCCAACAATATCTAACAATTAAATAAATAACATATAAATATTTGTTTTTAGGTATCAATCAGAAATGAATTACGAAAACTTATTTAAGTTATTTTATATATTTTTTAAAATTATTTATTTTTTTCACAAAGGTTTGCTCTTTTATTATATTTTCTGGAAACCATTTTATAATAATTGTAAGTGATCTACAGCTTAATTATTAAAAATGAAGTGAATAAAACCCCTGTGCAATCCCTTTAAAACAGCACATTCCCTATAAATTGTTTTAAAAACAAAAAATAAATATTATTAATTGCTCATGGTTATTTTTCTTTTTGGTTAGCTTATTGTTTAATATTGTAAGAATTTGCTTTCAAATAAATCAACTTTGACTCAACCAAAAGGTTTACGTGTCACATAATATCAATTTGTTTTAAGATAACAAATTTCAAGTAAATTCAATTTAAAATTTATTTCCCGCCAAGAAAAACCCTTTCCCCAGTGGCAACGCCCTTGAACAGCTGACGATGATCAACTTATCGATTTCCATATGTATTACTAAACACCAAAAAGCCCCTGTGTTGGAAAATGCCTACCCACAGTTTGACATGCACTCTGGCCAGTCACAGTTTTGAAGTAACACAAAATATTTTCGCTATGGTTTTTTTTTAATAATTTCGTGTGTGAAACGGTGATATTATTGATTTTTTATTGCATTTAAACCATCGGCCAGCAGGGACGCATCGAATTCCCCACGAAGAAGGTCCGCCAGCCGCCCACGGACGTAGTGAAAAACTTTTGTTTACCTTTTTTCGATATCCGAGAGCCCTGCGATTCCTGCACGTTTGTGTGTGTGTGTGTTTGTTCCGTCGTCGCCGTCGCTGTGTGCGTGCGTGTGGGTGTGAGAGCTGGTGTGCAAAAATGGAAATGCATCCGAAATGAAAATGTGCCAACCCGATTTAACCCGCTAAAAAAGTTGAAGTGCATTTCTATAAATTGTCGCAACGGCAGAGCAGCGCGCACATGGAAAATGTGCCCGATATTTCCTCCAGCGCTTCGTCTTCGTCTCTGTCTTCTTCTTCAACTACTGCCTCTTCCACACTGAAACTCCAAAGTAAGTTTCTCCACCCCCCTGCCTACCTTCCTATTATGGGATGGCAGATATCTGTGGTATCTCTCCCCCGATTCCACAGACCCGATAAGCATAAGGTGTCTTCGATTACGAATTCCGTTCCTCGATTTCCTCGCATATTGGTTTTCCAATTAGTTTTTGTTGTTTTGTTGTGTTTCGCTTTGCGCGTTGCGTTTTGTTTTGCGCGTTGTTTTGGTGGGGGGTTTCTTTGGGCCATTAACCCATTGGTGGCTAAAGTCTGATATTGAGACTTTTATGGAATGACCTTTATTTTTTATGATTTTGAATTAGCTTGGAGTCTAATAGGAGGTTTTTGTAGATGGTAGAACCTTATTGAAAATTCCTATAGATACAATCAGCTGATTGCAGGAGTTTGAAAAAGTCTGGCAACCTTGTTACCAGAAGACGTTTAATTTAAATGTTTAATAAAGGTTTAAATTGATTTATATAAATATTTTAACTGTTTTTAATATTATCATTATTTTTTCTTTTAAAATCGTTAATTTAAACTGTTTAAATGATAAACTTTAATCTACAAATATTTAAATATGTAGGTAAAATACTTAAAAACACTAAACAAACTTAAACTAAAGTCAAAATATAAATTTAACTTCAATAATTAACTATTAATAAACTGATAAACAAAGAAAACAAACAAAAAAGCAAACGCCATACAAAATAAGTTTAGTTTCTAGACTCTGGAATCACTATCAACACTATTGATAAACCCTATCAAAAGTTATTAGCGCAGCTTTGAAAGAACAACAACTTCTTGATTATAATGAACCATATATGTGATAAGTGATGATGTGTTTACTTAACCCCAACCAGAGAGTTCTTTTGATTTGTCCTCTTTCTTAACCCTTCTCGGCGACAATTTATGTGCAGAATCCATTGACATATTTATCGAACTCCTTCCCTCCACGGCTGGGCATATCTAACGCTCTTTTGATTTATGCTTCTAATAAAAATTCAATAGACTTGCAATTTGTCCCGGCTACACAGAAACTTTTGTACTCCCTTGCCTTTATTGCCGCTCTTCCATCAACCTCTTCAAGCACGTGGTAGGAAACAGTGGGGCAATGACCATTGGCAGCTTGAGAAATTATAAAATAAAGTTTTTAAAAATATGTTAAAAATTAAATATATATTTGTTTCTAAGATAAGCTGTAATTTCATGTAAAAACTACTAAAAAATTATTCAGACTTAAGTTTTTAAGAAAGAAAAACCAAGATATTTCCCCTTGTCAATTTTTTACAAATAAAATAAATAATATTTTAGTTAAATTATTATTTTTAAGCCTCAAATAAAAATTTTAATTTAAAAATACACTCAAAACCACTGTAACCTGGTCCGTTTGCCATCAAAAGCCGCGACAAACGCAAAAATATGCGAAACTTCAGCCGCCTGGCCGAGGCCAAGAGTGTTTTATGTGTTACGCGGACAGCTCCGAGCTCCCAGCTCCCAGCTCCCAGCTCCCAGCCTGATCCCCGGGATCCTTTGGTTCTGGTTGTGGCTCCATACATTACAATGAAGTATGGGCCCAGCCAAGGGATGGATACATATCTCTCTCCACCTATTCTTTTGCTCCGATCCTAGTCCGCGATTCAGAGGCGGTTTATTTTGCCTGGCGGCAGGCGACCTTTTCGCACACAGACACATGTCCACTTGGGGTCAGATGGGTAGCATGTGTGGCGTTCTCCCTGCTGACCCCCAACCACCTTTCTTTTCCCCGAAAAACAGTCAGTTGAAGGCGGCGTCAACGGCTAATTATGACCCGCACGTTTTTGCGAAAACAAACACACACTCAGACACATACGGAGAGGAGGGGGGAAATTCTGGAGGGGGAACGTTTGAGGGAAAAGCAAGGGAGCCGGACAAGTGTTTAGGCTACATTTTGAAATGTTTCCGGCGCGCACTTTACGTTCCGTGTCGCCTTCAGCCTTGAGAGTCTATATTTGGCAACGCATGCAGGGCAGAACAGAGACCAGACCCTTTCCCAAACCATACTTGGGTCCACCCATTACTTTCTCCCCTACCTCCCCCCCCCATTTCTTGGCTGGTAAACTCACTGTTTGTTTGTTGCACTTTTATTGCGTTTTCTGCTAGGGTTGCTTGCTCGGCTAAGTAGTCCTTCGTCCCTGCCATAAACATGTCGTCTTTCGCTTGATTTAGCGCTTTGCTCCCCAACCATCGAGGGAGCGTCCTATGCCCACTTTTTGTGGGCCAACAAAATACATACATTGGCCGCTTGGAGCCACTGACCGCTCTTGCCATACGCGGCGTATACGTAATGCTTGCCCTGGGAAAGTGCAACAATAGAGAGAGAGACGCGCCCCCGGGTCTGTCATGGGCGGCGGCGCTTCTAATGCAAAATGGCAAAGCAAAAAAAAAAATAGAGGGGCAAAGCCTTGCATTTCCCCCCCGATCGAGATGTAGTCATAAATCTTGTGGTGCTTATGAAGTTTCCATTGAATCTGCATACAATGGGACCTGTCAGTGGTTTTGAGGCCACTGTAAATTGCTCAATTAAAGACTCTGGTCTCGGCAATCGGGAACAAAACGTTGCAAAAAGGTCTCCAGAATGATTTATTCGAGGTTCTTGAAGAAGATTTTGTTTATATTTATTCTACGATTGTTTTTGGGGATAATATCTTAAATATTTTGATTTAAAATGCAGGAAAAGTATTAAATTGCTTAGATTTGAAGGGTAAAGAGTAATAGATAGCTCTTAACTTGTAGTTTTTTTTTTTATAATTCAATATCTCTGAGTTCTTTTAATTATTATTTTATTGCCAAGCCTTTATTGATATTTATTTCTATTTTTAAAGGTCAAAGATTAAGATTTACTGCTTAATATTTTACTAAAATATACCTTCCCTTTTCAGGCCAAGTTAATTCCAGAAATGTCCTGATCAGATCGCAGAGCAGCGGCAAGTTAAGCAGCAATGAAGCTGAATCAACAAAGGCAACAGCTAAAACCAGTACAACGACGACTCTGCGAGCTGCCAAGCTCAAGATCGGGGCCATGCAACAGCAACAGCAGAAGCAGAAGCAGCAACACCAGCAGCAGCAGCAGCAGCACCAGCAGCAGCTGCAACCGACTGCAAATGGAGTCGGCGGCAGTAATATTATCCTGCTGCGCGGCACACGTAATGAGAATGGTCAGATCATCATCCAAAACAAGCAGGACATACTCAGCCTGCTCAACGAACAGCAGCAGCAGCAGCAGGAGAAGAGCCACTCGTCTACGGCCATTACGCTCAATCAACTGCCCACGACCACAACTGTGGCTAGAAAGACCATTGTCCAGGGCTCCAGTGGAGGCAGCAACTCCAGCAGCAGCAGCGGCAGCAACAACAGTGGCAGTAACAACAGTAGTAATTCCACCATTTCCATTGTGGCCAGTGGCAACATCAAGGAGGCCAGCAGCAATACCATTCTGCTGCAGACTCCCATCAATGCCAGCCAGCTGGAGAGCGTGCTAAAGGCTCAGGAGCGTTCCAAGCAGGCCAATGTCACACAAACCAAGCTGGTAGAGCGGCCCTTTATGCTGAAACATGTAAGCAAATTCGAATTTGTATTGAAATTATGATTTATTAATTAAATTATAACCTTTACAGGCCTCGCGAAGTCTCAGTTCCGAGAGCAATTGCGACAGCAAGTCACCCTTTGTGCTGCAGACCCTCAAGCGTCTGGAGAAGTCACAATCCATCTTGGTGATACGCAATTCCACAGCCAGCTCGGCGACTGCCAACACCTCCATGGCCACTTCACCGCCAGCGAGCAGTTCCCTCTCCACTTCGAGTATTCTAAGCGTGACACGCACCACAAAGGCGGCCAAGGGTGTGGCAGGAGCGCTGCACAAGTTAAAGGCAGCGGCGGCAGCCACCACAGCATCGGGCACCGCCGTTTCAGCGGTCAACGCGCCATCATCATCGACAGCCACCACCATACTGAGGTTAGGCAAAAGCGCCACCACATTGGCCATTAATGGAGGTAGCAGCAGCAAGCTGGAGGCCACAATGGCCACCACAGTCACGGCAACGACAGCCACGACAACATCAAATAAATTGTCCAACGCGGTGACGTCCGAGCAGCAGCAGCAGCAGCAACAATCGACAACGAATGTGCCACTTGGGAACGGTAAGTCTCGAGGATTTCCTAACACTGAATTTCAAATGCGGCGCATAAATTGATAGGCTGGGATAGGGGTTTTCCAGCAGGTGTGTGTTCCTGCTGCTGCTTCTGCAGGTGCATTTGCATCGGGACCGAAAAACAAAGCCTGACGCAGTCTCCCAGGCGAAAGATTCGTTTAGGCTGGGCTTTGCTTTGTATTCCCCCTTTTTGTGTTGCCTATTTTGAGGCTGATTTTGGTTTGATTTTTTCTGTTTAGTTTCGAAAGTTGGAATTTCGCTGATTTACCAAGAATTCAGAGTACGTGGCATGCCTAACAATTATTCAATTAAATCGAGAAGCGTCTTGAACCGCCCTCCAGGGTTTCGGCGGCTGCACTCAGCTGTGAATGCTATTGCCCATTGATTTTCACACCCGAAATGTCTGGGAGCATTGCTTGGTCCGTTCCCTGGTGTCCGGTGTTTTGTTTGGGATGTCTTTCTGTGTGTACCGTCTTCATTAGCGCTGTGTGTGCTGAGTAACAAGTTATTCTGGGAAGTTTTCACGAGCTTCGGCAAGTGGCCAGCGGCTCAATGATTTCCCAAAAAAGAAAAGCGAAAAAGAAATCAATTTGTTGGGGCATAAAGTGCTCAGGATACCAATTTGAGCCAATTGAGAGTTACAACTTAACTTTGGGGATTTGTATTTAATGGGGATTTGTTATTTTTACAACAATTTTAGGGGGTTCTTGAAGAAGGGAAGTTATAAAGTTAATTATTTTATAATTTTTGATCAAAAGTTATTTTAAATTTTACGTTTTTCGGTGTATATTTTATAGGAAACTCTCTAAGGCTTGTTTTAGTTTTTTATACTTACTAATGGGGTTGATAGAAAATGCCTTTAATTCGATATCTTATCGATATTTGGTGAAAATAAGTAAATTGATATTTTAAGTAGATAATAAATCGATTTCTCTTTGAAAAGTTGGACAATAATATTCGCAAAAATACATAAATAAATTAAATAACATTTTTTAGTTAATATTTTTGATAGTTTAACATTAAATGCCATATTTTCGATATTCCACAATTCGATATACGATATTTTTATCATTTAGGATTTTTCCTTCCGATAAACATGCAACCCTACTTATGAACCTCTATAATTTAACTCTTGTTTCCCTTAAAATTCAATAAAACCTATTTTTAAGCACTTAAAACCCACCGATTTCAAATAATTTGAGGCACTTGAACTATCTCATGGCCCTGCCCACGCATTTTGGCAGCTGGTAATAAATGTTCCGGCAAACATTCCTTCCGAGATTCAAGTGCAGATTAGGCAAGCGGTGGACAAGTCTTGAAAACGATTGCCTGGGGATAACACCAGGACAATGTGCTTAGGTCCACATAAAAAAAGAGTGCAAAGAGTGAGGACTCTGTGGAGTAGTGTTGATTATTGCACTCGATACATGAGTGTCGTCTTGGCGCCTGGATTTCTGCTGACAGGCCAAAACGAGGCGAGAAGAGTCTAAGTGATTTTTAAGCCAGATTCGGGGAACATCTCGTTGCTGTCCGTTTTGTGGGGGTGTTGAGCTGTTGAGCTCTCCATGGAGCATATTGCAAAGCTCAAGTATTGCTGATGTTTCAATTGCCATCCATAGACACAGTGTGTGTGTGTGTGTGTGTGTGCTGAATGCAGACATTTGGAAGAGATCTCTATCTGATTTGCAGTTAAACAAATTCTAAAGCAAGGCAAGCAAATAAACCTCAAACAGACTCGACGACTTTGCCTGCTTGCATTTTATTGATAAAACTTTTGCCAGAGCTACTAGTTTGAATTTAAAAAAATATTTTAATTTAGTTTGACTTTAGTTTTTCGGCACCCTTTTACGGTGTTGTTGTTATTCCTATCATATTCGCCATGGCCATTAGCTAAAAGGCGGCCAACCTTCAAATAAAATAAATAAAAAGTAGAGTGAAAAAATAAAGCCACGAAATTTGCTTTCGGTGAGGTCTTCTATCAGTTCAGTTTTCTGTATCTTTCTTTTTTTTTATCCAGCCGAAAGGCAAGCAAATTAAACAAATTACCCCCACACACATGTGTGTGCATCTATGAGATACTTTTGCATGCAAGACCCGTCAGGAGAAAGAACAAAAAACAAAAAAAAAATAAAACCTGGGAATAAAAATTGTGGAAAAAAGCATTACAACTTTTTTTAGGCATTTTTCTTCTTCAAAAATCCTAGAGAGAGCCAGCCTTGTGTGCTTCATTATCATTATTTGAGTCCGTTTCCCTCCTATCTGCTTTTTCCGACTCTGTCTCTCTCCTTGAGCACATAATTGCCAAGAGAAATAAAAAAGTTGGCGCTTTGTTTTGCACAAAACTTTTGCATTTCCGTTGTTATGAAACTTGAGCAAGTCCTACAAAAAAAAAAAAAAAAAATAGAAAAAAGAATTCTGGGGAAAAAAAAGCAAGGGATAGTGCCAGAAAAGTGAGTAAAAAAAATTGGCGAAAAAACAAAGGAAAAGAAAATCTTTTCGTGTGAGTTAAATTGCAAAATATGATGGCCGGCGCCTGGCACCACTTCACACACAAAGACACACACACAACCAGTGTGGCAGTGGTATCTCCTCCTGTAGGTGGCTAATTAGATAACACTGTGCCTAATTTGACGCTGCCACGCCCACTTTGCAAGCCCTTGCTTTTCACTTGTTTTCCTCCTTTTTTGCCAGGCCTCACACAAAGGACACTTCGTTTGATTATTGTGTCAAAGTCCTGGCCGGCTGTCTGGCTTGTGCTTCTTTTGGCCTTTTACCCAATTTTAGGCCGTGTTTGCTCTGCCCTGATTTGCTTTGGCCATTCTCGTGCCGCATTTCATTTTAGAACTCTAATCACACACATTCCACATACTATTTACCGAAACAATTTGTGTGTGTGTTCTCTTTTTTTTATGGTTGCCCATTCAAGCGAAATGTTTGCGACTTAATTACAGTTTGGTGACATCAACTTTGTGTGTTTTATTTCAATTTTGAAAACTGTTGTAGCTATATTTTTAACTTGTTTATAAACTAAAAATTTTTATAAGTTGAAATTTAGGCTGTATAGAAATGTTTTTTCTTAGAAAAGCTTCAATTTAAGTGAAGAGGCAGTAAAACCTTTAAATATAAATAAAAGCAAGTTAAGAGCTTTTTATTTATACATTTTTCTTGATTCAGGTTCTAGACGCATAATAATACTTATATAACTCTTGTTTTTAATATTTAAACATTGAAAAACTAAGTATAAATAACACCAAAATCACTTTATTGATATTTCCTTGATTCCCTTAAATTTACATAGAATTTTCTAAGATTTTATTTACAAAGATTCTCCTACAGATCAAAATTTAATGTCCCAATTTAGTTACTCATAAACTCAATGCTCTTTGTAGTTTTTGTATTCCAATGAACCGTTAACTTCTACTCTGAGAATTTTCCTATAGTAAAATCTCAGTCGCAAACCATATTCACCTGTTTCGAAGGGGAAACGAATGCGAAATTTATCCACATCAAACTCGAAATTGTCACATCGAACCCAATCGTTGGGCTGCAAATGCAGAGGCTTAAAAAGAAGTACACTTCAAGAGATATATTACCTTTATGGGGCAACTGTAGTTTAATTTCAGATAGGGATGCACGTAGGCATAGCCAATGGCCATATACATGTTGTGACGCCTGTTCAGGAAGTCGCACAAGTCAACAGAAACGTTGTATAGGAAAGGTCTCCAGCCATTGCCTCGCTTTAGAATCTCCATTCGCACCTGTTTTCATTATATCAAATGCACTGTTCACTGTTCTTTAGATATATCTCTTATTTTTACCATAACATTCTCGACAGGCTGCTTTTGGAGGAAGAAGACGCTGATAGAGTTTCTGTACCGATTTATTGCTTTCAGTTTGCACACAGGAAACTCTCCGTAATCACGGTCGTACATGGTACAGTAAAGAGTCTTAAACTTGCTCTCCACTGGTAGCAGGTTCCACAAAAGGCAAAATATAAGCAAACACAACATTGTCTTTGGCTTGTGATTTATAAAATGTCAAAAATATGGCTAATCTTTCTTGTAGTTGATCATTAAAATCCCATTTTATTATACCCTTGCAGAGGGTATTATAATTTTGGTCAAAAGTGTGCAACGCAGTGAAGGAGACATCTCCGACCCTATAAAGTATATATATTCTTGGTCAGGATCAACTCCTGAGTTGATATAAGCATGTCCGTCTGTCCGTCTGTGTGTCCGTCCGTCTGTCCGTCTGTCTGTCCGTCTGTCTGTTTCTACGCAAACTAGTCTCTCAGTTTTAAAGCTATCGACTTGTAACTTTGCACACACCCTTCTTTCCTTTGCACGCAGTATATAAGTCGGAACGGCCGGGATCGGCCGACTATATCCTATAGCTGCCATATAACTGATTGATCGGAAATGGTATAACTTCGGTGTTTTTAGAGTTAGAGAATTCAGATTTTGTAAGAATACTACATACCAAATTTCATAAGGATCGGCCGACTATATCCTATAGCTGCCATATAACTGATTGATCGGAAATGCTATAACTTCGGCGATTTTAAAGTTATAGAGTTCAAATTTAGTAAGAATGCTATTTTTGGCAAAATACTACGACAAACCAAATTTTATCAGGATCGGCCGACTATAAGATATAGCTATAGATATAATAATATAACTGAAAAATCGAAAATTGCCCATCTTTTGTGTTTTTGAAGATAGAAAAGAAAAACTTCGTACATATTATATATTTATTTATAAATTTCATAACG
>VNJQ01008023.1:0-13410 GCA_008042515.1 Drosophila truncata
AGAGGACAGTTCTATAACTGTGGCAGACAATGTGTTGAAGATAGTTCCCATTGACGAAGATTGGATTTACACGATGCAGATGCAGGATCCAAAAATAAAAGACTTCTTCGAAGCCTTTCGTATCAAGGACGCCAGTAACCAATGGAGCCAAATAAAACCCGACTATGTTGTAAATAAAAGCAGACTGTATCGGATAACTGATGATGGCAACAAGTTGGTAGTACCTCAAGCAATCAGATGGCGTGTAACCAAGTCCAACCATGACTACGCAGGACATTTTGGAACCGAAAAAACTCTGGAGAGATTGAGGAAATATTTCTGGTTCCCAAGGATGCGCGGATACATTAAGTACATTGCGTCATGCCCAGAATGCTGTGTGAATAAGGTACAAGGGGGAAAATCTGATGGTGAACTACACTTGCAAGAAGTAGTCCCCATTCCGTTCCGATCAATTAATATTGATCACATTGGGCCATTCATGAAAAGTAAAAACGGAAATTGTCACATACTCGTGGTTGTGTGTGCGTTTACGAAGTACACCTTTTTAATACCCACACGCAATACAAAAACGACACCTGTAATTAAAGCTTTAAAACAAATTTTTTCCGTTTTTGGGCAACCTGTACGCCTAACTTCGGATAGAGGTACATCGTTCACATCAAAGGAGTTCGACATTTTTATAAATGAAAATGGAATCCAGCACATAAAAACAGCAGTTCGCACGCTACGCGCTAATGGCCAGGCTCAAAGAGTAAATAAAACTTTACTGAGTGCATTAAAAACGAGCACTGCCGTCGATAAGGATTGGGATCAAAACTTAGGGAAAATTCAGTGGAGCACGAATACAAACATCAATTCCACTATAAAGTTTACCCCAAATGATCTGGTCTTTAACTTCAATCCACGAGATGTCTGCAAAAATCGCCTAATTCAGGCATTAACCCAGGAGTACGAACCAGAAGTTAATGTTGAACTAAATCGCCAGCAAGCAGAACAGAATATAAAAACGGAGCAGCAAAAATGGAAGATCCGATATGATGCCAAACATATTTCTCCAAAGAAATTCAGTGTGGATGATCTGGTTATGATTGACCTTGTTCCAGCTGCTACAGGAGAGACACATAAATTGAATCCAGCTTTCAAAGGACCTTTTATTGTTAGTAAGATAATTGAGGACCTACCAGATCATTCTGTTTCTCTAAGACGATACAACAACGTAGTATCCATTGATGACATGAAGCCGTGGTGTCCTTTAATCCCAGATCTGGATACCAACGATGAAGACTACGATTACTCAAGAGAAGACTAACTCTCGTCAGGAAAGGCCGAGTTGTCAAAAATAAGGCAGTTCGATTGGCAACGTCAAAGGAGACAGACGTGTGCCACACGCTCACAAGCCAAGTTCAGTTTATACTTTGTGTTTCTTTAAATATATTGTTAATAAATACTTCAAACCATACGGAATCAACGCAGAGGTATTTTTGACAGTATGTATGAAGTAAAAATAAAAATTAAAAAAAATGAACCGAAAAAAATTTCTAACGAAAATGCTATTGATGAATTGTTGATGAATCATCGAAGAATTGCTGTTGATGACAGCCTAGGACATGCCCATGTTAAATTCATCAACAGTTTGTATGGCAATTTATCGTTGAATCATCAACAAACTACTTTGTTGTTGAATTGTTGATGAATGGTACTGCAGAATAGTTATAGTATTTTTTGAGCTCCGGCGAAAAGTGGAGCAGCTGAATGGTCTTCATCGGTTTCAAATAAATTCAAGAAGCGAAAAAAGTTAAAAAAAAACATGGTTTACAAAACTCTAATATTAATAACTTAAATAAGATGAATAACATATTAATAACTTTTAAAAATGTAACCTATTTCTATCCTATGAAGTGTATCTCACTGTACAGTAGTAATGTACACCAAAACACTGTACAGTGCCTAGACGTCATACCCATTTGGCTATATTCATTAAAAGGTGTACAACTTAGAATTTTAGCCTACTTACCTTCACTCAATAATAGTGTTCAGGTAAAAAAGTGAAGCCATTTTTTAAATACGAGATTCATGTTTTCTCTTCGAAATTCTGAAGTTAGATGGCTATTTCTCATTATAGCAAGTTCTACTGTAAAGTGGCGATAAAAGTGTCAGATGTAAACAAATAAGATTGAGAATTCATTTCTGTGTTTTTATTTAATTTGTACTTTTTGAATTTTATATATAGGCGTTCTTGACATCAAAAGATGGTTTAGCTCAGTAGCCCAGTTGATGAGCGGCCGGTCTGTATATTGTATAAGTTATGGGTTCAAATCCCAGTGGGCATACAAGAAATGTTTTGTGAGTATGATTTAAGCTGGGAATTTAAATTAGTAATTATATTATATATGATTTATACAGGCATGTTTCACTTGCCACTCGGATTTCCCTTTAAAATTTTCGGATTTATGATTTGCCTTGTTGAATCTGTGGGGATTTTCGGAAGCAAACATTTAGGTTCCCCAACCTAGGGTATTGCGTTATTGCGCTAACAGGGCAAACTCAGTTTTTATACCCCTGCAAGGCCTTGCAGTTTTATTTTATATTATAATTTCAGTCAGAAGTTTGCAACGCAGTGAAGGAGACATTTCCGATCATATAAAGCCTAGATGGGCAAGCCTATGGCTCATCGTGCTCTCGCTGCTCCCTCCGTTATTCGTAAATTTTGGCGCCAGCAAAACGCACAAGTAGATCCCGTCGCGTGCTCAGCGAGGCGTGAAGACTTACAAAAACAATGCCACACAAATTCGGAGGCAGGTAGCGGGCCCAACGCCGCGATCCCGAATTTGCAACAACAAAAACTAAGCGTTGGGCCTCGCACATGCAACTATGTGTAATATGGATAAAGAAATTGAAAGTACTGAAACTGTTTTCGCTCGCACATTCTGTCTGGCTCGTGAGAGCGACGGATCGCGACGGTGGTGGTTGTTAATGCAATTTTTGTCTGGCCGAGCTACTGCTCAGTCCGTTAGATTTCGTGCCCTTCCCTGATATAAAGTATATATATTCTTGATCAGGATCAACGCTGAGTCGATCTAGCCATGTCCGTCTGTTCGTCCGACTGTCCGATTATACGCAAACTAGTTCCTTAGTTTTAATGCTATCTGAATGAATCTTTGCAATTCGTCTTCTATATACTCTCACCTATACATAACTTTTATAAAAATCGGACAACTATATCCTATGGCTGCAATACGAACAATCAGGGAAATTATATAAAAAATCATAATTTCGCATAATTTTGTTTCTCAACATAATTTTATCAAGAAGGGATGCAGACCCATTAAGCACTGCGTTCAACAAATGACCACATGGACATCATTCGATAAGTATTTCGCCGTATTTTTCGAGAAGAACGGAAATTCTAGCACCTTCTGCTTCCGAGTTATATTTCTCTGAAGTAGGCTAAAAACAGAATTTTTCGCAACTTTGAACGCGATAGACGCGTTCTGCTTACAGATTCGGGTTCAGTATGCGAAAATCTATAAGAAAAGGGTTTTTTTATCCAGAACGAAAAAATCGTGTCGCACTGTGTAATTGGAACAGTGCCTCCTTGGGCACTTCTGGAGCTATGGACAGGGATTATGTCGGGATTCCAGGGAGTTCGGAAAAACTCCCATTTATATGTATAGAGACATACAAAATAACGCAAATTCGGATCAAAGAAAGTCAACCGTTTGGTTGTGCCTCTTACCAGAATCTCAATATAGCGGTTTTTGAAAACAGTAAAAACTTTTTTTATTAAAAAATCTATAATAATCTATATAAAATATACAAATTAAAAAGATTTATTGCGTTTCAAAGAAGAAATTATAGGCCCACCGCTTGCCTAATGCGTTGAGCGGTTTTATTGGTTTTTTCTATCCAAGTTTCGCTCTCAATGCATTGTCATGCTTTTTTTAACGGTTTCCATGAGCGTTTTGGTAAGAAGTTCTGTTAGATGCTCGCCAACCTCACGGCACAATATTGTTCCAAATTCGCCCAAGAGACTAGCTATAGCGATAAGACCCAGCATGATTTAAGTCATCGAAAGTTTGACATCCCTATCGTCTTTTTAACAGAAGGAATTGATAGCCTTCAAAAACTAAAACATTATTGTTTGTAAAATTAGCCTGAATTGTATTCTAATTTTCCCTCTCTCTATTTTATATTTTCCTTCTCTCGCATTTATATAGAACGCGAACGTGCAGTAGGTTAGACGGCTGCGCCCCTCGGTCGGTTGGGCAGGAGGTGGGCGTGGCACTCGCTCGTTAGAAAAAAAAATGCTCCAATGCAGCCAAGACACTGGAATTGTCATGTGGCAGGGTCGATCCCACTTCGGATAACGGAAAACTAACGTTATCTAAATGGTATCTTTTGGTTTAATTTATACATGTTAAAAATCTTAACATTTTTTTTATTGATTGATATATATGTATACATATAAAGGTAGCGTAATGTGCTTGTTAGTTGTTTCTATGTGTGGAACAGTGAAGATTCGATCAAAGCCAATCGGCTTGATTCTAATTTTAAATTATAGATACATTAATAAACTGTAAATTAAATTGAAACAAGAAAGGAAGCTGACTTCGGCTTACCAAAGTTTATATACCCTTGCAGATTACAATTGAGCTATGTAATTGGCAAGAAGCTAGTAGGTTTTACAGCAGCACACCACAAAAAACAACCAAAGATGGATAACGATATTCTTCAATAAGTTTATTCATTTCCAGCTTCCGAATCTATGTGTAAATAGTGTTTTTTATTAGGCTAAGATGCGCGAGACGCTTAAAAACTTTTGTCATTCTTTCCTCTTCTTCTTCAATTGATTCTGGCGTCCCTCTTAGAGATCATACGAAACAAGTCACGGTACTTAAACCGTTTCAATAATTCTGATATCGATACATCGAGTATTAACATTTAAATAAGAAATACAAAGTGAAATTAAATTTAAATTTTGGCGGCAACGTTCCCCCCTCCGATATCGGCGGGCACTTCTCAAACCATTTCGTTCTTCTGGTGAGCGTCGGTGTAAACTCTTTCACCCAACGTTGCCAAAAACGATCTCCAAAACGTTTTACCTCGTTCTAGTGACGTCTCAAGTTCAAATGATCTGTGTTTATCTGTTTGTATCCATTTGATGCTCCCATTAACAGGTGGTTCGGAGTCAGCGGAGTCAGCCGTCAAACTTAATGACTATTTTATCAAATTCAATCTGAATTAACTTCTCTCGCACTGTAGCCTTGAAATTGGTGCCATTATCAGAGTAAATTTCTCTTGGCGTACCGCGGAGTGCCATGAAATTTGTCAGGCACATCACACAGGAGCTTGTATCAAGGCTGTGGGCTATTTCGAAGTGAACTGCACGCAAGGTCAAACAGGTAAACAGCGCAGCCCACCTCGTCTCTATGCGTCTTCCGATTTTGACAAGAATTGGCCCGAAATAATCAACACCGGTGAAGGTGAACGGTTTCTCAAAACTTCCCAACTTTTGGAATTGCAGCCATTTGTGGAGGCTGAGGAGTAGCGTTACGATTTTTGTATATTTGGAAAGCTTTTCTAACGGATTTATGGTGTACTCTTAGGCGCAAAATGTAAAATTTCGATTTTATGTCTTTTATGATAGATTCGTGGGCGAGGTGATGATATTTCTCGTGCTAAAATCGGACTAGCAAAAATGTTACTCGACTCTCCGGTGGCAATATTATGGCGTCCTCAGAGTTTCCAATGGCGTTCACTCTCCCTTTAGTACGAAGGATTTTCTTGTTGTCTATGTATGCGTTTAATTCGGTCAATCTACTCCTTGCGTTTATTGGGTTAATGAATTGAGTTAATCTGCGAACTCTAGTGCCTGTGCTTCCTTGTATAGCAGTGTCTGCGCTTTTTCGAAGTGAACTGTAGTTACCGCATTAGGCATATCGGTCCTGTTACTCTTAGCTCGCAGGCACTCGATATACAGGAACATGACTGCAACGGCTCTGTAAAGGCGGCGCCAGTCAGAAAAATATTCGACGTTGAGTTGAATTTTGGCCGCTTTACGAGCTGTGAAGATATGTCTACGCAATTCAGTTGTATCGACCTCCGTTGGCTTGAAGGGAATTGTTGGCCACGTCTTGGGTTCGACTTTTAAAGGACTTGGGCCCGTTAAGCCGAGGGTTGTTGATAACTTTTGTAGACCCGTCTGCAACGTTGAGTTTCGACAAGATCCATCGCCATTGTTCCGCTCGAGTGGTTTCCAGGATTTCAGCAATTCTGTGCATGACGAACTGTTGAAAGTGGCGGGGGTCATAACCAGCCATTGTAAAACTATTCCTGAGTCCGACCAAAAGGTAGTAGTGTCGACTCGAAGGTTACGGACTTTGACTATATTTTTCGCCAAGCGTGAGCCCATCACTGCCGCTTGAAGCGATTTGATTCAGGTATCCCCGTGGAGTAGCATCTCGGAATGCTGAACGTTGCCACTTGAGTTAGTAATAGCTTCCACTGGTTCCAGTCTTCCAACAGTGACTCTGGCAGCTCTTCGTCCCAGGTGAAGATATTTGTGCGCCAGATTTTTTGCAGAAAGATTGTTAGACCAATGCACAGTGGTTCCGCCCATAGACCAAAAGCCAAAAAATCTGATTTAAAAGTATTTAAACTTAATTTACACAGTTTGATTCTAAAATTACCAATCTTCAAGTTTGCAAACCGGTTTTCGCTGGAAACCTAACGGTACATTCTAAAAATACCGTTTAACCGGCAACTGTTCAAGTTCGTATATTAAAATAATTAAAAATGAATTTTGAAGCTCAAGGTATTTATTTTAATAAAAACAAACTAGATTTGTGTATTTTGTGAAATAAATGTTTTGTGAAACCTATTTCTTTGTAGCTTTTTTGTGTGTCTTAAATTTGTTTACCTAAAGTTTTAATTATGTTCCCCCTTGATACCCACATTGAATTATTGTTTTTTATCTTTGTCAGAGTTTTTAGAATCTTAAATCATTGAAGTTAGGCGGAAAGTTGCGGATGTGTTTGTGATCGTTAATTTACTAACACGACTTCTTATTTTTTTCAAGGTCAAATTATGCCAGCGGACCATTTTTTTCGTCTTTTGTGTATCTGTTTCATCTTTGTGTTCATCTTTTGTGTATCTGTTGCGCTCGTCTTTTGTGATTGTCTACACTTTATATTACTTTTTATCAATCAGTTCTAATAATTTCTTCGCTTTTATTTAAAATTTTTGTTTTCATTTTCAAAGGCGATTCGTATTACTGTGTATTTTTATGATTGTATATTTTAAATTTATGGTGCACCAAAGATGGTAGGAACGCAATGAAATTACAAGTGATCGAAGCTGTTAAATGTAGCATTGAGAATAAGGGCTACAAATATAAACTAAGCGAACTAGACAAAACGATTGGCTACATTTGCAATAAAATTGCCGCTTTTTGGACTCGGTATGATCGGAAAAAATCTGCAAAAGTACAATATCAGTCTGAGTGGTTAAAGTAAAGAAGTCAATAATCCTTAAATCCACCAAAAATACAAATCATAAGGGAAAGTGCTCATTTTGGTCGTCCAAAATCAGATTTTGGAGAGTCTTCAGAAAGAACAAAGCGACGGCGTATTGCTCAGCTGACTGAAATAGATGAGTCTGCTGTTTCAGCTTTGCTCAATAAAAATCAGCAATAGCCGGCCATGCAAGCAGATCCTAATGAAATAAGTTCCCTAGTAATGGAGAGCGCCATGTCCAAAAGCCAATATTTGCTCATAAGAAATTATGTTAATAGCAAAATATCATTTGACTTATTTCCCAGCTACCAAACCATAGTAAATGCAAAAAAAGGAGATATCCTGAAAATATATCAGTAGATGAATCGCATGGTGAAATTGAGCTGCAAAATTTACTGGATAATACAGCAATAAGCATATTGGAGCTTCAAGGAGATGTAATCAAATCAATCACGGATGAGTCTATTGAAAACCTAATATTAATCGGAAAGTGGAGATTTGATGGAAGTACAGGTCATAGTAAGTACAAACAAAAATTGTCCAATAACGATTTAGAGGACAAGAGCTTATTTGTTACATGATACGTACCTCTCCAACTAATTTTAAAAATTAGCAATTCAATAATTCGGAAAAATCCGCGGCCTTCATCGACACGTTACTGCCGGCCAGTTCGTTTTCAGTTTAAAAAAGAGACAACTGAACTGTCGATCGAAGAGGAAAAGTACTTTAAAGAAAAAATTCATCTACTTAAGCCGACAGAATTATTAAAATATGATAAAAAGATAATTGTTGAGCACTCTTTACAATTGACTATGGTAGATGGAAAAGTATGCAACGCTTTAAATGAGTCATCCTCTTCAAAATGTTTCTTTTTTGGGGCTAATCCAAAAGATTAGATTTTTTTAAGCAAAACGTAAAGAGAGAATATTTCGAATTCGGATTATCCCCACTTCATGCAAAAATACGTTTCTTCGAATACTTCCTACATCTTTCCTACAAGTCCGTCATCAAAATGTGGAAAGCTAAAGGTGCTGAGCAAAAATTAAAAGTTGTTGAGCAAAAGCTGAAAATTCAAGCGGCGTTTTGGGACAAAATGGGAATAATAGTCGGCAAGCCCAGAGACGGAGGTTGAGGATAGTCCAACGATGGAAATGTAGCTAGAAAATTTTTTCAAATCCCAAATTGGCATCTGAAATTACAGGGCTTAATGAAAACCTCATCTATCGTTGTGCCACTATACTCCAAGCAATTGCGTCGGGGTACAAAATAAATTTTTAAAAATTTAATAAAAATACGCCTTTCTATTCGTGAGCCAAGCTCTGAGTCGGACGTGTTTCCCATCGCTCTCCCTTCTTTCAAAGTTTTTCATGTGAATATTTGATCCTCAAAGTCCAAATTTTTGGCAACTGATCCGTGTTTCGACGCTCTTTATTTACCTAAAACATCTGGATCATTTCGTATACAGACAGTGACTTGAATCTACGAAAACAAGCTCGGTTTTATTTTATTTTTCTATTCTTTCCCTTTTGTTTTCGTGCGCTGGGCGTTTACCGCTTACCGCTGCATTCCGTTTAGCTTTGTTGTTGGTGAAAGCGTTTCTGCATACCGCGATCATACAAACAAACTACTCATTTTGTGGTGCTTACATTAAAGCTTTGATGACTCTCGTTCGATCTCTGTTTTGATTGTTTCCTTCGCCGCGCAAATTAAATAACTTTTCCTTTAATTTTTAATTCGTACGCATTTTCCGAATTATAATTATTTAATTTTTTACTAAACTAATCATGGCTACCTGCTGCTGCTGAATGCTCAAACGGCCGCAAAATCACACCGCGGCAGGCCACTTTTTATTGTTGGCTCTGCGACAATATCGCCCACCCTTGCTGCGCCGATCTTGGGCATATCGGCCCGCGAATCACCTTCGAGATCACGCCGGATTGGATTGGATGTGCCTAAGCTGTTTACATATCAAATCCGATAAGAGGACGTTCATGAGGCAAACTTATCTTGAGTTTCAGTCTCTGGCGGCTGGTTTCAAAGAGCTTTTTTGTCGTTTCCAGACGGCGGATTCGCACTTCAAAAGTATGAAACTGCTAAGTTATTCGCCTAATATTAATTTGAGCACTCTCCCTAATATTTCTTGGCAAGTTCCAGACCCTGCGAGCTCCCTTATGCAGTTCAGCCCGCGAAACCTATCCACTGACAATAACTCGGACGTGGCAGACGATTCTTGCGAGACTGCAGCACCTGGAAAGCAAAAGAGACGCTCATCCTGTGATACCGGCGGTCTCTGTTTCTTTGTCTCCTTTCACCACGCCTGCATTAAAGCACTATACAATCTCGGGAGTTGCAAGGCGAAAACCGGCGCCACTTGCCGGCGTTGCTCCCATGAAGTTTGTTTTCGTTTCCCGCCTGAACCCTGGTGTTTCCGAAAATGACGTTAAGACCAATTTGAGCAGCAAGCTGAATGTTTCTGGTTCCGAAACAAAGTTCAATTTTAAAAAAGACGCCATATATCTTCGTTTAAAATTGCACTTTCTGACGGTCTCTTGGAAAGGGTTCTTGATCTTTCCGTATGGCCTGAACATGCCATAGTTCATGAATTTATTAACAAAAATAATCCTCGTGCTCGTGCGCCACAGACTCCTTTAGCTTTGCCTTTAAAAAACTAATCGATTTTTTCTCCATCCACTATCAGAACGTTCGTAGTTTACTGGGGAAACTCAGGAAACTGCACGTCAATAGTGCTTCCTTTGATGCCGACGTAATTGTCTTTACGAAAACATGGCTTAGCTCTTTTGTATGTGATACTGAACTGTTTGCAGGCAATTATGTTGTCTATAGGCGCGACCGTCCGTCACGCATCGGCGGTGGTATTCTTATCGCTGTTAAATCTAATCTTGTTTCTAATTTGGCTTCGATAATCGACTACGACTGCACTTTGGAATTTGTTACTGTTCGCATTCAAGTTTTTGATTATGTTGTTTATGTGTCAGGCTCGTATATTCCACCTAGGTCTGACATCGATATATACTCTCAGCACCTATCCTTAATTCAGACCATCTACACCTCTCTGGTTGCTAATGACCACCTTATTGTTCTAGGTGACTTTAACCTCCCTTTCATATCCTGCATACCCTCACCTGACTCTAATGTTCTTATTTTCTTTGTGCCTCATGACTTTATTCACGGGCTTATTGACCTTCTTTAGGACAATTAAATAATATTAATAATTGCTGTGATAAAATCTTAGACCTAATTTTTGTGTCAGACTTCGCCAATGCACATGTCTCTAGAATTGACCCTCTCTCTTGTCCCAAAGATGCTTACCACCCTACCATTGAGGTAATACTCGAGGCTTCGGCTCCGTTACTGCCTTGTGCTTCTGCCGAGCCTGCTACTTTTCGGTGCTTCCGCAAAGCCAATTTCACTGACATGAATACTCACTTATCCTCAATCGACTGGATCTTTTTGAATGATACTGACGATCCCTCTAACATGGTTGAACGTTTCTATGACATTTTATACTCTTGTTTTGATACGTTCGTCCCTTCATTTCCCTCTCCTGTTAGCTCACACAAACCCCCGTGGTTATCATGTCGTCTTTCGTATCTAAAAAATTTGAAGTCCAGACTCTTTAAAAAATTCAGCCGAACCGGACTACAAGCCGACCGTGCTAGATATTTAGTAGCTCGCTCCGATTTCTTGACGCACAATTCCGAATGCTACAACAACCACTTAAATCGATGCAGAAGCGAGTATCAGACAAATCCGAAGCAATTTAATGCTTTCGTCAATTCTAAACGAAAATCACATCTCTTCCCTTCCCGTCTTCATCTCAATACGGAGTCTGCTTCCTCTGAGCTTATTCGCAAAATTTTTCCAGTCTACGTATTCTACTACTACTTTTGATGTAACGTCGTTGCATAAATAATTTCTTCCGCACTCAAACTGCATTTTTATGCCCACAATCGGCGAGGACGGTGTTCTTCGGAATTTAAAATCTCTCAAGCCATTCTTCTCTTCTGGTCCCGATCTTGTGCCTAGTTGTGTATTGAGAAATTGCGCTAATACGTTATGTAGCCCTTTATCAAAGCTCTTTCAGTTATCTCTTAACATGTCGTTCTTTCCCGATAGTCGGAAGGTATCTTTTATGATTCCGCTTTAAATATCGAGAACTACACAGGTATTGCTCAACTTAGTGCGACTCCCAACCTTTTCGAATGACTGATTACTGCTCAACTGCAGCACCAATGTAGCTCATTTATGTCCTCCTCGCAGCATTGTTCTATGAATCAAAGATCTACCACAAACAAACCTTCTTGAGTTCTGTGCTGTTATAAAAAAAGTTTTTAGATACAATACCCAGACTGACGTTATCTTTACTGATTTCAGCAATTCGTTTGACTCAGTGAATCACCAGCTTTTGCTTGTAGTGTGCACCTTATTCACAAAACAAAAACAAATATCTAGGCAGGCCAATATTTCTTCCTTCGACTGTATCCACGCAATAGATGGGAACAGAATTGCATAGACCGATGCAATTCCCACCCACACTTGCATGAGCGGACCAAATTAAGTAGAAAATCATAGGATTCCTCCGTTAGGTAGGGAAGCTTTACTAGAGCATGGAAATGCTGAAGCGGCCGAGCAAAGAAGTTTCCATCAGTTTATTTTAAATGTGATAGAAAATTTGGCCAAGACACGTGGAGTGAATAAAAAGGGATAAACCCATACGGACAATTCGGCAACTCGGCCAAAAACAAGAGTGATTGTGATCGTGTTGAGGGAATAAATTTATAAAGTGAGACGAGGTTTGAATAGTTAGAATATCCAACATAACCAATCCCTTGTCAGGTTGCACAGCGCTACGACGATCCTGATCAGGTGCGGCCTGATAGGCTTTCCGTTTGGAATTTGGGCCTCGGATCGGGCGTAGGACAAGGTCGAATCAAGGTCAACTTGACCTTCGCATGGACCGCCGATAGAGTGACGTAACCAGCCGACAGAGAAGCCCCAGATTAAACGTGCATTAGGGAGGATCAGGATGTAGAAGAGAAATTAGAACAGTCACAACAACAAATAACTGTTGCCGCTGCAGTTCAGTTTTGTTTTTTTTTTGTGCTTCAGCGAGCAGCCAGCCACTTATTAGAGCGAGAGTTGGTATTTAGACTATGTTCTTTTGTGAGCCTGAGTAGGCCAAAAATCAGTGAAACACCGTAAGAAAAATAAGCTTTGCCTGCGAGCATGTGTATGTAAACACTGTTCAGTCGCAGCAGTATGTAGTCATAAGTAAGAATATCTCAAAACACAACACACATTATGTAACAACTCTTCAGTCACAGTGACCTGCATTTGTCGTAAATAAAGTATCATTTACCAGGTCAAGCGAACATGCATGGTCAACTGAGACGAGGAAATGAACTGGGGCGATGGTCTCAGTTCGCGACTTTAACCCACATTCACAAGTAACCGCACACTATTTCTCATACGTTATTTCTGTTAGCATAAGCGTTTGTGTGCCTATATATATTGTTAAGTTTCATTAATAAAGTCAGTAAGAGTTCTAACGCAGACCCAGAGCTCCCTCACACAAGTCCACCTAGTTTCAAGTGCTAGTTGCGACAACAAACAGGCAAATAGCTTATGCACTATTTGCCAGGCATCTAAGCCTTCTTACACTCAACATTTTGGTGACCCCGACGAACACGCTAGCCGTGGACGTCAACATAGGGAAATTTCCGCTACTCATAGGAACCTCCCGCAGGATAATCCGTAACTCTTGGGATTTTCCTAATTTTCACTCGCCATAAATACCATTGGTGAGCCCTGACTCACAGGAAATTGTCCTGAATACGTCAGAACCCCAGGAAGATTCCGTAACTTTTGGGAGTCT
>VNJQ01008026.1:0-44149 GCA_008042515.1 Drosophila truncata
CACACGAAGTGAACGGGAACTATGAAGAACGCAATGTAGAAGTTTTAAATAAACCCCGATGGTTTTTAGCAAAGTTATTACACAAAAACGAGAGCGCAAGAAAAAAACACGACCATTCTTTTTGAAGGAGATCAGCTCAATATTATGAAAGTTGTGATAATATGGTAATATGATAGTATGGATCTTGCGTTTGGAGCCCCCAGTATGGGGTCCACAGTAAACGCATTGAATCGGTTCGAAATAATTTTTTTTCTTTTCGCTTTTCGCGGCTTAAACTGGGATGCTGAACAGAGATTACCCTCCTATCATAGTAGACTTCTCCTAATTAACTTACCCTCCTTAGCCAATCGTAGAATTATGCTAGGCATTACTTTTATTTATAACCTTATTCACGGCGACGTGGAAAGTACTGACTTGTTAGGTCAGCTCAATTTCCACGTACCGAGTAGAAATACTAGATCCTATATACCCTTAATTTTACGCAATTGTAGAACTTCATTTGAACTGCATGAACCCTTTAGAGTACTGTGTGCAAGTTATAATGATTTGTACTCAATAATTTCACATGTAGATAGCCTTCCTAAACTAAAAACTTTAATCCTAACACACTTAGTACGCATGCAAGCAAACATTCAGGCAGCACGCCAGTAGTTTATTTCCTCGTATTCTTTTCTATGTTTTCCATCGCGACTACTAATACCTAACCCCAACAGGCACGTGCCTGGTTTCATAAGGACCACTTGAGTGTACTGACCGTAGTGCATAAAATTTAATATGGCAACACAGATTTTTTTCTACGGTCGGAATTAGTTTGAACTATTTCGTAGTTCGAAAGTATTTATTATCGGTACTGGTTATATTTAGTAATCGGACAAATTCATTTTTGGTAGTTCCAACTGTGTTTGCAACATAAATGCCATTTTTAATTTCCTGGTTGGGAATGTGTACTCTCTCTTTATTTGATGATAGGTGAATTTTTCGGACAACTGGGGATTTTGCTGGCAGAATTATGGAGTTGTTGCCAGAACTGTCTGTTATTGGAACACAAATTGGATAATTGGGTTGAAGTCTAATTGACAGTTGAATTTTTTTATAAATTCAATTCCTAATATTCCATCACATGGAATAGCGAATTTTAAGTTTACTATGTGAAAATTATGTGGAATTATATATTTTGAAGTCTGTATTTCAATAGAGGTCAGTCCTTTTGATTTGGTAACCTCTTGACTTATTCCCTGTATATTTATTATATTCAGGGGTGCCACAGAAATCACTAGGGATTTTGCTTTCCACGGAAACCATTTCCGCGCAAATATTTCCGCGGTGCCACAGCACTTCGAGTGATTTCATTTTGTTAGCATGTTAGCAAACCTTTTCGAACTTGGCTGCTGAGGGTGGCAGCGCTCTCAAATTAAAATTTCCCTAATGTTCGTTTAACATTATTTTATATTTTATCATTGCAGAGCAACGGGTTTTATTAATTTAAAATTTAATTTACATATTTAAATTTATTTATGTATAGCTAATTAATTTAAACAGCTAATAAAAACAAAATACAAATTTCAATTGTTTGCGCGTAAAATTATAAGAGTTAGTTGGCATCTCTAGCAGCTGTCAGCCATTAGTTTCACCATGTATGGCAACACTTTTCGCGCTGCAATTAACTGTTCAATTAAACACATGCACAGCTGATGACTATTTTAAGGCGATGCCACATGGCAGACGTAAAATGTCCGACAAATGTTTTCACATATTGCACAATAATTAAAATAATTGTGCAGTAAAACTTATGTTACTTTTAAAGACTGATTTTTTTTAATGTTTATTTTAACGAAAACAAAAGTCGTTTCATATATATTTTATTAATTTCCCTTAAGTGAATTTTTAACAATAAAAGTTGGCATCGCTGACCCTGACTTCGAAAAACAGAATCAAACGAGTTGGCAGCACTACATTTTAGCGGATATAGCGCTGATTGAGTGCTGATTCATTCAGCGCGAAATACTTCCGCGAATTGTCTGTGGCACCGCGGAATGAAATTGAAGTGAAATTTAGCGGAAGCGATTTCTGTGGCACCCCCGATTGTCTTTGCGGATGCATTTAAATGTGTCCGAATTTTCTTTTAGCAAGGATATTTCTGCACCTGTGTCTATTAAGAAGACTAGTTCCGTTCCTGTTTCTAAGTTACTAAAAGTAACATATATATTCTGGCTGAGATTGATGGTGTGAATTTTTATATTTTTTATTGTTGAATATCTAAAGGTTGTTGGGAGTTTCCCGAAGCATTTGGGCTACTCTCACGTTATTATGCTGGTAAAGTTACCAGCTTCTAGGATTGTCTTTTTTATTATTATTTTATTTTGTTCTGTTGTAAATTTTTATTACTAGTGTTTGCAATTCCTTTTTTTTAAATCTCCAGGTCATTCGTCCGGCTCATTTACCTCTTTCTAAAGCGTTTACTATGCAACTTGTACAATTTATAAAAACAATTGGCGCACATTATAACAACTATTATTATTAACAAAATTGTAATGGTGTCCATGTCTTTTTTGTGTGACTATCTTATTAACAATGTTTGCATTTGAGTCCACAGTTTTTACGTCTAACAGTTTACTGATGTTTTTCAGATCTTTCTGTTTGAATATTTTTCCACTTATATTGGGGATTTCGTCATGCAAAATCGTTACTCTATAGTACCATCTCATAAATTAAAATCAATTCGAGAAGGGTGTGAGTAATGAATTTTCTTAAATTCCCAATCGCCAAAAACCGTTCAACAACCAACGCCTGGAAGGTGAAATTGGGAATTAAAACCAAGATTTGCTTTTCAATATTTGTCCTAAATACAAGTAACAAATTCAAGTTAGCGCAATATGGTCTATATGGTATGTCACCAACGCTTTGTTACCTTTGTCGATTGGTGTCAAAAATCCGTCATGCTTTCCAGCTTTTTTAGTTCTCAACAATTCTCGCTATCTTCTCATTCACTCCTGAGTTTTTTTTTTATGAAAAATGTCTCTGCTTGTGCGTGCTTCTTATTTTTCATCTTCCGAAAGCGATGGAACAACAAGCAACTCCCTCCATTCGAGATGTAAAAATCTTCATATTCTTTTGCTTTAACAACATCCAAGCATCTGATAGCTGTGCTTCTCGCAAACGATGTATAAAGCTATCTGTCACATCAAAACCGAACATCTTGTTACCTGACCTATGTTCGATTGTAAGTACATTGCCCAACGCGAAACTCTAAGCGGAATCTCCTTTTTCCTTCATAGTCATTGCAGTGTGTGACTATTTTACATCTATTCCCAAGAACGTAAACTCGCCACTTTACCAAAGCACCAATAACTGCTAGCACATCAAGTTCATAAGAATGATACGTATCTTCGCACGGCTGGGTCTTCCGACTCATATAAAAATTGGGTGCCACCAACTATCTTTCTTGTCTCGCTGAAGCAACATAGCTCCGAGTCCAAATTTTAAGCGTCAGTATGAATTTCCGTTTCGAGTGAAGGGTCATACAACTTTAGAACGGGCCTATTAATTAGCGCTGATTTCAATTTGTCAACTGCTTCTACTTGCTTTTTCTTTAACTTAAACTTAGCTTCTTTACGCAATAGATCAGACAATAGCTTAGCAATCACTGATTTCTACGAACCTTCTGAAATACGAAGTCAAACCTAAAAACATTTGGGCTCCCCTTTTATCCCGAGGAATTGAAAAATCAGCAACCGCGTTAGTTTTCTCTTCACCTGTTTTTTCCACGATATATTCTAGGAAATTAACTCTCTTCTTCGCAAACCGCTTTTTTCTGCTACTTTCAAGACTCGCTTTAATTTCTCCACGCCTTGTCCTACACTCACATCGTCCATTTACACTTCTGCATTATCGCTTTTTATCAGATCTCGCAGGACTTCCATTATAAACCTGGTAAACACTGCTGGCGTATTTGTGATAACAAAAGATACAAACATGAATTCGTACTGCCCACTCATGGTTACCAATGATGTGTACTTTTGAGATTCTGGCAACACAGGAACATGAAAGAATCAATTTATCTAGGGTGGTCGTGGATGTTAAAATATCTGCAACTCGTGTATCAGCAAAATTTTCATCTCCACAAGGCGAACTTTGATTTCTCATCGGTTTGTATTTCTCGACTAATAACTCTACTTCGGCTGCGACACTTTCATTTAAATGATCAAATTCCAAACTTGGCATACTACATCATCTGTGCTCAACATGCAAAGGCTGCCAAATTCATTCATTAACTGCATACAGGAACTTTCTGTTATCTGAGCCTCTTCTGCCTGCACACTTTCAACTCTTTTAGAAAACACGTTTCCTTTCTATATGACCATCATGTCTACGTTTTCCAAAATTGTAGTGCCTAAAATTGAATCGAACTTCATGTCCTCATCCGAGATCACGTGGAACTCGATCCACATTTCTATGCCATCTATATTAACTGGTGCTGTAAAGCTGCCAAAAGTCAGCACCTGACTTTCTCCAATTCAAGTCAAAATTTTCTGTCGACCCACCAAACTACCAACACTTACAGTAAGCTTCAAAAATACACACCCACGCATCAAACACAAATCTGCTCCTGTATCTACAAGTCCTTTAAATTTAACTTTCGAACAAAATACGGATTTTATCTCTAAGAGACAAGATGCACGAGAATGCTTTATTTTCTCAGCCTGAACCACATTAGTTCTTCCTTCTGTTTTGATTTCAGCTTCCACCCTACAATGCGCTGCTCTATGCCCTGGCCGATTACACTTAAAACATATCTCTTGTACTGTACAATCTCTCGTCATATGAGACGAACCGAATCTGATGTCTTTTCGGTAACCAAATCTTTGGTTACTTTACTGCCCTGGAAAGTGTGCTTGTTGTCTGGCTTATACGAACTTCTTGCATTCTGGTATGCTTCGATCTGTCACTTCAACTCTTTGAGATTTCTAGCCTGATATAATATTGAATTATTCGATCTAGCATCTGGTATTCCTTCTGCGAAGTACTCGATTAGACTTTCATCTTCCAAAAGTATAGGCTTAGCTATCTCCATTAGCGCATATAAAAAGTCTTGCAATGATTAACCCTATTGCTGACGACGCTTTACCAACCTGCGATGAATCTCGGCTGTAGATACCTGCACTTCGAAGTCTAGTAGCAAAGCTGACTTAAAACTTTCCCAGTGTATAATGTTTCTCTGACTGCGTACAAACATTTTGGCTGCTCCACATAGTAGCTGCTTTGCATACATATACTGCTGCAATGGGCTCCACTCCACGGTAGCCGCACAATCTTTCTTCTCTTCAATCCACAAATCTATATGTGGGACACCTGAAAACTGAGAAACACTTCCGTCTACATCTTTTAAAGTAAACCACGCCTGCTCTGTTGTGGCGGGTGGTCGGTGTGAAAACTGTTGATCTAAAATCTGTTGGCTCACCCTCCATCTCTGACTCACCCTCATCCATTAACCCAAAAACCGTTGTTGTAAGTCCGGTACTACTCAACTGCAGTTCTGTCAACTTCTCGCTTCTTTTCACGTCCACCGCTCTCTGTAGCGTTCGTCTTCTTCTTCTCCACACATCTACGTACGACTCGTTCCCTTATTTTGGCCAATAAGGTTGTGCTCGCACGCACCGACGATGTTTTGCTGCTTCCGCTTTGCACCTTTCACCTGGCCAAAACGTTTTTGCCCTCACGCACCGCTAAGGCTGCAAACATAGTGCGCGCTGAGACGAAGATGAAGAGGAAGACGAAGCTGAAGACCAAAAACAGTGCAGAACAATTCATACGAATTCGCTCGCCCGTAAACATAGTGCGTGCAGAGACGAAGACGAAGATGAAGACGAAACGCAAGCAATCAGCTTCAAACGGTGCAGAACTATTTTAGAAAACGAATCGCTTGCTATTTCTTCTTTTGTTCTACCGATGCTTTGGCGCATTGCACGTTACAATTTACTTGTGATTTGTGATTTAAAAAAATGTAACTTAATGAAAATTTAAAATTTAAAATGAATGAAAGCAAAAAATTTTAAATAACTTTCTACCTTAACGTTACAATTAACATTTCTGAATGTATAATTAGGGTTATATTAAAATTTGTCCAGTTTAATTTAAATTTTTAATATTGAATTTGAATTTTTAAAATAATGTAATCGAATGTGCTGATTTTCATTCTGGTATACTCATCTTGTCGCAGCTCATCAAATAAATGACGAAATTCGCCATTCTCTTTATTCTTTCGTTTTAATTTATCTTCATCTTCATCTTTATGTTTGTAGCCTAACACCACCAGTTCCAATATCTTGCTGGACCTCGTCTTGCTCTGCTGCTCTCTAATTTCTGCTCTTACCATCCGGATCCGATGCATCTCAATTTGGTTACCGCCACTCGGTTTCGTCGTTGTCACTCGCTGCTTCTGTTTCACTCGCTGCTTCCGTTTCACTCGCCGATGTGTATCTGCTTCTCGCATTTCTGATTCCCGTCTTTCGGTGAAATTATTTACCCCTGTTGATGAAAATCCATTTTCTCGTTTTTTGCCTTCTGGTGAAATTGTTTTTGCAGTTATCGCTGTCTCTGTCACTCGTTGACCAATTTCCGTGCCTTTTGAAAACTCTTTACCAGTTTCTAATTGCTTCAAAATTATCCTCCACCGCATCACACAATGTTTTGTTAATAATATTTCTTGATGGGAAATATTGTATTCCTTTTCTGACTTTAAATTGTGATATTTTTTATTCCTTTTAACTTGTAATTTGTACCTTAAATTATCAAAACATGGTTTAGTGATTCTCTTCATATAAACGCCCAATCATAACGAGATTCTGGCGGCGACTGACTTAGCGAGAGTTGTCAGACCTTACCCAATAAATTTTCCAGCTTATGCTTAATATTTTAATAGTAAATTGTTTGCTTTAGTATTTTTTAAAATTTGATGAGGCTTTGAACTGAAATACCAGCGAATTGCAATTTAGTTTCGCTGGGTTTCGCGTAGCGCTTTTTGTAGTCCAAATGTAAAGGAAATAATGCTTCAAAATAAATGAAAATTAACATAAAAGTATGAAATCTAATAAACTAGTCTTACAAAGTCAGAAAAACGGTTTTTAATGCACACGAAATAAATGACAACTAAAAAAATGCAATGTGAATATACTTTTGTCCTCCTAAAAATAATTTTTATACCCTTGCGGGCGAACGACCGGTAAAATTTTCGAAAAAAAATTATAACTTTGTCAGTTTTAAACACAATTCCACCAAATTTGATATTTGGCCATTAATTATTATTCTAGAATTTTAGTTTTAATTTCATAAAAATCAGACGACTTATCCTAAAGCTGCCATAGGAACAATCAGGGTAATAATACAAAATTCATAGTTTCGCTATTTCTCAAAATATTTTAATCAAATTTAAGATTTGGCCACTTATTATTTTTTTAGAATTTCGATTTTAATATTTTAGTTTTTTTAATTGCGATCTGCAAGGGTATATAAACTTTGGCGAGCCGAAGTTAGCTTCCTTTCTTGTTAACATTATGTGTTATAGCGAAAAAAGTAATTGACTTACCGGGGTCATATTTTGCCTTCGCAAAACTATAGATAGTATCTCTTAATGGATCGTAAAATGGATCCTGCCACTTTTACAAGTATAGAGGTACGCGAGCTATAATATTGCTATGACCTTTGTCAAAATACTTTTGTACTCTGTTGTATATACTTAATAGGAGCGCAGATGATATCGTTCCAACATTCCTATTAATTTTCCGATTTTTCCTATCGTCAAATTTTTATAAAATTAGAACCGAGATTCTAAAATATTGAGAGTAGAACCCGCGTGAGAGAAAAATGTACGATGTGGTCTGCTTAGCTTGAGAGGTTATTTGCGACTGACTTGCGTTCTTATATCTATGTACAAACGCAAGTATAAGTTATGAAAACGTACATGCATTGCTTAGGGAAAATATTTATTATCAACACCATTCCTCAATGCAAGTATGTTATAAATGTTACTAGTACAAATTCAACATTTTAACAAATTCAATGTGTTTCTTTCTCCCCAAGTTCTTGGTCATTACATTTGTAAAAGCATATTTCAAAACAATCTGACCGTCATTTACAATCTGACGAATAAAATGATATCTTATATCTACATGCTTTGTCCTAGCATGATGCACTGGGTACTTGGCTAGTTGTTGCGCACTCAAGTTGTCTCCAAAGACGATCGTCGGGGTTTCTGCGTCCCCGAGGCCAAGCTCAATGACCAGCCGCCTCATGGCAACTGCCTCCTTGCACGCTGTCGACAATACTCAGCCTCGGTGCTGCTGAGTGCAACGCTGTGCTGCTTCTCCGACTTCCACGATGTCGGTCCACCAGCTAGGAAGAATACGTATCCTGTATACGATTTTCGATCAAGCTTGTCACCGCCCCAGTTGGCACCGACGTAGCCAGCAAACGCCTGTCCTGTCCTTTTATAGTGCAGCTTGTAGTTCGAAGTAGACGCCAGGTAACGCATTACATGCTTGACGCCTGCTAGGTGCTCGCTGTGTGGATCCTTATTCCGCTGTGCCAATTTTGCAACGGAATGAAGAATTTCCGGTCGGGTCGTAAGCACCAACCACATCAGCTCGCCGATTACCATCTGATATTCCGACTCGTTCGCCTTTGCGAATTGCTCATTACACGCAACCTGATACCCTGGATTTAAAGGTGTAGACGCAGGTCTGCAGCTCTCGAGTTGATTCCGATGCAACAGGTCCTGGATATACTGGGTCTGTGCTAGGGTTATCTCTCCAAGTTCACCCTTGCGCTCTATCTCTATGCCTAGAAACAGTCGTAGCAGGCCTTTATCAACATACTCGAACGCCGTTGAAATCGATGTCTTGATGTTAAGTAAATCTGTTTTTTTCTGGCATGCTATAATGAGATCATCAACGTAAACAAGGATTAATGCTAATTTACCATCACCAACACGCTTATATAAGCACGGCTTATTCTGCAACGGATGGAAGCCAATGCCCTTCAGAACACCATCCAGCTTACTGTTCCATTGTCTGCCAGCCTGCTTCAATCCATATATGGCCTTCTTTAGTAAAAGCACCCTTCCTGCTTTGTCGCCTTCTGCATACCCTTCGGGTTGCTGCATGAACACAGTATCCTTCAAGTCGCTGTTGAGGTATGCCGTGCATACGTCCATCTGTTGTAGATAGAGTTCCATTTCCGCTGCCATGGCTAACATTAAACGCATGCTCTCTAGCCGGCAAACCGGTGCAAACGTTTCGCTGTAGTGTATGCCGTAACGTTGTGAACAGCCCTTCGCCACGAGTCGAGCCTTGAATCTTTCTACCTTTCCGTTTTCATCACTCTTCACACTGTATACCCATTTACAGCCGATAGGTTTCTGACTGCTAGGTAAATCTGTGACTTCCCATGTCTGATTCGAAATCATATTCATATCGCATCGCTTCTTGCCATTGTGTGAAAAACTCGCCACTGATCGCCTCACTGTACGTCGAAGGAATTTGTACGTCTCTTTCTGCCAAAGTTCCAAGTATATTGAACTGCTTCCGCGGGCGGCCGGGTCTGTCCGTACGTAAAATTTTGGGTCTGCCAGGGTCAACACGCTGCATCTTCAAGTCGTCATGACATTCGGTGTCTACGCCGTCGCTGTCCATCTCCCCACTTTCGTCGCCGCTTTAATCCTTGATGCCGCTGCCATCAACGATGCCATCAGCCAGTTCGGAAACTTTCGACTGATCATCCTCGCCAGCGCTGATTGTTGTTTCCTTGGACTGCCATTCAAACGAAAACGTCTCGTTACCAGCATGCTTCGCTCCGCTTTGCCTCTCATCGAAAAGGACGTCTCTCTTCTCGACCACCTGCCGCTTCCTAGGGTCATAGAGTCTGTAGGCTACCATTCGGTATTCAGTGCTCTTTGGTTGGAATTTACTCCTTTGGACACCTTTGTCAAGCGCCACTGCAATGGAACCAAAAACTCTGAGATGACTGATCGAGGGCTTCTTACCGGTCCACGCTTCCATCGGAGTCATGTGGCTCAATGCACTTGAAGGAGATCGATTTCGCAGATATACAGCCATGTATACCGCCTCTGCCCACAATACTTTACAAAGTCCAGACTGCACGAGTAAGCATCTTGACATTTCCACCAATGTCCACCAATCACACGCTCTGCAACACCATTTTGTTGCGGTGTGTAGGGGACGCTAAGCTGCCTTGTAATCCCTTTTGCTCGTAGAAATTCGTCAAACGCTCGGTTCACATACTCGCGGCCGTTGTCCCTCCGCAAGCAAATTAATTTCTTCCCAGTTTGTCACTCGGCCATGTTTTTGAACTCCACAAATTTATCAAAAACTTCATCTTTGCGCTTCAAGAAGTAGACAAACACACGCCTTGATTTGTCATCAACAAATGTAAGGAAATACTTCAATCCTCCAATCGAACTTGTTCCAAATGGCCCGCATACATCTGAATGTACCAACTGCAGCAGCTCCTCCGCTCGATTCTCCGCCCGAGATGGGAAAGGCTTTACGTGCACTTTGCAGGGAGGCTTGTCCGAAAAATCAGCCTTTTCCAAACCGCTCACCATTTGTTGCCTGGCGATCTCCATGAGGCTTGCGTAATTCAGGTGACCGTATCTCTTATGCCAAAAAATGGCTTCAGACTCATATGCAGCATATCATTTGTTCTGCAATTCGGTAAACAAATACAAGTTGCCAACTCTGCTCACTGTTATCTGGCTGTCGCCGTTTTGTAGGACGCTCGCGCTATGCTTTCCAAAAGTAACAACACAGCCGTTGTTTACTGCTTGGCTCACGGACAAAAAATTACTTTTTAGTCTTGGCACATATAGAACATTGTTCAGCTTCAGCTCACACATTCCGATTTGAAGGTTAATTTCACCCTTTCCTTCCGCTCTTAACAGGCCGTCGTCTGCAAGTCCGATCATTTCGGTGTGCTCCTCAAATTTCGCAATCTTCTCTTTGTCGCAGCACATATGGCTGGTTGCGCCACTGTCAAGACACCAAGTTTCTTGATTAAGAGAAACGCTGTTCAGCGCGCCTAAGAGAGAACAATTCATAGATTCGCTCGCTCTTTACTCTCAACTGTCCGTTCGTTGCTTCGACAGTTTCTCTGAATGTGGCCGAATTCACCACATTTGTAGCACTTTACCGTCCTTTGCCTTTTCTCAGCCGTTGGCTGGCAACCAAGGCCTGCTCGCACGTCGTGTTCTCGCCGTCTCTTCTTTCTCCTTCTTCCTTCAACTTTATGCACAGATTCTCGATTGCCGGTAAATTGTCACGCGTATCGATAGCAACAACAAAGCTTTCGAAATCTTTTGGAAGACTGGAAAGTAAATTGATTGCCCTTAGCTCCTCATTTAAGTCGATCCCTACACCTGCGAGTTGATCCAAGATTTCGACGAACCCATTGATATAACTGTTTATGCTCTGGCCGTCCGTCATTCTTAGACTCAATAATCTTTTATAAAGCGAAACCTTGCGTACTGGTACGCTGGGTTGATGAAATTCTTTAAGTTTTATCCACGCTTCATACGCGTGTCCGCAGTTCTTGACATATCCCAACTGTGAGGGTCTTATGCTTAGGATGATCGTTGCCAAGGCTTTCTGGTCCAATCCCATCCAGTCCACTCCTTCTGGAAGTGCCTCTTCTTTTAGTTCCCCTGATGCGACTCTCCACAGCTCTGCGTGCACCAAAACGCTACGCATTTGGACACACCACGAATCGTAATTTTTTTCATCGAGCTTCTTGATTTGGTACATCCCGCTCATATTTCTACGGCCGATCTCCGGGGTTAGAACAGAATAAACGAGCCGAAAAACTCAATCTACATTTAAGTCTTTATTGATTCGCACAATTATTTCTCGAAGTAGCGCAACGGTATAAGGCGGGGTCTGGGACCATAACCTATTGAGAGTAGAACCCGCGTGAGAGAAAAATGTACGAAGTGATCTGTTTAGCTTGAGAGTTTATTTGCGACTGACTTGCGTTCTTATGTCTATGTACAAACGCAAGTATAAGTTATGAAAACGTACATGCATTGCTTAGGGAAAATATTCATTATCAACATGAAATAATACAATATCACACAAATAATGGCAAAGTTATATTTATTTTTTTCTACAAAATTTCCGATCGTTTCTTTAACAGCTATATCCATCCATCAGCTATAATCATCCACACCTGCCTGTTTCGACTGATGTACTCCTTCTAAGTGAACGGTCGCGTTTTTTTCTTGTGCTACCATTTTGTGTACTTAATAACTTCGCTTAAAGCCATCCGGGCTTAATTCAACTTCTACATTGTGCTCTTTATAGTTCCTGTTCACTTCGCGTGTGCTTGCTGCTATATTTATTTGTACATTTAATCTCTGTTATTTTCACAATTTAATTGTGCCGTTAGTTTTTTTCTTTGCATTTGCATTAGCCGTTGTTGCGCCGCTGCGATAGCTTAACGTTTCTAAGATTGCTTACTTTCACCCTCTCCTGCTCTCACGCTCTCCGGCTTACGCTCAGCTGCACAGAGAAGCTGCACTTTTCTCTTATTCTATTTCGTTCCCTCTTATTATCGTAACCAGTACAGTGGTAAGTTTTTATAATGTCTTCTGATATCGTCTGCTATTTCTAATTTCTTCTAGCGATCTCACCATCGGCTTCTGATTGTGCGACAACATTTTGCATGCAAAGTGCATTAGGGCTGCCGGCCGGACTATTGGTGATGTGAGGAAAAATATCGGCTTTTGTTAGAGTTGCCTGTCATACCGTTGAGAGGGAAATGTTGTCGTTCATGCCTACAACTATATCAAAATTCCGAGCTGTCGATTGTTATCCGATTTAAGAATAAGGGCCTACACTGATCCTGGCTCAATGTAAGAGAAATATCGTGAGCTCTAATCATTTTTTTTTTTTGTTTTTTTGCGTTGCTTTTATTTCTTGAATCTTCTCTTTGCGAGACTAACAGAGGTGTATCAAATCTTATATTTTAACTTAACTAACAGTCGTATTGACTGATACAGAGTTAGACGGCCCTAAAAATCTATTGCTGGGTTGGGAGGTCGTTTCGTTTCGCGAGATCTGCTAGAAGTCCGAGTCAATCCCCGAGCGAAGGAATTTGGGTGCGAAGACAGTTTTTCTTTGTAGGACTCTTTTTGCTTCTGGATTTCGTCTTTCACTGCGAGGATGCCCAGATCCCGGTGGATGTTTTCGTTGCGAACATACCAAGGTGCCCCAATGATTGTTCTCAAGATTTTTGTTTGTGTGCGCTGTATGATGTCTATGTTGCTGCTGCTCGCGTTCCCCCACATACGTCCAGATTGGCTTTAGGACTGAATTGTAGAGTAGTAACTTGTAGTCCAGGCACAGTGGCGATCGTGAGTTTATAATCCAGTGAAGGCTGTTGGCTTTCAGTTTCAGGTGCATCTTCTTGCATTCGATGTGCTTACGCCAGGTTAGTCGTCTGTCAAGGTGGACGCCAAGGTACGTTACTTCGTTACCTTGGGGGATCTTCATACCGTTTAGTGAAAGCGGAGGGCATGTTTGTCTCTTAAGAGTAACCGTTACATGTTTACACTTTTGTTCGTTTATTTTAGTGCGCCAGTCGGTCAGCCACCACTACTCTTAGATGATTATCCAGTTGGTTTGTTGCTTGCGTTGGGCATCTGGAGCGACTTAGGATAGCGGTATCGTCGGCGAAAGTTGACGTTGTTAGTTCTGCGTTCGTAGGAATATCCGCAGAACACAAAACATATAGACACGGGCGCTTCCTTGTGGAGCTCCGGCTTCGATGATGTAGTCGCCCGAAGTAGCTGCGTTGCATCTCACTGAGAATGTCCTATTGTAGAGGAATGATTCCAGTAGGTTGTGGGTGTATGTTGGCAAATACATTTTAATTTTCAGCATGGGTCCACTAAGCAAAACTCGGTCGAAAGCTTGAGATACGTCGAGAAAAATAGCGCTACAGTACTCTCGCTGTTCGGAGGCTAAGCATATTTCGGATGTTAATCTGTTCACTTTTTCGATGGTTCCGTGGTTTCTTGGGAAACCAAATTGGTTTGCCGCGATAATATTGCGAGCTTCCATATGTGGTATTATGAGAGTTAACAAGCATTTTTCAAACAATTTAGACAGACAAGATCGAAGGCTTATTGGTCTGTATGATTACGGAATTGTGTGGTCTTTTCCAGGCTTCGGTATCATTATAATGATGGATTTCTTCCACTTTTTTGGGAAATAGCCAAGAAAAATGATCCCATTGCAGACAACCTCTATAGAGCATTTTGAAAGTTCGATCAGCATCTTTGGTGTCAGTAGGTCACCACCAGGAGCCTTTTTTGGTTTTAGCCCACTAATGACTTTTTCGATTTCTTTCGGCCGGAATGTAGGTGCAGTTGGCTGAGGGGTAGCCTCTGGCTGAATTATTAGCAGGAAGAATGAATTTGAGGCAGGGTTTGGCTGGAAGATACTTCGGAGCTCGGTCTTCGTCGCTGCGAGCCCAGAACCCCGAAGCGTTTCTTATTGGTGTGTGTTTCGATTGGGGCGCTAAGATTTGGATACTTTGTGCTTGTTGGCGAGAGATTCTGGATGTACCTCAGCTGTGCATTTTCCTCCTGTTGGTGATGAGCCTGGTCAAGTAATCGCGTTGCATCCTGAAGGCGTTGCTTTGAAGCTGGTGATCTGCTGTTTTGCCAATCACGACGCGTGCGCCCCTTTTCTCGGCCGTTCTTAAATTTAAAAAAATTAATTTTTGTTGTTTGGTTATACATTGTTATTAAATCTGAAAATTGGTAAGTAAATCCAGATAAAAGCTTACACACATTTTTTGATCCCGGTTAGGATTTTAACCCATGTCTCAGAATTCTCAGACCGTCCACGTAACATCTCCGCTATTGTTGTAATTGTTAAAAATCATTTCATTGGAAATGATTTTTACGACTTTCTACTGCAACTTCTGACGATCGACGACTAAGTGTGACCACCATCCATTTACATTTATAGGTTCGGTAAACCAAGTCATACTGCAAGTGTGTACCTGCAGCTGCGGTGGCATTCGGCCCTCCTGATCTTCATCATCTGATACAGATGATAATAGCTCGTCGTTCTCGGCAATATACATCCATAGCTTCATGTTGTCTGAACTGGTACATGTTTTATCTGGACCTTCGGTATATGCAGCTTTGCGTATATCGTAGCGCCCGTTTCTCTTTGCTTTCGTTAGTTCGTAAGGACCCAAATAGGGGATGCAGCTTTCGCCCCGCAACAAACTACGTCCTCATAATAGCGACGAGATCTCCTATTTTGTACTCAAAATCGTGCTTTCGGTTCTTGTCGTGGTTCCGATTATATTGTATGTTATTTGAGCTTTCTGAATGTTCTTCTTTTGCTGTGTCGTGCATCTCAGCCCGCTCTACTTTGAATTGTTGGACAAAGTCTTCGTTGAGGATTTCCAGGACTTCCTCTGTACTTATGGGAAGTATTTATATCACTTACTCGGCACATCTGAGGATAATTTTGAAAGAATGGATACAATCGACCGATTAACTCTCTCGAATTGCCCATTGCCTTTTGGAACGCCCGTCGTGATCGACACGTGCTCGATCATGTTTGTTTTCACAAAGTCCGCGTAAGCGTTGGATGTGAACGCAGAACCTCTATCGCTTATAATTCGCTTTGGATAACCGAATATGTCTGACCATTCAGCCAGCTTCCTTATTACTTCTTCATGTCCCGTTGTCTCCATTGGGAACAGCCAGACAAAATTTGGAAACCTGTCTACAGCAGCTAGAATAAATTTTTACTGCTTTGCTGAGGCTGAGGTGATCGATGTGCAACGTGTGCAGAAAACGTCTTTGTTGTCCATGTAATGCAGTAGACCTTATTGTTTACCCAACTTTTTGTTATGGATAATACAGCTGACACAATTGGAAATTACTCGGGCTACTTTTACTTCAAGGTGTGGAATGTAAAACTGCTGCTGGATGTTATGCATAGTCTTACGAGCTGCTGGATGACCTGTTTAGTGAGCACTTTCTATTATTTCTAGTTCCATCAATCTTGGGACTACTATCAGTTCATTGCCTTCTGCTTCTTTGAAAAGCATCCCACCGTTGAGCTTGTAGATATCAACAGGCGATTTTTCAAGAATTTTTATAATTGCTTTAAGCTGTTCGTCTGTTTGCTGTGCTTTCTTCAGCCGTGCGGTGATTTCTGATGTAACTAGAAACACGTACAAGAGATATCTGCGCAGGTGATCCACGTGTTTGATACTGCTTCCTGCTCGGTGTTCCATGTCAACGCTGAAATCCTGTAAATATAGGACCCACTGTGCAACTTCTCTTGGTACATCTTGCTTCGTAGTAGTTTGTTTAAACACAATACAATCTGTGACCAGCTTAAATCGAATTCCAGAAGATAGCGGCTGAACTTCTTCAGAGCCAGATATGCAGCCTTAACTTTTAAGATGTAACTGTGATGTTTGGATTCCGCTGTCGATGTCTTCTTGCTTCAGTACTAAATTGGATGGAACTTTTCCTCGAAACTCTGCAACAATATAGCTCCATAACCTTCTTTTGACGCATCAGTGTGCAATTCAGTTGTGGCACTTCGTGAATATATATTAATGACTGGTTCCCTTGTGAGCAAACCTTTCAGCTGATCTATCGCCTGCAATTTTTTTGGCCCGATCTTGAATTCGACATCTTTATTTAACATGTGCATCACGTTACCAGGACAACTTTGGAAAATCAAACTTTTGATTACACCATAATTTACCGTTATTTATCCAGCTGCTCCGCCACCTTACTGAGAAAGACGGTCTAATCGGAAGAATTTCGGAGCAGAAGATTTCCGGTTTCAACCAGGTTTCGGTAAACACAATTACCTGGTATGCGAAAGAAAAACTATCAGAATACAGTTTAGAAAGCTTACTGCGTAAGCCCCTGGTATTCTGATAGGAAAGTTGTAAGGAAGTGGTTAGTTTTTTGGCTCTGAAGGCGTAGCGGTGGACACTGCGGCTTATGATGACCTGGGTAGTTGTAGTCCCACAGGCCAGTTTCTATTGTTTCGAGCCTTGTACTCCTTGACTACAACGTGCTCGGGCCAGAAGACACTCGAGCCAATAGTGTCAAAGAGCTGGACTTATCTTAAGAGATTAAATGACTCTGGCATACAAAAACTTGAATTTTTCCACTTTTATATTTTCGGCTTATGTTTTGCCTTGTAGGCTAGTACATCTTCCGATGCGAGATCAGGGGCAAGCCTCGAAACAAATACTGTTTTCGATGGTGGAACTGCTGTAAGGGTCTTGCGTAACGTAATGTTACCAACCTCGGCCGGAATTGCGGGTAGGTTTTGCGGAGCTAAAGATTTTGGCTCCGTAGCGGACAAAACGGAAATTGTTGGCTGAGCGGCTGCCGTTACTCCAGATTCGGTATCCGAATCCTTTCTCATTTCTGATTTTAGAACCATGAGATTTGGTGCTGGAACCAGGAGCTGAGGCGCGGGAATATGGCAGGAACTAGGTTGCTGTGGCTCATACAGTTGCAGCCGACCAGCAGCAGATTTTTTGCGTTTCGGCGACTCGTTAATTAGCTTCATACTATTAAAGTGAGGGTCTAGCGCGAACAGGTCATTCGCTTTGCGAAAAGTGACCATAATCTCATTAAACCTACTTCTGGTGTGACGCATGAAGGATGATATTTCCTTCTCGACCGGTCTCACAACAATAACGCAGGCCCTTTTTGCTAGATACTGCGTCAGCTATGCGGCCTTTCACCTCAATGCACTTTTCGTGCACTACCGCATCGCAAAGCCAGCAATGGAGACTCGGCTGACCGGTTAAATTATTGTTTTGACAGTTCTTAATTTCACAGACAATTCTTGAGGACATTTCTACAAGCCAGTGAACCACTGTGCACACATTCAGTTCCTAAAAAAGAACCAGAGAGAGAGAGAGAAAACCCCGGTGGTTTAAAATCAAATACACAAAAAATTCGGAGCGCAATGGACTTCCACTCATCTATGCTTAGCTGGATGAGTTCGTATCTAAATGGCCACATATATAGAGTGGGTTGTAATGGTCAGTTCTGGAATCCCTATATAGCCTTGGGACCTTTCCTGTTCATCCTCTTTATCAATGATATTGGTAGTTGTTTCGATAACTCAGAATTTCTACTATTTGCGGATGATCAAAAAATCTTTAAATCTGTGAGATCGGTCGTGGACTGCGCTAAGCTCCAGAATGACCTGTACAGGGTCGGGGTTGGTGTTCTCGGAATCTGACTCTAAATCTAGCTAAATGTTTCTCTGTCACATATAGCAAACGGCTCAATATCTCCATGTTTCCCATGCTGTCCAGTAGAACTGAACGTTGGACTTAGGAGTTCTTTTTGATGCCAAAATCCTATTCATTGAGCATATAAATTATTGAATTCCTAAGGCGTCTGCCATGTATGGGTTTATAAAGCGTAATGCTGCTTAACTTACGGACCCTTACGCCAAACTTAGCCTATTTTTTGCTTTTGTTGGGTCTAAACTGGAGTATGCTTCATTTATTTTGAACCCCGAACGCGTACAAAAAAATGTGAATTTTTGTGTTTCAAGTAGGAACCTAAGGACCTGTGAGCCCTTTGCTGTACATATATGTAAGACCAACTACGCTCTAAATGAGCCCTTGATTAGAGCTTTAATTCAAATTAATAAACTGCAAGTTAGCATCGGTCTTGACCCTACCTCCCCAAGGGATATTGTCAAGAAAGAGTTGTTTATATATTTAGACTCATTAAGTTTAATTAAGCTTTAATTATAAGTGTTTAGGTAGCAAGATAAGGATATTCTGTTGGCGAAATAAATAAATAAATAAAGTAAAATATTTATTTATTTAGTTCACTATTATTTAATATAGCTGCTCTGGTGGCGATGATGACTGGCGCGGTTGACATCCAAAATCCAAGAGAGCGATGTGCAGCCAAAATCGTACTTCTAAAGCTCTATTGACGAATTACAACCACTTACAAAAGTGTCTTATCTCTAAAGCTCCATCGTCTATTAATAACATTTTTAAGAAACGTCTTATCTCTAAAGCTTAAGTTTTGCGACTATTTTCTATAAGCTAAACCTAGACCTTAGTGGTGATTGTGTTAACTTGCACATATTTTTGCTTATCCGATAACTCGTATGCATCCGCAATGCTCTCCGGGAACTTTCAACTGTCTATTTTTCCGCGAATCACTTTTTATTTATTGAACCGGCGAGCCCCCAAATGTAGAGTATTTATTAATAAGAATTGGTTTAGTTATTTTATGTTTAACAATGATTGGAAACTATATTCAAATGCAGGCAACTGCGTCGACTTATTTTTACGACTTTCTGCTGCAACTTCTGACGATCGACGACCAAGTGTGACCACCTTCCATTTACGCTGCTATCTCCTCTCGTTCCCCGTTCTGTGTCGCTTATAGATGCTGTAAACCTGGTCATATTGCAAGTGTGTAGCTGCCGCTGCCCAGTGAGACCCGTTCGTACATGCATGTATGAAAGTGTTCCCAGAATCCGTATTTTGATATTAATAAAATGTTTTATTTTTGCTCCGACTTTTTATTTTTTTTGCTATTCAGAAGAAAAAATACAGAAGAACAAAAAATACATAAAACTTAAAATCAACATTAATTATTTATTCGCAGAATAATCTGCACGTACGGGTGACTTTAATTTACTGTCACGACAGTTTCATGCAGTCACAAAATCCAAAAACAAAATGTATTGGCAGTATTCTTACTGTGATTCAATCCCTTTAAGTCGCCGCCTCGATTTTGAGCAGGGTGGGTACAACTGGAATTTTACCCACACCCTCCATTTTATATTCAATCCTATCCTACATGTGTTCATTTATTTCAGATGAGATGTTTTGGATATCAAATTCTAATTCGGAAAAGGTTAATTCAGCATCAATGCTGCTATGGAGCATGTACCATTTTAATTTTTTTAGCGCAGAAAAAGTTAATTTTATTTATCCTAATTCGCAAAGTTTCGCGTTTCTAGCTTTGAATTTCGAAATTAAGATTTTGGGATTATTTTGTACCCGCTAAAGGCACGCGTCGAAAGCCATGATATAATATAAATATGATATATTTTTGGTATTTTTTTGTCATTATTTTGCCAGCGAGACTACCTTGCACTTAATATATCATGGCTTTAAAACAGTGCTCGGCACCATCACAATCACAAGCCAAAATTCCATATGTGTGAGTGAGTAAAGGAACGAAAACGACTTCGTTGACTTCTCCTCAGCAACTAATTTAATTTTCTGTCCAGATATAAGAAAATAATATAGCCAACATTTGGTTTTCTATGCAAAACCAATAGCTATTACTATACAAATTGCTAATTTCCGCTAAAAGTGGCTGGATATAGCCAGAGCAATATAATTTGACAGCCCTAATGCTTTGAGCAGCTGAGCCGAAGACATTTGCCAAGGCCACACGAAATCTTCATACTTTCTGTGTTCTGGCAGCGCTTCCGGCAGAGGCTTTGCCTGACCCGTGGGTTTGCGACGCGCCGAGCCCTGCTTTAGAAGCATGGCACATGGCAACGGAAGAGACAGCGTCACTGTAATTGCACTTTTGGCAATTAATGTTTGCTTCGAAAAGAAGAAAAATTTTGCAAGCAATATTTAACCTCTTGACATTTTTAGCAGCGCTCGCTAGCACGTGTTTTCACTTCAATTGTCGAGCATGTTGTTGCGAACACAAGCAAGATAGAATCATTTCTATTTCGTTCGAGCGGCTCGACCAAAACGAAATTTGTACGCGAGCACTACCACTAACGATGAAAATTGCGTGGAACACAACATGCTGAGCCATCATGTTCGACTGTGGATGGGCCGCTTAAGAATGATTGAGACAACAGAAGTGTTTAAGCCAGGAGGCCATCTGGGTTACCCTCAGCGCCGCCTCTGCTCACCGAGCATCAGAAAGCTCGGCCGATAACTAAATAACGGAAATTTTCAAGTTCAACTAACAGTTCGTCGCTATCGTAAAATGTTTTTCAATCAGTGTCATTTTACACCACATAATTTTTCTGTTCCCTCAAGTTATGAACAGTCCACTTCTCGACGCTTCACTGTGCCAACACAGCCCCGTACCCATACGTCCATACTAAGGCCACACATGCCCTTGCCTATATCCATACTTGCATGCATGTCCATATATGTATTTTCCATATATTATATTTACTGCATTCAATTCCAGGAAATATACAACTAATAAAATTATAATAAATCAACGAATATCAAAACGACATCTCACTTTAAATCCTAAATCCAATTCCTAAACATCTCGACTTAGCCGCCGCAGCAGCCGTGTTGTTTTTGTTGCTGTTTTTTTTTTCCTCTTGGGTCCCCTTACTTACGCACTGCTCTGCCGACGCACAGTGCGCCTTTTCTGATTTGAGCTTTGCGAAAATCATACCTTTAGAACCAAAAAAGAGAATCAAATAATTTAAACGGCACTTAACAGCTAAATATTGCAAAATGTTTAAATGTGTTGGACAATGTGCCACGCCCACTTTTTCGCCTTTTTATAGGGTATCAAATCGAACTTTCCTAAGAAAAACGATTTTTAGAAAGATTTTTCATTTAATTTTTTTAGCTTTATTTTTATCCTTTTGGTCAAATAAAAATATTTTTAAAGCTGAAAAAAAATTGTATTTTAATTTACATTTTTTTTAATATTTTGACTATTTTTTACTAAAAATAATCTTATATTAAGGGAATTTCTAATAGCTTAAGTATTCCTAAACCAGAAATAAATAAATAAAGAAATGATAAACATATTCAAGGTATTAACGCTGCAAATCAGTTGCGCCCTATGCTTTCTTTGCATGTTGCCTTGCACGATGTCTTGCATTTCCGCAGACGCAGCGTGACACAGCCAATGAAAGTTGATTTTGGTACAGAAAATATAGACTCAACTCGTAGACATAGTTAAGTCGGTGGCTTTCATCGGCTTCAGAAGTTATAGACTTTAGCGAGAAACAAGAAAGGAAGCTAACTTCGGCTCGCCGAAGTTTATATACCCTTGCAGATTGCAATTGAACTGTAAAATTAAAAACGAAATTCTGAAATAATAATAAGTGGCTAAATCCCAAATTTGATTAAAATATTTTGAGAAATAGCGAAACTATGAATTTTTTATTATTACCATGATTGTTCCTATGGCAACTATAGGATATAGTTGTCGTATTTTCATGAAACTAAAACTAAGATTTTCAAATAATATTAAGTGGCCAAATCTCAAATTTGATGAAAATATGTTGAGAAACAGCGAAGGTAGGATTTTCCTGATTGTTCCTATAGCAGCTATGGGATATAGTCGGCCGATTTTCATGAAATTAAAAATAAAATTCTGAAATAATATTAAGTAGCCAAATCTCAAATTTAAGAAAATTTGTTTAGAAGCTGCGGAGTTATGATTTTTTTATTATTTTCCTGATTCCTATGACAGCTATAGGATATAGTCGTCCGATGTCCATGAAATTTAAAACAAAATTCTAAAATAATAATTAATGGCCAAATATCAAATTTGGTGGAATTAAGTTGAAAACTGACAAAGTTTTAATTTTTTTTTCGAAAATTTTACCGATTGTTCCTATGGCAGCTATATGATATAGTTGTCCGATCCGGCCCGTTCCGACATATGCACGAGTGAGAGTATATAGAAGACTAACTGCAAAGATGCATTCAGATAGCTTTAAAACTGAGGGACTAGTTTGCGTAGAAACGGACAGACGGACAGACGGACATGGCTATATCGACTCGGCTGTTGATGGTGATCAAAAATATATATACTTTATAGGGTCGGAGATGTCTCCTTCACTGCGTTGCAAACTTTTGACTGAAACTATAATACCCTGCAAGGGTATAAAAAGTGAAAAAATATGACACCTGGCAGGTAGCGTTTTACTTGTACAAACCGAAACCAATCTGTCGTTTTTTTAGCTTAGTTTACAGTTTATTAATGTATCTCTATTTTAAAATAAAAATCATGCCGATTGATTGCCTAGTTTTTGTGTAATATTACCTGAAAGTTGACCAATTACCATTTATTTTTTCATGTGACAAAAAACGAAACGAAAGTTCAACTTTGAATGCTCATATCTTTTACAATATAAGTCTTAAAGTCGTTTTCAAAACGGATTTGGAATCTTTGGTCAATTTCTTGGCGAGGAGGTATAGTTTAAATCGTTTTTGCAACTATGACTTTTTTGATTTTCGCAAGCTCGATTGTTCAAGAGGCGCCACTGTGCGTCAGTGGGATTGAACATGACAGAGGCTGAATATATGGCACTTTTCCCCCCCTGTTTATCACGCAATATCAAAACGTATAAGTGTTTCTTATCATTATGTACGAGAAATTTACAATTAGAATTTAATTAAGCTTAAGTACAAACCAACTGAAGATAAGGTGGCAGATATACTAACCAAAAACTTATGTAAAGTAAAACATAAAAAATGCTCACAGTTATACAAATTAACTTGTATTATTGTACCTGATTTTTTTAAGTAAAATTAATTAATATGCTTAAACTATATGTATTGAAAAGGAGTGTTGAAATTTGCAATACAAATAATGTAAACTACTATGGTTAACCTTAATCTGTATATTCTTTTAAGATAACGAAGGTATAGCTGTTTTCCATCTTCTGTTCTTGGAGTCCAAATAGAACATACGTATATCAATAAATAGTATGATGTATTTATTCGTATTTCCCGTGTTTATGTGTTAACAATCACTTAAAGACTTTATAAGGAGCAATCTTCACAAAAAGGGTCTAGGTCAAAATTATAAACCACTGCAATTTTATATTATTATGTAATGCTCTTGATTCTTAATAAACGTAATCAACGTAGTCTGGAACTAGAGACTATCAACAAGGAAAAACTACATATAGCATGGCCTTCATGGTCTTAAGAGCTTAGCTAACTCTGTCGGCAACTAGGATGCAGTGGATGCAAATGGCTTGTGTGCTAATATTCGCCAACGAAGCAATAATACCATGCTAGTATCTTTAAAGCTAGTAAAAGAACAACTGATTCATATTCGGGAACATATCCCATTAACTGCTGCCGGTATTATGTATGCCGAAGCATTCTTCTTTAAAATAGCATTAAAGTTGGTGTCCACCGCGCTGTATGAAGTGTTCAGCATCATCCCCGGGCTTACTTGCCCCAGGCAACACTGCACATAATTCAAAAATTTCTGTAAGTACATTCAGCACTATGCTCAGCGAAACGAAAGCTACATACCTTCGTGTTGGCAATATCGCAAAGATTGTCATAAGAGAGACGTCCGAGCCAGGTGAAGAACTTACAGCCGAGATACCCAACCTAGACGTTGCTAGCCAAACTAAAGGAGCAATCAAATAGCTGCCTATCCAGCTGAGGTATCTAACCTAGACGAACTAGACGTTTTACACTAAACTAAAGGATACCAACTGGGAAAATACGCAGCATTATCAAATAGCTGCCTATGCTGATCTAGCTTGCCAATCATATTAGTCATTGCACGGTGTCTAAGTCGGAAGACCAACAAATGGACACCACTACGTCGGACACCTAAGCCCTGGCAGACCGCTGAACAGTCAACACCGGTACTCAACCCACGAAGTTTTTCCTTCCACCCTATGAACGGGCAAATGTTAGGTCGCCGTAATAGTTATAAACAATAATATTCTATGGTTCTGAGATCCGGAACGAGAAACGATAACAAAATCGGATGCTGGGGTAATGGCAGCCGCTTAGCCAGCTATTTCCGTTGTGTCCGCTGAGGAGTACAAATATTGGCATCTGCCAAACTCCGTAGTACGTTACGTAAGACTCTTATAGCTGTTCTACCTTCGAAAACAATATTTGTTTCGAGGCTTGCCCCTGATCTCGCATCGAAAGATGTTCTAGCCTATAAACAAGGCAAAATATTATGATGAAATAATTCAAGTTTTCGTATGCCAGAGACATTTCATCATTTAAGATAACTCATGGGCACTATTTGCTCTGGTGACTTCTGACCCGAGCACGTTGTAGTACAAGAAGTACGAGGCTAGAAAGATGAGAACACAGCCTGTAGGAGTACAACTCCCAGGCTGTCATAAGCCTCAGTGCCCAGCGCCGTACCTTCTGTCCCAAAAAACTAACCACTTCTTTACAACTTTCCTATCAGAATACTAGGGGCTTACGCAGTAAGTTCTCTTAACTGTATTCTGATAGTTTTTCTTTCGCATCCCAGGTAATTGTGTTTACAGATTTTCCCAGTGTGGTGGCGTAGTTTTAATTGCCGTTGACTCTTGCCTCATGTCTGGACAGGATATATCTAATGATTTTTTGTTCATTGAATTTATAGGCTCTAGAAAATAACCCCGCAAAAAAACCAAATAACCCCCCAAATTTGGGGTGTTTTTCACAATGAAATAACTCACCAAACGTAAAAAATTTACATAACAGAAAAACGAAATAAGTCCCCAAAAATTTGTATGGAGACGATTTTGGATGCGATTTCACTTTTTGAGAAAATAGTACAATAAGTCCCTAAGAAACATTAAAAAAGTCCCCAAAGAACATTTTTTGGACAGTTAACCAGCTACTAGTTATTTTAAATAGTTCAATCTAAAGCTAAGTAGACTAAAATGAGGATTTAAAGTGAAATGTAAAAGTCATTAACAGTCATCGAAAAAATAAATTTAAAAAATCGCGCGATTTTTTCGTCTGTTTGGCTTATAATGAACCATTTTTAAAAATTACCGTTTGTAAAATATATAAAGTCTTCTTGGTAGGTATTTCCCATATTTTTCATTTTAGTGAATAAAAACACAATAATATGCTATGAAGAATTATTAACCTATTTAAAATAAAATGTTATCAATATTGGAGCCTTCAACAATAGTAACAGATTGTGAGAAAGGTTTATTGAAAGCCATCCGAAATGTGTATCCGTAAGTTAAAGCGGTCGGATGTTGGTACGAATAATTTGCTGTTTATATCTAATTTAAAATAAATAGGGAACGGGTAAAAAAAAAGTATGTACGTTTTATTTTTAAAATTTGGTTGTTATTTAAGAAGAGACTTTGTTTTTCCATTTTGCCATTTTGTGAGGACTTATTTCATAAATAGAGGGTTATTTCGATTTTTATTTTCAACAAAATTTTTGTATTTTTGGGGACTTATTTCGTTATTTTTTCAAAAAGCGAAAGCCCCCAAAATCTGTTAAAAATTGTTGTTTTTGTATTCCATCCTAGAGCCAATTTATATTATATTTACATAACCTGCTCTTACATTCCTCCATTTTCTGAGGAGCCAACTTGTTGGAAACATCATTTGGCAATTCAGGTAGTTTTCAATAGGCTTCCTGATAGGGACCAATTAGTGACGCTGGGAGACTTCAATATGCCTGGTGCTCATTAGTATTCTAATGGTGTGTCTAATGTCCTTCAGACTGCGGAACAGTATGACCTTATTATTGGCTTGCTTGATTTATCTTTGTCTCAAGTTTATCATGTCTTCAATTCTATAAACCGCTTACTTGATATGTGATTCGTCTCTGATCCTGCATTGGAGTTTCTCCAATGACGCAACCTGAAGATCCTTACCATCCAACTCTCGAAGTAACTAAGTGGATCCCGGGATAGTTTTAAAAACGACATCTAATAGAAGATTAAAGAGAGTCCACTGTTTCCGAAAGGCTTACTATCAGAGGCTAAACACCTTAATATCCGAATTCAATTGGTCTGATCTGTACATGAGCTTTTACATGGCAACCGCCTTCTTATTCACGGTGATGTGAAGAGCCCCTACCAGCTAGGTGAGCTCAATTTCCATGTTTCTCGTCTAACATATAGAACTTATATTCCTATAGTAGTTAACTTTTGTAGGGGAGAGGTTGAAGTAATTGAACCCTTTTTTAAATGCATTGAAAGCCTTCAAAAACTAGAAACATTATTGCTTGTAGAATTAACCCGAATTGCATCCTAATTTTTGCTCGCTCTATTATCTATATTCCTTCTCTTGCGTCTATCTAGAACGCGCCGTACAATACGCTGCTGCGCCCCTCGGTCAGTTGGACGGAAGGTTGGCTTGGAATATATATATATATATGGATATATATATATATATCCACGGCATCAGCCATGTCAGTGCACAAGTATAAATTGGACCAAAGGAAATCAGATAAAAAATTATTTAGCCAGTCGAAGTCTGACTTGCGAAAGCAGCAGACTTTTTTAGCTGTTCTATCGATCAGATATACTTAGTAATGTATTTAGCACCAATGTTGAGTGTCGAAAGTGGATGATAGGGATCTTCAAGTTGCATCAGCAGCGCCACCCTCGTTGCAGATAGAAGTGTATTACAGGAACTATTTGGGGACCAAATAGCCCCAGGGATATTAAAATCACTCAGGACTACACAATTCAACATTGTTGCATTTTTTTGAAAGTTCATATTTCTGACGTGAGTGTGGAGTCAACCGCTATCAGAACGCCACCACCATGTCTGAAAGGTCGATCAAGCCAAAAGATTGTGAACAAATCTGGACAAACTTCTGGCCTAGAGGCCTAGCATAAGAGGATTTGAATTTTTTCACTGTTAACTTTATATTCTGGGCTGTGAATAGGTCTCGTTTTTTTTCGGGCGAGGTCCGACTACAAGTCCCGTTCTACAAGCAATAAAGTCTGTAGCCTCTGAAGGCTTTCAACGCCTTCTATACCGTTAAAAAGACGATTGTAATCAATACATAAAACCCTAAAGGGTTCATGTACCTCAAACTCTCGCCTTCAGTGGTTAACTAGAAAAGGGATATAACTTCGAGATGTTAGACGGGGAACATGGAAATTGAGCAGGCCTAGTAGGGGCTCTCCACATCACAGTGTATAATTTTATGTAAAAGGAGAAGGTAAGTTAATTAAAATAAGTCTACTTGAATAAAAGGGCAATTTTTGGTCAGCATCCCAGGGTAGGCCTCGGAGAGTAAAAAGTTATTTTGGACAGATTCAATGCGGTTTCTATGGATTCCGAATTAAGGACTTCCGACACACGAACCGTACTCCAATATAGGGCAAACTAACGAAGTAATAAAGAACCCTTTTTACTTCGTTACATAAGGAGAGTCGAATTCCTTCGCCAACCTTTTAATGAATCCAAGCATGCCTTTGGCTTTGTCAACTATACAGGAAATATGTTTGGAGAACGAAAGTTTGGATCTAGGCGGACTCCCAAATCATCTACCAGAGTTATTCTTTCCAACGAGCAGTGGTAAAGCGTATAAGTGGCAAACAGGGGAGTGATGCGTGAAAAAGTCATCAGTTGCATTTAGAGCTGTTGAGATGTAAAGCATTAGCATGACACCATGCTTGGAAGTTGTCAAGATCCGATAGAAAGTCGGATTGGCATGAACTATCCCTATACTGCAAGCAAAGTTTAATATCATCAGCGTACATGAGTACTCTGGATTTAGTTAAAACCTGCGGCAAGTCATTGATAAACAATGTGAAAAGCAGTGGTCCAAGGTGGCTACCCTGTGGGATGCCAGATGTGACCCTGAGGCTGTCGGATAGAACATTTCTGAACAGAACTTTTTGAGTCCTGTCACTTAGATAGCTCGAAATCCACTTAAAAAGATTACTAGGAAGCCAAATAGAATCAAGTTTCCTAATCAGAAGAGAATGATTGACCGAGTCAAAAGCTTTACTGAAGTCCGTGTAAATAACATCGGTTTGAAAGTTACGTCCCTGAGCAGAATTTGCTGTAGTGTTCCTAAATAAAAGCGAGGAATGATATAAATTAGGTTTACGTTTAGTGTTAACAAAGTTATAAAACTGTTTTGGGTCCTGCGTAAACTAGACCTGACAAAGAGTCAAATAATTTTTATAAAACTGAGCGTTAAGCACGGTAAAGTTAGACCGAGCACTGAGATAAGAGGAAAAGGAAGTTTTTAAACCGGTGAGTTTATACTTATTATAAAGCTTAGATTTTACATTTTTTAAGCGTGTTAGCTCTTTGTTGAACCAAGGAGGTGTATTTGAGACCAACCGATAGGTTACCGGAACACATAAGGAGAAAAATTAGTTCATGGCACTGTAAAAAATATTCACGGCGGTTGCCATGTCAGAGCACATGAGAAGATCGGACCAATTGAATTCAGATATTAGAGTGTTTAGCCTCTGAAAGTCAGCTTTTCGGATACAGCGGACTTTGGTTATTCTTCTACCACATGTAGTTTCTAACACTGCCCCAGTATCGATAGTCACTTCGAAAGTTGGATGGTAAGGGTCTTTAGGCTGCGTCATTGGAGGAACTCTGATTAGGTTTACGCCTGCAGGATCTGAAACAAATCAAAGATCAAGGAAGCGGTTTTAAGAATTAAATACGTAGTTAACTTGCGATAGCGATTAATCAAGCAAGCCGATAATAAAGTCATGCTGTACCGTAGTCTGAAGGTCATAAGACACGCCATCATTAGACCAATGAGCCCCCGGTATATTGAAGTCACCCAGAGTCACTAATTGGTCCCTATCAGAAAGCCTTCTGGAAACTGCCTGAATTGCCGAAAGGTGTATCCAATAGGTTGGCTCTTCTGAAGATGGAGCAATGTAAGAGCAGGTTAAATAAACAATGGTACATGTGAAAGATAATTTAACACAAATGAATTCATGAAGGTTGCAATTTCCTTCTCAAGCGGTCGACAGTTCTCACAACAATAACGCAAAGCCAGCAACTGAGACTCGGCTGGTCGGCCAAAATATTTTTTTGGCAGTTCTTAATTCCACAGATAATATTTGAGGATATTTTCACAAACCCGTGAACCACTGTGCACACAATCAGTTCCAAAAAAAGAACCAGAGTGAGAGCCAGAGGGTTAGTGTGTGAGCGCAAGAAATCCCAAGAGCGAGAAAGCTATGTACCGCTTAGCTGCAGCTAAAAGCTAACGACACTCAAGCGGGGGAAAAAATCGGGATGAGAAGAAAAAAAAGAACGATAAGTAAACCGTCTTAGCACAAACTAAAAATGTTTATTAAAACACTAAATTACACACAAAAGTGCATGCACGCGCGGTAGCAAAACGGTATACATTATTACTGATAATAGTTAATGAATTTAGAGGAAAGCCCGGTGGTTTAAAATCAAATAAACTCAAAAATTCGGAGCGCAAAACAAAAACACGACCGTTCGCTAAGAAGTGAAAGATAGGAGTAGGATTAGCGTTTAATGTTTAGTATTAGCTTTAAGTAGAAGGATTAAGCATAGAGTAAGAGTAGGTAAAGCACACCCACCACACCTCACACACGCACTCACATCACACTCTAACTGCCACCGCTCACCACCCACATCACACTCTCACCGCCACCACTTACCACACACACACTCACCCGCCTACATACACCCACACTCACCGCTGCCCGGCGCATTGAATTAAAAGAGTTAAGAGGAAAGCTATGTAATGATCGGCATCGGCAGCGAGAGAACCGCCGGCAGCGGCAGAGCGGTGCACCGACGCCGGCGGAGCCAAAGGCCGCAGCAGCAGAGGGCCGAGAGCATCCCGAATCTGAGCTGCCGAAGGGGGGAGCAGAAGGTCGCACGAGCCGATTTAGGAGAACGCCAAGGATCTCGGCAGCGCTGCCACCAGGTCTAAGCGACAAAATAAGGTTACGACCAACCACGACCAAGGGAGCGAGCTGACTTCGTGCCAGACCACCAGCCGTAATAGATGATCTTCCTCACGAGTGAACATTAAAAGTGTGCCAGAAGCCAAGTGTCGAGGACACCAACCCAGGGTTAGCGCGGCCATGGGCCTATAGAACCTAAACACATCTAGTTAAGAGAAACAGGGAAACAATAAATCAACCCACACATTCATGTTCTCCTTCCCCTTCCTGCTCATCCTTGTCCGAGGTTCGGACCGGGGCCGCGCGCCACATAAGAACCGTTCCGTTTCCCTCCTCCCTGGAGCATCTCCGGGCACACCCAGAGGTGGGACGGGAAGGGAAGCCGGGGCTGCTGGATCTTTCCGGGCCCAGGTTCGAGGTACGTGGCCGCCGAACCCCACGTCGGCCACTCCGTGGATTTCTCGTTCCGCAGTGACTCTGCCGTCGCTGGAGCTTTCCGGGCTCGAGCCACCGCGGCGCGGTAACACAGGCCAGTCGCCGCTGAAGCATTCCGGGCGCGGGCTCAAGCAACGGCTTCTGGGACCCCCGAGCCAGTGCTCGTTTTCTTCGCAAACTCAGTTTTTTCTCGCTTGCTGGCCGCAGCGGCGGCAGCCGGATCAACGAAGGAGGATACAGGAGAAAACTCCAATAAAACTTTCCATCCACCAGGGTTTCATCCAAACTGAGTGCCGCTCGTTTCCAAAATCTCGCTCGACGATGCTGCTGCCGCGGTTGCCGCGGTAGCCGCGCTGCACCGGCGCACCTCAGCTCTCGGTTGCAACGCCGGCACAGTGGAGGGCCAATATATAGAGATAGGTTTCTCTTCTGGGGGACACTTGGGATCACAGTCTCGTCCTGAACACTGGCCAAATATTTCTTCCCTCGCGAACTCATCAAATCATTGGGATCGCGAACATCCTTAAAGGATAAAATATTAAGTAAGCAATTAATATCCCGTAAGGACGAAACTCTTTGAACACCAAGGATACGCCGGTCTCGTGCACCACTAGAACAAATTCCGTAATGATATCCTCGCGCCGAAACAAAAGCTGCAAAAGTAAAAACTTAAATCCTACAGTTAAATCAGTGACGCAATTTGCAACGGAAAAATTACGCGAATTTTTAACGAAAAAAAAAACAACACCCAACTAACCATGGGTGTCATGTGGATTAGCTGCGTTAAGAAGCTTGAGTTGGAAGCCATTCTCAATGAGTTTGGTTTCGAGCGCGTCTGATTGCCTTTGTACGCCCCTCGGATTATTCCGAGGCAGCACAGTCGCGGCTCGAGGAGCTCGAACGAAACTTCGGGAATGCTCCCACCGGGGATGCAAAGCTACTTTTGCCGATGTACCTGGATCCGGAGGTCAACTCGCCAGGAACAGCCACGTCCGCGCCGGTGGCACCCCTCACGCTTTTACGACCACGCAGCAATTCTCTCACCGCAGAGCGGCGCCCGGCTGCGAAAACGGAGGAACCGCCATGCGTTGTGACCCACCATTCGGACTCGAACATGGGAGCTACCCTTCTGGATCGGATGACCAAGTGTGGCTCACGTTCGATGGGACGACGGATCCACTGGGATTCATCGAGCACATCGACGAGCGTGCTGATACTTTATGGATCGACCGGAAGTATCTGGACCAGGCATTGGTAATACTGCTGGCCCGACGGGCCGAAAGCTGGTATTGGACCAGTGGTCTTCATGAAGCCCTCTGAGAGGAAGTGCGCCTCGAGGTCCTGGACCTTTTCTTGTCACCGCGCTACTACCAACTGCTGGAGAATAAGATCCGGACTCATTTCCATAAGCCGAACGAAACCTTTAGGGAATAAATGGTAGATCTCCGCTTTCAAATGCGCCGAGCGGAATTCCCTCCGGAGCGGGAGTTGGAGAAAATCTAGGACAACATGCTCCCCGAGTACCAGTTGCTCACCCGGCGACAGGACTTCCGGACACTAACGGAGCTAACACACCTGGTAGTCGATTACGAGGTGATCCGAGGTCGAGGCGGACAAGCCCCGGACTCTCGCGGTCAGGGCCCATGGCAGGCACCACGGCCAAGCTTCACAACGGAGACTGAGGGAACGGTTACGTCGACGCCGAGGAACCAGCAAAACGGAGCCGGAGCCGGAATGCGTGCAAGAGCCGGGGCACAACCTCATTCGCCGCAGCGGAACGGGTGAACGTTCGTGCCGCATGCCGAAACTGCGGACAGTCGGGGCACTTTGAGGCCGAGTGCCGGAACCCCCGACTCCTCTTTTGCTGGGATTGCGGACAACGCGAGCGCAGGACCATTGACTGTTGTCGACACCAAACATCGGGAAACGGGAGCGGGCCTCGTGTGATCGGATTTGTGGCCACCCTGAACACCGGAGCTACACACAGCTTCATCAGCCAGACCCTAGCCGGAGAATTCGACAACCATAGGAACATGCGAGATATAAGGACCAAAGTTAAACTGGCCAAAGGAACATGCCGGAAGCTCACGGTGGTCCTGGCGGCCAACATTCACCTAGGAAACAAACGGGTGCCCACCATTCTATTGGTGATGTCCGATGCTCTGGACGACGTTCTCCTCGTGATGGATTTCCTGTACGGGATCGGAGCCACTATCCAGTGTGGGGGCAGGCCCTCAACTTGATACCGGATGAACACACCAAGCCACGCTGGTCACGGACGTGGACCGCTTCTGCCAGAGCGGAAAACACCACGGAGGACACCCAACACTCTAATTATCGAGGACATTCCAGCTCGGTTACCCAGGAGGGACCGGCTGCCGCCCGGCGAGAACGAAAAACGGAAGCCCTGAGCATCGAAAACCGTCACCAACGCCGCGCCTGGAGCCCAGACGACTGCCGATCCCGGCGCCGAGCGCACGGACCCCCAATACCGGCACAGAAGCGGGACAGGAGGTCCTCAGGAGGCCCAAGGAGCCGTTCACGGTAAAAGGCGGATCACCCCAGTCGAGAACCCCTTCCGCGGCCCCAACAAGCGGGTCCGCTTCCGGGATCACGTGGAGGAAACACCGGAGCAGAGCTCACCTCTATGCAGCACTGTCAATTCAGTGAGCCACAACGCGGAGAAGCTGGATTCACCATGGCAGGAACCGAAATCGCAAAGTTACCCCGAACCTTGGCTACAGGGATTCCTGGAACGAAAACTAGTCAAGTTTAATACTCAGACCGGAGTATCCCTCATCGGGGAACACCAGATCATTATGCGCCATGATCGGCCGCTGAGTCAACGTTATTTCCCAAGGAATACGGCCATGAGGGCCATTATCGACATGCAGATCGACGAACTCCTTCGAGAGGGGCGCATCGAACCGTCAAAGAGTCCTCACAGTGTGCCCATAGTCATCGCAGCCAAGAACAATGGCGACGTCCGCATGTGCGTGAATTACCGCCAGCTGAACGAAAGCTCGGTGCCGGACGCATACCCGCTGCCAAGGATCCATCAGATCTCCGGAACGCCAAGTTCATATCGACGCTGGACCTCAAAAACGGGTACTGGCAAATCCCGGTAGCTCCGGACAGTAGAGAGTGTACGGCCTTCACCGTTCCGAGCCGAGGTTGAACCGGAATGAACCGGCTAAATTCCCAGACTATTGGGAGAAAAATGGGCAACTGTACCGCCGAATCGGACTGCGACCAGAGGAAGAGAAGTATACGCCATAGAAGCTGTGCGTTGCCGCCGACTACCGCCAGCGGGTCCTCGTGGAGTTCCATAACAACCCCACAGCGGGGCACCTCGTGATCCGAAAGACGAGTAACTGGGTAGCCCAACGGTATTATTGGCCGGGATTGTTTCGCGAATTGGCCCGCTACCATCGCCGCTGCGAGAGTTGCCAGAGGTACAAGGCCAGCCGGGAAAAGCCGGACGGGAAGATGTTTACTCGCCAGGTCGAGGAACCCTTCCATGTCGTCTATGCGGACTTCGTCGGCCCGCTTCCACGCTCAAAGCAGGGCAATACAATGCTCCTTGTATTCCTGGACTCCCTTAGCAAATAGGTGGAACTAGTTCCCCTGCGCAAAGCTACTGGAACACAGCTCGCGCGCGCATTTCGGGAACGAATCCTGAGCCGATTCGGGGTTCCACGAACGTTTGTCTGCGACGGGGGAAACTATGTTTTCGCGGAGACCACTTGCTGACAGGCGCGTCTGTTTAAATCCTCGACCTCCCATGGGGTCAACCTAGGTTCTTTACATCGATTTAGGCAGAAGTTCATGCACCGTACGCCTTCGTTAGGTAGGGTTCTGCGCGAAGACACCCCCTAACGAGACCTTCTTTTCTCTCCCAACAAAACAACGAAGTTTAAAACCCGCTGCTAACAACCGCAGAGGCAACGCACTCATGGCCGAAAAATAGCGCCGACGGGACATGGAGACCAGCACCTACGTCTGGACGATCGGAGAGCTGCTGGTGCCGAGGGAGATACCCACCGGGATGCAAGACTCCACCGAAGGGGTCCCTAATGGCCCGACCTCATCGCTGCGGCATGACAGCACGGCGGTGCTCGAGCTTTTACAAGCGCTCCGCCTGCGAGAACAGTTCCGAGTTAAAAAACTCCTGGACCGCTCCGAGTGGGAGGACTCCGTCGAAAAGGGCACCAGCGCGAAGAGGAGCCGCACCACGTCGAAGCAGGCCGGGTCGAGAGGAATCTACCGCGAGCTCGGATGGGACCACCGGTAACATGGAGGTTAACATCAACGGCCCCGTGGTCACCACGGCACACCACCGCCGTTAACATAGAAGTCATCAACGGCCCCGCGGTCACCACAGCGCAACACGCCCCCTCCTCTGCTGTGGTTGGCCCTCGACAATACCGCCGCATTGCCTGCCGACACCGCCGCCTCGCCAGCCAACACCGCCGCATCGCCAGGCGACACCGCCTCCGGGACCAGTGGCATCTCGGCCAGCCTCACCAAAACTCCTCGTCACGCAGCCAGTCCCAGGCCCCGACGATTCACAACGGCCGCTATGGGGCGAGGAGCTCCAGCCACTCGTGGGCGCGGTTGAGCTGGACTGCTTCGGCGATCTGCCGCCAGAACTAGTGGAAGAGATGCTGCGGGAGTTGGAGACGGAGCCGCCTCCACTAGCAGGAACCGAAGGAGGAACCGCGGGCGAAGACGCCGCCGACGACTTCGGCAATTGGGCAAGGGAACTGCTTGGGGAGGCGACGCGGTAGAGCCGAACCCAGTCTCCACAGTTCCCGGGAGCGTTCTTCGAGCCCATAAGCGAGGACGAGGAAATGGCCGTACAGGAGCCATATGGGGGCAATGCCAGCCGCAGCTCCGATGGCAGCAGCGCGGGAGACCACGAGTACGACCCAATGGCGGGAGAATACGCGCCTCGTCCTTACCGAGAAAGGACGCCCCCCATCGGCGTCGCTTCCGAATCCGGTGCCTCGGAGCCACAGCTGCCGCCCTACGCGGACATCTTCGGACCCGGAGCATACTGGACCACCATAAGGGCTGAGGAAGTGGTCAAGACAGGTCTGGTGCGCCCTCCAGAGCCGACCAACAACGCCACGTCCATGACGCCGAGGACGCCGCCGGAGCGCACCATGGGCGGATAGTTCCACCGACTATTCGTCTGAGGAGGAGGTACCGCGCCGGCAGGAGAGGGATTCATACTCGACGGTCCACGAAAGGTGGGTGCCAGCGCCCGAGGTATGGGTGACGCCAAACGGCACACTGCCGCGCCCGTTCATTAAGCGGATCCACCAACGGGTGGGCGGGACCCGCGGTGGGCCCACCGCTACTTGGAGGAGGAGCAGGGACAGCGGTTTCGGATCCAGATAAGCCGCGATGGACGCGTACTGGTGTTCCTTCACACAACACGGAAGTGAGAGGAGAGTGTGACTGAGTCACAGCCACACCGGGTTTAGGAGTAGGACTGGCGCTTAATGTTTAGTAGTAGCTTTTAGTAGTAGGATTAAGCATAGATTAAGAATAGGCTAAGTACACACACCTCACATATCACACTCTCAGCGCCACCACTCACCACACACACACTCACCCGCCTACATACACCCACCCTCACCGCTGCCCGGCGCCGGGAATTAAAAGAGTTAAGAGGAAAGCTATGTAAGGATCGGCATCGGCAGCCGGAGCACCACCGGCAGCAACAGAGCGGTGCACCGACGCCGGGGGAGCCAAAGGCCGCAGCAGCAGAGGGCCGAGAGCATCTTGAATCTGGGCTGTCGAAGGGGGCAGCAGAGGGTCGAGAGAGCCAAGGATCTCGGCAGCGCTGCCGCCAGGTCTAAGCGGCAGAACTAGGTCACGGCCAAGCTGAAGAGTGGGAGCGAGCAGACTTCGTGCCAGACCACCAGCCGTAATAGTTGATCTTCCTCACGAGTAAACATTAAAAGTGTGCCAGGAGCCAAGTGTCGAGGACACCAACCCAGGGTGAGCGCGGCCATGGGCCTATAGAACCTAGACGCATATAGTTAAGGGAAACAGGGAAACAATAAATTGACTCACGCATGCATATTCTCCTTGCCTTCCCTGCTCATCCTTGTCCGAGGTTCGGATCGGGGCCGCGCGCCACGTAAGAACCATTCCGTTTCCCTCCTCCCTCTAGAGTGGTCGCTGGAGCATTTCCGGGCACACCCAGAGGTGGGACGGGAAGGGAAGCCGGGGCTGCTGGATCTGTCCGGGCCCAGGTTCGAGGCACGTGGCCGCTGATCCCGACCTCGGCCAATCCGTGGGACCCCCGAGCCAGTCCACGCCAAGGAGCGCTCCGCCGCTGGATCAGTCCGGGCGAAAGTACGACCTGTGGTCACTGGAGACCGACGTATCCTCTTTCGCCCCTTTTCGACTTGTAAATTTGGCCCTCTAGAATCCCGAAATCTTTGGCCCCCTTTGTGTCTTGACATCTCCAAATATATATTTTTCTGGAAGGGACTCTGGGCCGCTGAGGTGTTACCCCGGCCGTAGAGAAGAGCCTTACAGTTTAAAAAAATCATCTTGTAGAGCTAGTTTCAAACATCAAACGCTCTCAACGGGAGAAACTGAGTGCACGAATAGAACACCTGCACCAGGTGGTCGCGGATTTACGGGCGATGAGAGAGAGGGTGGGAACCGTAGAGGCCAAACTCGCGCACAAAATAGTGCGAACAATTGGTTTGATTTGCACATGTATGGGGTGCCATACGTCGACGGCGAAAACTTACGGTCTCTATTCAACCAATTATGTTTCTCTCTCCACATGACTCGTCCGGTTTGAGCTCGGGACATTTTCCGGGCCCGAAAGTCGCAGCAGAGTAATGTTGAACCGGTAATCATTATTCGTATGGATAACGCACGGGAAAAAGTCGCAGTGCTGCGTGTAACTGCAAATACAGATGTTTCTGGAAACTAACTCATTGTTGTCGCAGTAGAAGTCGGGGCTTAGGAAAGAGAGAAGTTGCGTAAGTGCAATAACAAACATAGTGAAAGATATTCGTCAACAACTTCACAATAATTGTGTGAGTTTTTTGACCATTCGTGACCATAGTAAAGCATTTGACTCAGTCAACCGCCATATTCTCAGTACCAAACTAAAAACCCTTTTTAATTTTTCTAGTACAGCAGCTCGGTTTATAAAATCATATCTTTATAATAGGTAGGCTACAGGTAGTTATATCGGGTAATAGAATTTCAAGATTGAGAAAGCTTACAAGGAGCCCAAGGATCAGTTTCGGGCCCTTTGTATGTAAATGATTTACCTAGACTCTTGTCTGATTGTGAAGTTCATTTGTATGGAGACGATGTGCAAATTTATCTTAGCAGTCCTATTGAACAGTTAACTGTTTTTGTTAGTTCCGGGAATAAAATGCTTGATGTAATAGCTAAATGGGCAAGAAGTAATGGCTTGAGTATTAACCCAACTAAGGCAAAGTGCATAGTAATTGCCAAAAAATATCAATAATCAATAAGAGACCGATACAATTTGAAGAGCACGCAGTTAACTTGGGATTTACATTCAGTAATACCCTTAGCTGGAGCAAACGTATCTCCAAAGCTAGAGGGCGTAGATACGACCGCTGCATCAGTTCTCATATTCAAAGACTTTTCTTGCAATTGAAATTAGACTTTTAGTAGCTGATGTCATTCTTATTCCGACTATATTGTATGAGGAATAAGTTTTTGAATACTTTTCAGTCGCAGCAGTATTTACTTGTAAGCAATACTATTTCAGATACAACACAAATAATGTAATAATTCCTCAGTCGCAGCAACATGCACTTTTCGTAAATAAAGTATCAATTACCAGGTCAAGCGAATATGCATGGTCTGCTGATACGAGGAAATGAACTGGGGCAGTGGTCTCAGTTGCTCGCAATAACACTTTAACATTAACCTACATTATTCTTTATACGTTATTTCTGTTAACATAAGCATTTTTGTACCTATAAATATCGTTAAGTTTTATTAATAAAATCAGTAAGAGTTCTAGCTCAAACCAAGCTTTTGCTCATGTTCATGCATCCGAGGCTGTCGCTGTATCTTCAGACCCTCACTCACCCATCCAAACCAACCCAACCGTCCACCTAGTTCCAAGTGCTAGTTGCGACAACAAAAAGGCAATAGCTTATGCACTATCTGCCAGGCATCTAAGCCTCCTCATAAACATTTTGGTGACCCCGACGAACACGTCAACCTACAGGAAAGATTCCGTAACTCTTGGGAATCTTCCTGAATACTACAATTCGTAGGAAAATTCCGTAACTCTTGGGAATCTTCTTGAATTTTCACTCGCCAAAAACATTGGTGAATTTTCTCTTGCCATAAAAAATTGGTGAGACCAACCGGGAAAGTTCCGTAACTCTTGGGAACCTTTCTTCATCAAAGCTAAAAATCCTGTTCTAGAACTGTGAATTCTAGAAAACCTCCAAGTCTATTTACCATTTGTGAATTCCTTCGACCAGACCACGGTTGCGAATAGGAGAGTATTCAGCTGCCAAGGCAAATAAAACACTCCCAACGGTCAGGAATTAAAAAACAATTTTTAATATGTCTAGCAAGGAGGAGCAAGCAGTCACAGAGGCGTTAGACTTGCAGGAAGAGATCAGTCAAGAGATCTCGAAGCTCCTCCGCAACTTTAAGAAGGATTCAGCGGAAAGAAAACTCAATCCAACGTATTATAAATCAAAGTTGGCCGCAATCGATGAATTATAGAAACGATTTGCAGATAATGACAAAAATATTCTAGCGGAATATAGAACCGCTGAATATTTAAAGTTCTACAAGGACTGTCGTGAGTCTTATGACAAATACAGAACTATCATAACCAAGTCAATGGTTCAAACCTCGAGCAATGCCCCCGGAAAGGCAACATCGATCATTGCCCCTGAAAATGCAGACGCTGCAAACTTACAGCAACCTGCTACCAAGCTGATATCAGCTTACCGGCGACAAAGGGCGATTGCCGACTCAATCAAACGGGCTCTGAGAGAATATTCAGAGACCGGAAGGGCCAGAACAAGAGATTCGATAAACTCATTATGGTCCCAATATCAAGACATCCATTTTTCGGTTCATGAAGAATGCGAAGACCCAGTCAGGGAAGGATTTGATATGCACTCGTTTCTCCGACTAGAAGGGGAGGTGCAAAGAGTCTTGAGGTCACAAACAAACGCATCAAACAATGAAGATGTGCATTTGCCCAGAGTCAGCATCCCAAAATTTGATGGGGATCTCAAATGGACTCAGTTTTTCGACTTATTCAAATGCATGGTTCATGATACCAACATGCCCACAGTTCGAAAGATGTAGTAGAAAGATTAATATGGCATATTGATCTTAAAAAGGAAAATTACATGAGCGCATGGAAGATATTGGTTGATGCATACAACAATCCCCGCCATGTAGCAGACACGATTCTCAATCGTCTCCTGCAACACAAACAGTGACGATCCAAGGTCATTAAAGGAGTTGTACATTACAACAATTGAGTCTCTAGCATCATTAAAGGGACTAGGCATTGATATATCTAGCTGGGATACAATCATAATTGCCATCATCAAGCAAAAACTGGATTTAGACGGGTCAAGAGAACTGCAAGGTCTCGACACAATGCTAAGCTTCCTGGACCAGAGAAGCAGAGTACTGGGAACAGGACGACTCGGCCAGCGCGGGAAGGCTACCGAATTGTCCATTCTGCAAACGGAATCATTGGCTTTACAAATGTGATGATTTCCGCAACAAAACTATACCCGAACGGGTCAATTGGGTACAAAGACAAAAATTGTGTGTCAACTGTTTCAGCAGCGACCACAAGGCAAAGGATTGCCGAGGCCGTACGTGTTTTAAATGCGATAAAAAACACCATACATTGCTGCATCTTGAGGCTACGTCAGGTGCAGCAACAGAGCCACAATCACCGTTTGTAGGTGCAGCAAGTAACAGGAGTTACAATTTGCTAGCCACAGTCAAGGTATTAGTAAAAGCAAGTAATGGTCAGATGGCCACGTTTAGAGCCTTGCTAGATTCAGGATCACAGATAAATCTGATCTCTGAACGTATGGCCTCCAAGCTAACACTAAAACTCCACGGTGCATCATTACGCATCGAGGGTATTGGAGGCAATCCCAAAACCAGCCGAGCCAGAGCAAACGTTCTTATGAAGTCTTTGCTCAACTTTGTAGACAACAACAAGTAGAAGCCTTTGTGCTGCCACATATCATAGCTGATCAGCCAGCTCATGAATTGAATTCCTCACAATTCTAAGTCCCGAACAACATAACCCTGGCAGATCCAAATTTTGACAAAACAGGAAAGATTGACATGCTTATCGGTGCAAAACATTATTATTCGTTGCTTTTGCCAAGTCAAATGCTGATAAAGTCTGGAATCCCAATTCTCCAAAACACAAAGCTTGGGTGGATTGTGGACGGAAAAATTCCTGTTGAGCAAGATTCAGCGGCAATTTTTGCAGCGGCAACCACAGAAGATGAGGTTGATACGCTTTTAGAACGATTTTGGACACTAGAAAATCTAGATACCAAAGAGAAGGCTCGATCTCCAATAGGAGCTCATTGCGAATCGCATTTCGTAGCGAATCTACGGGTTGCAATTGATGGAAAATTCATTGTAAAACTTCCATTTTCTGAAGGAACTTCAGCCCTGGGGGCATCTCAGAAAACAGCAACCAACAGATTCTTGGCATTAGAGCGACGAACGGCACCAGAAGTCTGGAAGGGATATGTCGATTTCATGGAGGAATATGAACGCCTTGGGCACATGAAACTAGTGTCTCCCACACACGTTCCATCAGAGCACTACTTCATCCCACATCACTGTGTGTTGAAACCCGAAAGCAGTACCACAAAACTACGGGTAGTCTTCGATGCGTCTTGCAAAACGACAACCAATAATAAATCGTTGAATGATATATTGTATGCTGGACCCACGGTGCAAAGCGAATTGTTTGCAATTCTGCTACGGTTCCGCACCCACAGATATGTGTTTACCGCAGTCATAGAAAAAAAGGTATCGCCAAGTGTGGATGCTCCCTGATCACTAGTTCCATCAGTTAATCGTATGGCGGAAGAAAGCGTCTGACGAGCTAAAGTTTTACAGACTTAAAACCGTCACATATGGTACTACATCAGCCCCATTCCTTGCTACTAAATGCTTGGATTATCTGGCCGAGAAAGCCAAGAGCCATCTCCGCTTGGGTCCTATTTACTCAAACATGATTTTTACGTGGACGACTGTCTCACAGGAGCAGACAGCATTCCAGAGGCCATCCAGATTCAACAAGAATTAAACAAAATACTACTGCCATCCGGATTCAAGCTCCGAAAGTGGTGCTCCAATAACGCTGCAGTATTAACCCAAATACCACAAGAAGATATCGTCTCTAACGTCAAGCTAGACGAAACACTCCAACAGTATAGTGTTAAGACGTTGGGATTGCTTTGGATGCCACATAAGGATCAGCTGTGTGGGCGATCTCAAAAAAGCGAAGCCTCAACCATCACCAAACGTGTGGTCAGCTCGGAATCATCGCAAATATTCGATCCATTAGGATTATTTGCCCCCGTTGTTGTCAAAGCAAAGATGTTCATGCAAATACTTTGGGAATTAAAGATGGGGTGGGACGACGAGCTTCCTCAACACCTTCAACTAGACTGGAAAAATTATCGCGCTGACTTACAAGCACTAAATAAAAAATAAAATGCAAATTCCAAAACACATATTTGAAGGAAAGGTGCCAGTCACGCAAGAACTACACACTTTTGTCGACGCTTCAGAACGAGCCTACGGAGCGGCAGTCTATGTCCGAGCAACATACAAAAATAATCAAGTATCCGTCCGGTTGCTCTGCTCAAAGTCAAGAGTAGCGCCATCAGCTAAAGAGACATTACCAAGGCTAGAATTATGTGCTGCAGTTTTGGGAGCTGAACTAACCCATAGAGTCAGACAGGATTTACGCATGCCTGAGGAAAAGGCGTCTGGATATCTATGGACTGATTCAACTGTAGTCCTGTCCTGGATAAATGCATCCGCATCATCATACCACACGTTTGTGGCAAATCGGATCGCAAAAATTCAAGCTGTGTCACAGCAATCTCAATGGCGTGATGTGTCATCAGCGAATAACCCAGCAGATGTACTATCAAGAGGAATTGGTGCAAGCAAATTAGCAGAGCACAACCTCTGGCTGTATGGACCTCTACTTCTGCACGGTTCTCGAGACAAGTGGTTAAAAGTACCGACCATCGCGCCCAATGATTTAGAACGACGAGTAAAGCAAGTAAGTTTGCCGGCATGTCAAGATCAACTGGGAAGCGAACTATACAGTTGCAACCACAGCAACTCCTTCCATAAACTGCAACGCATTGTGGCATATATGATGCGCTTTTGTAATAAACAGAACCGAGCTCCTACAACCACAATAAGTGTAGTTGAATTGACCCATGCAAGGACAATCATCCTAGGCACCATTCAAAAAATTGAATTCGGTGTTGAACGTAAACAACTTCACATCCACAAGACAGTGGACAAGAGAAGTTCAATCGTCTCTTTGTCTCCGATAATAGGAAATGACGGACTTATCAGAGTCGGAGGGAAGTTGGAAGAATCTAACCTTCCATAGACCACAAAGCATCAGATCTTGCTTCCATACAATGATCCAATTGTGAAGATGCTGCTACGAGAAATGCATGAAGAAAACATGCATTGCGGAGCCCAATCGTTGAGAGCCATAGCTAGACAGCAATATTGGATTTTTAATGACAAAACAATGGCCAGGAGCATCATACACAGTTGTGTCAGATGCACAAGAGCACGACCCAAGTTAATGCAACAAATCATGGGGAATTTACCGGCTGATCGAGTGACACAGGCGCGGCCGTTCTCCAACTCTGGAGTCGACTACTGCGGTCCCATTTGGATTCATCATAAAATCCGTGGAAAAAGACCAGATA
>VNJQ01008028.1:0-14778 GCA_008042515.1 Drosophila truncata
GGGCTTCTACGTGTTGAGCAAAGTCGCTATGCATAGACTTCATAAGAACGTTTGCTCTGGCTCGGCTGGTTTTGGGATTGCCTCCAATACCCTCGATGCGTAATGATGCACCATGGAGTTTTAGTGATAGCTTGGAGGCCATTCGTTCAGAGATCAAATTTATCTGTGATCCTGAATCTAGCAAGGCTCTAAGCGTGGCCATCTGACCATTACTTGCTTTTACTAATACCTCGACTGTGGCTAGCAAATTGTTTTTTTTTTTTTTTTTTTTTTTTTTTTATACATATTTATTTTCGCCGGAATCGTTCAGGCCATTTGAACTTTACCGGGCGTTTTTAAGGACTTTAGGTAATGGTACATTGGGTGTACCTAGAGCCAGCAAATTGTAACTCCTGTTACTTGCTGCACCTACAGATGGTGATTGTGGCTCTGTTGCTGCACCTGACGTAGCCTCAAGATGCAGCAATGTAAGGTGTTTTTTATCGCATTTAAAACACGTACGGCCTCGGCAATCCTTTGCCTTGTGGTCGCTGCTGAAACAGTTAACACACAATTTTTGTCTTTGTACCCAATTGACTCGTTCGGGTATAGTTTTGTTGCGGAAATCATCACATTTGTAAAGCCAATGATTCCGTTTGCAGAATGGACAATTTGGTAGCCTTCCCGCGCTGGCCGAAGTGCATGTTGGGCCCTTCTGCTCCTTTCTTGGTTGTTGACTGCGTCGTCCTGTTCCCTGTACTTTGCTTCGCTGGCCCAGGATGCTTATCATTGTGTCGAGACCTTGCAGTTCTCTTGACCTGTCTAACGATTGTTCATAGAGGGCTCTACTTGCAAAATCCAGTTTTTGCTTGATGATGGCAATTATGATTGTATCCCAGCTAGATATATCAATGCCTAATCCCTATAATGATGCTAAAGACTCAATTGTTGTAATGTACAACTCCTTTAATGACCTTGAATCGTTACTGTTTGTATGGTGTTGCAGGAGACGATTGAGAATCGTGGCTGCTACATGGCGGGGATTGTTGTATGCATCAACCAATATCTCCCATGCGCTCATGTAATTTTCCTTTTTAAGATCAAAATGCCTTATTAATCTTTCTGCTTCTCTAGTGACTGTGGTTTTGAGGTACCACATCTTTCTGACTGTGGGCATGTTGGTATCATGAACCATGCATTTGAATAAGTCGAAAAACTGAGTCCATTTAAGTAGATCCCCATCGAATTTTGGGATGCTGACTCTGGGCAAATGCACATCTTCATTGTTTGATGCGTTTGTTTGTGCCCCCAATACTTTTTGCACCTCCCCTTCTATCCGTAGGAACGAGTGCATATCATATCCTTCCCTGAACCGAAAAATGGATGTCTTGATATTGGAACCATAATGAGTTTATCGAATCTCTTGTTATGGCCCTTCCGGTCTCTGAATATTCTCTCAGAGCCGGTTTGATTGAGTCGGCAATCGCCCTTTGTCGCCGGTAAGCTGATATCAGCTTGGTTGCAGGTTGCTGTAAGCTTGCAGCGTCTGCATTTTCAGGGGCAATGATCGACGTTGCCTTTCCGGGGGCATTGCTCGAGGTTTGTGCCATTGAGTCGGTTATGATAGTTCTGTATTTTTCATAAAACTCACGACAGTCCTTGTAGAACTTTAAATATTCTGCGGTTCTATATTCCGCTAGAATATTTTTGTCATTATCTGCAAATCGATTCCATACTTCATCAATTGCAGCCAACTTTGATTTATAATACGTTGGATTGAGTTTTCTTTCCGCTGAATCCTTCTTAAAGTTGCGGATGAGCTTCGAAATCTCTTGACTGAAATCTTCCTGCAAGTCTAACGCCTCTGTGACTGCTTGCGCCTCCTTGCTAGACATATTGAAAATTGTTTGTTAATTCCTGACCGTTGGTAGTGTTTTATTTGCCTAGACAGCTGGATACGCTCCTATTCGCAACCGTGGTGTGGTCCAAGGAATTCACAAATGGTCAATAGACTTGGAGGATTTCTAGAATTCAAAGTTCTAGAACTGGATTTTAGCTTTGATGAAGGAAGGTTCCCAAGAGATACGGAACTTTTCCTGTTGGTCTAACCAATTTTTTATGGCAAGAAAAAATTCAGGAAGATTCCCAAGAGTTACGGAATATTTCCTGTGAGTGTGACGTATTCAGGACAATTTCCTGTGAGTCAAGGCTTACCAATGTTTATTTGGCGAGTGAGAAAAATCAGGAGCAATCCCAAGAGTTACGGATTCTTTCCTGTGATTGACGTATCACGGTTGACGTGTTCATCGGGGTCACCAAAATGTTTACGAGGAGGCTTAGATGCCTGGCAGATAGTGCATAAACTATTGCCTTTTGTTGTCGCAACTAGCACTTGGAACTAGGTGGACGGTTGGGTTGGTTTGGGTGCATGAGTAAAAGCTTGGTTTGATGTAGAACTCTTACTGATTTTTTTAATAAAACCTAACGGTATTTATAGATACAAAATGCTTATGTTAACAGAAATAACGTATAAAGAATAATGTGGGTTAATGTGAAAGTGCTATTGCTAGCAACTGAGACCACTGCCCCAGTTCATTTCCTCGTATCAGCAGAATATACATATTAGCTTGAACTGGTAATTGATACTTTATTTACGATAAATGCATGTTGCTGCGAGTGATGAGTTATTACATTATTTGTGCTGTGTTTGAAATAATATTGCTTACAACTAAATACTGCTGCGACTGAACAATGTCCATTCAAAAAGTGCCCACATTGCTTTAATAGACTTGATTTTTGATGTACAATTTGTCATGTCGCGAGCGCACCTAAAAATGCTCTCCCAAAAAGTGCCTAGCGCGCCATAACTTCAAGTTAAAATTAAATAATTATATTGACTGACCACTGCTTTCATATATAATAATTTATTTTCCTTTTGGTTACGTTCTTATTTTTCTATTTTTCTTTTCGATACTTCAACCATCAATATAATTCATCAGTATCGCGAAAAGGTAGCGTACTATTTTTGCGATCCTTTTTTGGTGATCATGATCATGGGGAATTGAATTTGAATTGAAATATTTGAATTGAATACGCGCGCGCGCCATTGAAGGGTCACACTGGATTGATGAAGAAGGGTCACACTGGGCCGATAAGGCTGGCCATACTAATCAGGGCAGATCCTGCACCTGCGGCGGGCACACTAAACCTCGCCAAGCCCTATATAAAGAGGGCCACAAGCAGTATGAAATCACTTAGCAGCCGACAGCGATCGGGTGAGGTTCCTAGTAGCACACACCCAGTAGTCAGCAGCGAAGTCTTTTTTTGGGCCGACCGGATCACTCGATCTAGTCCGCTACACACATTGTAGTTAGTAAGTTCTCCAGGAGACTTTCGAGTCCAAGCACTCCGACGACTTTCGAGTCCGAAACTTCCTGAGGAGACTTTCGAGTCCCAACCCGTAGACTTTCGAGTCCGAAACTTCTCTAGAAGACTTTCGAGTCCAACAACAAACAACTTCTCTAGAAGACTTGCGAGTCCACCAATAACAACTTCTCTAGAAGACTTGCGAGTCCACCAATAAAAACTTCTCTAGAAGACTTTTGAGTCCAACAACAAACTTCTCTCCGAAGACTTTCGAGTCCAACCACACATCTCTAGAAGACTTTCGAGTCCACCCGCTTTGAAGACTTCCGGGTCCAAGCAGACGACTTTCGAGTCCGACCTACTTCTGAAGACTTACGAGTCCAATCGCAAACTCTCCCTCTCCTGGAGGAGTTACGAGTCTCCAAACCCGGGTATTGGTCTCGCGAAGACGGAACGGCTTAGACGGGAAGGACGACGGCTCGGTAGCAGCGTTTGAAGCAGCATGAAATTATTATGAATTGCAACTTTTAAGAGAATTAACCGTAAGATACGTTTAAGCCTAAGATCTACTGCGTTATACTCTGGGTCCGGGATCGGAATCTCTTTCAGCAACCACCTCTAACACAAATGTCTGAGACGAATCCTGGCCATCCCTGAGCTACCCGAACAACGACGGAATGTCAAAGTGGCGCCCGAACAGATGAGTGGTTGCTTAGAAAGGACGACGCCGGCAGAGTAGGAACAAGCGTAGAGAGTCGGCAAACGATGCGAAGAAGAGAGGAAAAGAGGCCGGAAGCAGAACCGGTCAATGAATTTTAAGAGAGTCGGACACAAGTAGAGCGAATATGAAGATGGAGCCAATAAGCTGGGAGAACCTGGACCGGATACGAAGCTGGGAAATACGGTATTATGGGACAACAAATCCACTGGAGTTCATTCAGAAAATGGAGGATTGGGCGACGGGATACGGTATCCAGCACGACCAGTTGGTAAAAACGATGCCGCTCATTTTAGAGGACGCTGCGATTGATTGGTGGAACTCCACTCCAACCAAAAACGACATCTGGGAGAAGCTTACAAGAGAGATGGTAGAGTACTTCTTACCGCGAAGGTATCAGGAGCTCATTGAAAAAGCCGAACGTCGAAGACAGGGAGCAGAGGAATCGACGAGGGCATTTGCAAGGACCCTTCAGCAAATAATGAGGTTTACAGGGCTGACAGAAAAAGAGAAGCGTTGAGGAAGAGTACGCGGAGGCACAGGAAGAGGACAACGTGGAGGAGATGCAGATCGAGGTAGATGAGCAGATGCCGGCGAACATGGAGGTACAGGAGGAGGACATTGTAGAGGAGGTGCAGAGGAAGGCCGACGAACAGATTGCGGTAAGCGAGGAGGAAGGAGACGAGGAAGGAGAACCCGAAAGAGAGGAAGAACCGGCGGATCAGCAGAGGCGGAAAGGAGAGCAGCAAGATATAACGAAGTGCACAATGTCGTCGCGGCAACCTAGGGCGGAGTGAACGACAGTGCAGAGAGGCAAGGAGGTAACGACGAGGGAGGTAACGGGAATAAGGTGGAGCGGATGGTCAGATTGGCACAGGAGAGTATCACACCGTCTCCTAAGCAAGGGGGGTGTGACGCGCAGACGCGCACAAAGATACAGTATAATTCACTTAGCTGCCTCGATGCTTAGCTGCATCGTCAAGATAACTGCCTTAATTTCTATTTTTTCTGCATTTATGGTCTCATTTGTATGAAATTAGTTACGTTTGCTGCATTCAAGTTAGCTGTCTTTCTCACTTAAATGCCTCGTTTCGGCAGAATTTAACTGTCTTATTCTATGAATATTATCCAACTTAACTGCGCCATCTAGGATTCGAATTTGGAAACAACAAATTTATGGGTTTTAATGAATCCGTTGAGGTGGAATGCGGACAACATATTAATTGGGATGAATATGCTACTATTGATCAAGACATTGTTTGTCATGGTCAATTAACAGACGAAGAAATAGTGCATTCTGTAGTTTCCAAAATAACGAAGACGGCAGCGATATAGATCAAACTGACCAAACTGATGACGACGCAGACGAAGAACCGGAATGCCACACTTTTAAAGAAGGGTTTTTAGCCATTAAGCTGCTAAATTTCTTCCAAGCCTTACATCCTTAGAGGACACATTATTAAAAGAATCTGTATCGGCATCAGTGCAAACAAAAATTACAGAGTTTTTTTAAAGAAAAACAAGAAAGGAAGCTAACTTCGGCTCACCGAAGTTTATATACCCTTGCAGATTGCAGTTGATCTATAAAATTAAAATCGAAATTCTGAAATAATAATAAGAGGCCAAATCCCAAATTTGATTTAAATATTTTGAGAAATAACGAAACTATGAATTTTTTATAGGATATAGTCGTCTGATTTTCATGAAATTCAAACTAAGATTCTCAAATAATATTAAGTGGCCAAATCTCAAATTTGATGAAAATATCTTGAGAAACAGCGAGTTAGAGTTTTTTCTATTACTTCCCTGATTGTTCCTATGGCAGCTATAGGATATAGTCGGACGATTTTCATAAAATTAAAACTAAAATTCTGAAAAATTGTTAAGTGGCCAAGTCTCAAAATATGTTAAGAAGCTGCGGAGTTATGATTTTTTTATTATTTTCCTGATTGTTCCTATGACAGCTATAGGATATAGTCGTCCGATTTTCATGAAATTAAAACCGAAATTCTAAAATAATAATTAATGGCCAAATATCAAATTTGGTGGAATTGTATTGAAAACTGACAAAGTTAAATTTTTTTTCGAAAATTTTACCGATCGTTCCTATGGCAGCTATATGATATAGTCGTCCGATCCGGCCCGTTCCGACATATGTACGAGTGAGAGTATATAGAAGACTAACTGCAAAGTTTCATTCAGATAGCTTTAAAACTGAGGGACTAGTTTGCGTAGAAACGGACAGACAGACGGACATGGCTAGATCGACTCGGCTGTTGATGCTGATCAAGAATACATATATATACTTTATAGGGTCGGAGATGTCTCCTTCACAGCGTTGCAAACTTCTGACTGAAACTATAATACCCTGCAAGGGTATAATAATACATATTGTATGCAAAAATAAATATGTATATAACAAATGTTATATTAGAACTACAAGCTTAATTCTTTCAATTTGCAATGTTATATAAAATTCATTTAAATGGATCAAATTCATTCTATTTTAAACAGTTTATAAAAATTACGTTACTTGCCTTTTTAAGATAGCTGCCTCCAAAATCACTGCAATCGACTCGAGGCAGTTAAGCGAATTATACTGTATTAATATAAGAATAGTTACATTTTGAATTGAAATATTTGAATTGAATACGCGCGTGCGCCATTGAAGGGTCACACTGGATTGATGAAGAAGGGTCACACTGGGCCGATAAGGCTGGCCACACTAATCAGGGCAGATCCTGCACCTGCAGCGGGCACACTAAACCTCGCCAATCCCTAAATAAAGAGGGCCACAAGCAGTAGGAAATCACTTAGCAGCCGACTGCGATCGGGTGAGGTGCCTAGTAGCACACATCCAGTAATCAGCAGCGAAGTCTTTTTTTGGGCCGACCGGATCACTCGATCGGGTCCGCTCCATACTTTGTAGTTAGTAAGTTCTCCAGGAGACTTTCGAGTCCAAGCACTCCGACGACTTTTGAGTCCGAAACTTCTCTAGAAGACTTTCGAGTCCAACAACAAACAACTTCTCTAGAAGACTTGCGAGTCCACCAATAACAACTTCTCTAGAAGACTTGCGAGTCCACCAATAACAAATTCTCTAGAAGACTTGCGAGTCCACCAATAACAACTTCTCTAGAAGACTTACGAGTCCAATCGCAAACTCTCTCTCTCCTGGAGGAGTTACGAGTCTCCAAACCCGGGTATTGGTCTCGCGGAGACGGAACGGCCCAGACGGGAAGGACGACGGCTCGGTAGCAGCGTTTGAAGCAGCATGAAATTATTATGAATTGTAACTTTTAAGAGATTAAATAGAATAAGATACGTTTAAGCCTAAGATCTACTGCGTTATACTCTGGGTTCGGGGTGGGAATCTCTTTCAGCAACCACCTCTGTCTGAGACGAATCCTGGCCATCCCTGAGCTACCCGAACAAAGACGGAACGTCACACAACTTTTAATAGCAATGATATTAACCCCTAAAAGATTGTTATGAAAAGTAGTAACTGATCCCCCTGGCACAGATTCTACAACAAGATTGGTTATAAATAAAGTTTGTCTTTTTTATTTTCATTTTCTTTTAATAAAAATTTGAATAATACATTAAAATTGTAAAATAAAAAAACCACTGTCAAGATTTTTAATAAAATGTAAGTGTTTGAGGGTTTTCCCACAGAAATTCTTCTGCATCAAAAATGTAAGCTAACTATTGCATCTTCGTCTTTCTCCTTCCAAGTGAACGGTCGTGATTTTTTCTTGCGCTCTCTTTTTGTGTACTAACTTTTCTTAAAACCACCGGGGTTTAATTTAAACTTCGACATTGTGATCTTTATAGTTCCCGTTCACTTCGCGTGTGCATGCAGCTATATTTGTTTGTGCATTTAATCTCTTTAATTTAATTTGTGCTGCTTGTTTATTTTTCTTGCATTTTTGCATTCCTCTTTGTGCCTCTCCAGTTTAGCCATTGTTGCGCCGTCGCGACAACTAAACGTTCCAAAGCTTGCTTACTCCCACGCTCTCCTGCTCTCACGCTCTCCCACACTCTAACTCTCTCTCTGTGCAGTTGCACGTTTATCTTATCTGTCGCTCCCTCTTATTAACGTAAAAAGTACAGTGGCAATGTCTTTAAATGTATTCTGCCTAAATTGTATTCTGATAGCCTTCCACTCGCATCCCATGTTATTGTGTTCACAGAAACCTGGTTAAAGGTTGAGATTCTTAGCTCCGAAGTTTTTCCAGCTGCGTTCACGATTTATCGGCTAGATCTGCCTGTTAGGCGTGGAGGTGGGGTCCTCATAGCGGTGAAATCCACTCTCACGTCTGAATTATTAACTTTCGAGGAATGTAACAATATTGAATTCCTTTGTGTGAAGATATCACTCAATGGTAGCTCTAATTTTATAACATGTTTTATTACATACCTCCATTGTCGGAACTTCCTATTTTTTGTGACCACCTTTCCGCCATTCGGATGGTTTCCAACAGACTTTCTGACAGGGACCATTTAGTAGTCTTAGGTGATTTTAATATACCTAGGGCTATTTGGTCCCTAAATAATTCTTCTAACACCCTTCAATCTTCAACACAACATGATTTTATTACTGGCTTGTTCGACATTTCACTGTCTCAAGTCAACCATGTACGAAATTCCTTAGGTCGCTTGCTTGATCTTTGTTTTGTCTCTGATCCGGCGAGAGTTAGTTTAACACGTGTCCTACTTTCGATGTGACACTTGACATTGGTTCTAATATACAGAATATATCTGATCGTCCAGCAAAAAAAGTCTACTGCTTTCGCAAGTCGGATTTCGACAGGCTGAATAATTTTATTAACGATTTTAACTGGTCTGACTTATACATGTGCACTGACATGGCTGATGCCGTGGATATTTTTTACAATCCCATGAATTCATTTTGAATGTGTTCCGTTATTCAATTTTGAATAAACCTCATTGGTTCACTAAAGAATTGAGTCGCCCAAAAAATGCAAAGTCTAGGCTGTACGCTAAATTTAAAAAAAATCGGTTCTCGCACTGACCTCTCTAAATATATACTGACTTCAGCAAAGCATTTGATTCTGTTAATCATTCTCTTCTCCTCAAGAAACTCGATTTATTGGGATTCCTGTTGATCATCTTAGGTGGATCTCTAGTTATCTGATTGACAGGACGTAAAAAATTCTCTTTTAAATCAACTTATCTTATGTTCTCAGGGTCACCTCCTGTGGCCGCAAGGGAGCCACTTGGGTCCCTTATTGTTTACATTATTTATTAACGATCTGCCCGAAGTTCTGACTACCTCTAAAGTACTTATGTACGCGGATGATGTCAAGCTTTGTGTGCAATATAAAGACGTCGCTTGCCAGTCTAATTTACAAACAGATCTTGATAACTTCCACACTTGGTGCGGCGTAAAATTATTAAACTTAAATGGCTCTAATTGCAAGCTTATGACATTCTCCCGTGTCGTACCCAAGCTTGCAACTTACACGCTTAACTGCCGCTCTTTGGAAAGAATTAACTCAGTTGATGACTTAGGCATCCGCCTGGATCCCAAACTTGACTTTATCGATCAAATTTCGTGTATGGTAAACGGTGGTCGAAAGAATTCAATGACCCATACGTAACTAAAACTTTATATATTTCTTTACTTCGTCCCATCTTAGAATATGGATCTTGCGTTTGGAGCCCTCAGTATGGGGCCACAATAAACGCATTGAATCGGTTCAAAAGAACTTTTTGCTTTTCGCTTTACGCGGCTTAAGCTGGGATGCTGAACAGAGATTACCCTCTTATCATAGTAGACTTCTGCTAATTAACTTACCCTCCTTAGCCAATCGTAGAATTATGCCAGGCATTACTTTTATTTATAACCTTATTCACGGCGTCGTGGAAAGTACTGACTTGTTAGGTCAGCTCAATTTCCACGTACCGATTAGAAATATTATATCCTATATACCCTTAGTTTTGCGCCATTGGAGAACCTTTGTTGAACTGCATAAACCCTGTGTGCAAGTTATAATGATTTGTACTCAATAATTTTACATGTACATAGTCTTCCTAAACTAAAAACATTAATCCTAACACAGTACGCATGCAAGCAAAAATTCAGGCAGCACGCCGGTAGTTTTTTTCCTCGTATTCTTTTCTATATTTTTCATCGCGACTACTAATACCTAACCCTAACAGGCACTAATTGCAAAATTTCATTCTGATAGTTTTAAAACTGAGGGACTAGTTTGCGTAGAAACGGGCAGACGGACAGACCGACAAACGGACATGGCTAGATCGACTTGGCTTGTGATGCTGATCAAAAATATATATACTTTATAGGGTCGGAGATGTCTCCTTCCCTGCGTTGCAAACTTCTGACTGAAACTATAATACCCTGCAAGGGTATAATTATATAGCATTTTTGTTCGCCAAGATAATTTCATTTGAATTTGGTTCAGAGCTGTCGTCACTTTATAGATATTAAGGCAATAGTTGATCCCATCTTCTGAACTTGCATTATTTCTTAACTTCTCGTTTTATGTTTCGATCTTCGAAATCTCTTTTGAAATTCAAAACATAGTTTGGATATATGTTATTGCAATATAAAATTACCAAATGTCAAATTATATATATAATTATATACAGGTCTAAAAATATAAAATTTTGTGAGTTGCTGGAAAGATGGGGTCATTTCCGACGGAATTAGGTGCTTATAATCCGATCTAGCATCGGAATTTGGCCATCACGTCAGGATTATGAGATAGTTGAGGTTATGTGCCCGAAAAAAAACTTTTTTTCGACCTTTTGGGGTTTCGTTGAGGGCGCAAATTTTGTTGGGCTGTTTTTTAATTTAAAAAGCCATAACTTTTTGATAAAGTATTGTATTCGATCTCATGAGGTCTTATTTTAAAGGAAAAAGGTTGTTCTAAATGATGCAACTAGAAAAACAGCCCAAAAGAAATTGTTACGCCCTCCACATACCCTCAAAAGCAGAGCTCGCACAAAACGGTCAACCTTTTTGACTATTCGAATTGTTTCGGAGAGAATAAGTTAATTCTCATCAAAATCGGGGATCTTTCGCAGATGTTATGGTTCTTTACAATCGTTTCACTTTCGAAGAACAGTAAACGACAAGCCAAAAACAAAACTTTCTGGTAAAGTTCACTCGCATCTGAGTGAAAACTGAGAGCAAGAGAGAGGGATGAGACAGAATTTGAGTTCAAACGAAACTTAAAAAAAAAAGAATGAAAAAAAAATAAATTTAAGATTATTTTCTTTAATATATTTTATTTTATATAAAAACTTATGTTTGGCTTATTCTAATGCTTATACTACGAATTTGGTTTTACAACTAACAAAGACTTAATGTTATCTGCGGTACGAGCAGTGCGCTTCTCGCTTAAGATAAAATGTAGGGCCGAAAAGCCCACTGATACTCTGCAAGTTGGGGCGCCTTAAATTTTAACTCCCGAAGAAATTCCTTTATCGGACTTTTTAAAGACTATCGGCGATAAATTATTTGAAAATTGTCTATATCTGCACAGATGTTATCTATTTTTTCATTTTTGATTTCTTGTGCCTGTGGTAGAGATTGAAAATTATCTAAGAAATCATCCAATAGTGTTATCTCATCTAAAGGCTCCAAACGTAGTGCTGGGGAAACTTCGACTGCTTCGGAACTTATTGTAAGATTTGGCTTGATAGAATTAAATAATAAAACATTATAAAATATTATTATAAGTATACAAAGTGTATTTTGCATGCACTACGTTCATTTTTTTGTAATTAACAAGGACGTTTTTTTAGTAAACACATAAAAGTAGAACTACACATATTAATTTAGTGGACGAGACTTTTGTAAAATGTGGTTAATAAAGTGATTATAATTGTCTTAATTGATTTAAATTTAAAAAAAAACTTCAACCAAATTATATAAAAATCGCTATAAGATAGTAGCTCCTGTTGCAATCTTAAAGAAGCTTCATATATGTCTTTGACCGCTTCTATATACTGATCAGCCCAGATTCAATCAACGTCAATATGGACAGAAGTTTGAGTTTCAATAAAATCTTTTAAATCGAACAATTTTACCAGCATCATATAGGTTGAGTTCCATCTGGTAGTAACATCAAGAGTGGGAATCGGTTTGTTGGCCTCCATTAAAGCGCGTCTGCAAGAATTTACATTTGTTGTCATTATGAACTTATACACAAAACAGACAAATTTATTACCTGCACTTTCCGGTGCGCAAGACTTTACTCAATTGGCGGCAAGCACTTACTTTTTCGGCTATTTCGCTTGGCTTATTAACGTTGTATACGCACATTTAAAGTGTGTGCGCTGCGCATCGGACAAGTTGTACGTTTGGGAACGTCATAGTTTCCAGCAATTCCATATAACCATCATCGCTGTCATCATTGTTAAAGGATTCTTCTGTGGATTTATCATTAATCAGCTCAATGGCCTTAGCCATATTTTTGCCATTCTGATGTGATGCTAAAATACATAAATACTTATTTAATTGTTTACACGGACTTTAATTAACAACGCTTACCTAAAAATCTGATCTATCTTGATTCCAAACTCTAAAATAATCTCCACAATTTTATTTTTAATATATAGTCGAGTATGCGCCTCAGACAGTTGAATCATCCCAAGCGTTTTGATCTCAGTCGTTGATAAGTTTGAATTTATGTATTGCAAATTGATTTTCAAGATTGAATTTTCCAATCTGGTTGCCACATCAATTTTAATCGATATCAGCTTACGTTTTACACAAGCCCTTATGTTTTCCTTTATGGAAAGCTCTGTTTCGACAACATAATCCATGGATTATGTGGCAACTAGATTAGAAAAATCAGTCAATATCATGATATTTCGCAAAGTGAGTCGAGACATTTTCAGCGAATCATATATGGGGTTTAAAATAGTACGAAACTCTTTGTCATCCAAAAGTAAAAGTGGTGGGCCACCATCGGTTAAAAGATTCACTATAGACGAAATAATTTCATTTTAAGATGTTTCAATTACTATTTTTCTCTTTTTTAATTTTCTTTGCACGGCAAGGTCTTCTGGTTCTTCAGTTAAAACTGAAATATTTCCAGATGTTTGGCTTTTAAATGTCTTTTCATATTTGTGGCATGGCGGCCACATACTTTTAAACCACCCACATTACACTTCGATGCATTGTAGGGCCGCGCAGGACCTGCTCATGCAGACGGTCCGCGACATCAACGCTGAGATGGCAGTACTCAGCTGACCTCTCCGGCAAGGCGGCGCTATGGATGTATTGCAGAGGATCTGACCAGCTGACCGAAGTCAGGGCAGCGGATGGATTCGTTCGCGGGAAAATAGAAGGGGTGTGGGTGTACAGGTGCTACCTGGCCCCAAGCCCCACCCTAGAGTCGTTCAGCAGAGCCATCGACGATCTCGCTAGCGACATCAGAGGAAGAGGCAGCGTCGTAGTCGTCGGCGATTTCAACGCCTGGGCCCAAGATTGGGGCTCACCGTCAACCAATGCCAGAGTTCGCATCATCGTGGAGTCCTTTGCTTCACTGGACATCGTACTGCTCAACGAGGGCACGCAGCAGACCTTCAACAGAGCGGGAGCGGGGTCAATTATCGACCTAACGTACGCGAGCAGCGCACTAGCTCGGCTAGCCACGTGGACAATTGGCGACTTCGACACTGCCAGCGACCACGAAGCTATAAAGATCGTACTCGAAGGTAGGACGCAGGGGAGAACGGTGCTGCCTAGCTCGCAACAGGCGTACCGGCCACAAGCTTTCGCGAGTGCCCTAGAGGGAATATGCGTGGAGAGCGCGGATGGTGCCAACGAGGCCGCGGACAATCTGGCAAGCGACGTGGAGCAAGCGTGTAGTGTCAGCCTGCAGAAGCGGAAGATTTTTCGCAAACACCATGCTCCCGTTTTCTGGTGGAGCGAGAACATTGCGATGCTTCGCTCCGCTTGTCTACGAGCAAGAAGGCAGGTCCAGAGATCACGCAATTCTCAGAACCTACAGGCCTGCAGCGACAAGTACCGGGCAGCGAGAAAGGCCCTGAAAAAGGCGATACGGACGAGCAAAAGGGAATGCTTCCTAAATTCCTTAGGGCGCTTGCTTGATCTTTGTTTTGTCTCTGATCCAGCAAGAGTTAGTTTAGCGAGGGTTGCGCCGCTGACGCAACCTGAAGATCCCTATCATCCTACTTTCGATGTGACACTCGACATTGGTGCTGATATACAGAATATATCCGATCGTCCAGCCAAGAGAGTCTACTGCTTTCGCAAGTCGGACTGCGACCGGCTGAATAATTTTATTTACGATTTTGACTGGTCCGATTTATACATGTGCACTGACATGGCTGTTGCCATGGATATTTTTTACAATGCCATGAATTCATTTTTCTCTGAATGTGTTCCGTTATACTATCCCTCAATTTCGAATAAGCCCCCTTGGATTACAAAAGAATTGAGTCGCCGGTTCTCGCACTGTCCTCTCTAAATATATATCGGCTCGGTCAAACTTTTCCGTGCTGAACGCGCAGTGTTACAAAAACTATTTAACTCGTTGTAGGGTCCAATTTTCACAGGATCCTAAACAGTTTTATAATTTTGTTAACACTAAACGTAAACCATTAACGCATCCTTCCTCGCTGTCTTTTGAAAATGCAAGCGTAAATGATGATCAGGCAATTGCCGATCTTTTTGCCCAGTTTTTTCAAAC
>VNJQ01008032.1:0-12530 GCA_008042515.1 Drosophila truncata
CCGTCCGACTGGGACAAGCCCATGTTAACCTAGTCATTCTCATAATGAAGGATGTGCTAGATGACCTACTACTCGGAATGGACTTTCTGTGCTATGGAACAGTGACACTCCAATGCGGTGGACACCAACTTACTCTCCAGCCGCCTAGCCAACTCAGGCCTACACAAGCCGCCATGCCGGTACACACATCAATGGAACAAGCCGCCGCGAAAGCGCACTCAGCAAGCGAACCAGCCGCCAACCAGGCGCATCAATAAGCCGCTCCACGAGCGCACTCGTCAGCCACCCCAGCGGTGCATCAGTTAGCCACCAACCCGGTGCATTAACAAGTTGCTCCTCGAGCGCACCCACAAGTCGCTCCACGAGCGCATCAGTTAGCCACCACCCCGGTGCACCCACAAGCTGCTCCCCAAGCGCATCAGTTAGCCACCACGCCGGTGCACCCGCCAGTTGCCGCCCAGACGCAACCGCAAGCCGCTTCACGAGCGCAGCAGTCAGCCACCACACCGGTGCATCCACAAGCCGCTCCACGAGCGCACCCGTCGAGTGACCACCTCACGTTCGACCCAACGCATCCAACGCACGGAGACACCGCGACTCAGCTCGCACACACACACGCAGGTCCAGAGATAGCCCCGAGCTGGATTAGAGTCTTGCCCTCCACGGAGCCTTTGGCGATCCTACGGAACCCGTTCGGGATGGAAGCCAAACGAGTCCGACTCCAGGATCCAGGAGCCGGACCCACCACGCACTTTCCCGCCTGCGAAATCGCCCAAGCTGAGTCTGACTCAGAGGAGGGGTCATACTCCAACCACCGCACCGAGACCTATCTAGAACCCTGGGTAGGACAGTTCCTGGAACGAGAACTTTCTCGGTTCGACACACTGACCCGCATCTCTCACATCGCCAAGCACCACATAGTGATGAAGAACTACAAGCCGATCAAGCAACGATACCACCCACGGAATCCTGCAATGAGAGCCGTCATCGACAAACAGATAGACGATAGCCATCCAAGAGCCATCCTCATAGCGCTCCGATCGTCATTGCCGCCAAGAAAAACGGAGACGTTCGGATGTGCTTCGACTACAGACAACTAAATGAGAACTTTGTCCCGCATGCCTATCCTCTGCCGAGGATTCATCATATTCTAGAACGGTTGAGCAAAGCAGGAACATGCTTTTCAGGTATTGAAGGAGCTACTGACGGAAGCCCCGATCCTCGACTGCCCCGACTTAACGGAAAAATTCGTCCTCCAGACCAACGCCAGCGACTATGGTATTGGGGCAGTCCTGACCCAACAAGAAGAACGCGTCATCGCATACGCCAGCCGCCGGCTCAACAATGCCGGGATATGGGTTATTCGCAAGATGCGATGCTACCTGGAAGGATACCGATTCGAGGTACTTACGGATCACTACTCCTTAAAGTGGTGAAATTCCATCGACAACCCCACGGGCCAGATAGCTCGGTGGGCGTTGGAATTACAGCAGTTCCAGTATGATATCAACTATCGACGTGGGACACAGAACCTGGTCGCCGACGCCCTGTCGCGCCAGCCGCTGGCAACGATCCAGCAAGTACAGGTACAGGACAACACCTGTAAATGGATCCACAAGATGCTTCGCCGGATTCAACAGGAACCCGCCAAGTATCCCGACTACCGCGAGGAGAACGGACAGCTATACCGACGTATAGGCTTGCGTCCGGAGGAGGAAGATTACACCCCCTAGAAACTGTGCGTAGGCACGTGTTTTCGCAGGAAAATACTACTGGCCCGGACTATTCCGAGAAGTAGCAACGCTTTAAAGTCAGCCAAGAGAAAGCGACTGGAAAGATGTTCACACGCCAGGTTGACGAACCTTTTCAGATCTTATGCGCCGACTTCGTGGGACCCCTTCCGCGGGCCAAGCAAGGAAACACAATTCTCCTTGTGATTCATTCAGAAAATGGGTTGAATTAATTCCCCTACGACGAGCCACGGTGCCGTATTTGGAGCGAGCCTTCCGGGAGCGGATACTTAGCCGCTTCGCAATACCGAAGACCCTCGTTTGCGACAACGGGACACAATTCACTAGCAGAGCATTCCAGGCCTTCTGCAAGGCAATGGGAATGGAACTCCAACATACCGCGCCCTACACACCGCGACAGAACCCTACCGAGAGGGCGAATCGCACGATCAAAACCATGAAATCGCAATATATTGGTGAGGAGCCGCAGAATACCTGGGATCAACTACCCCCAGAGATATCTCTCGCGATAAACAGCAGCGTGTCTGATACTGCCGGATTTAGCCCCACCTTTCTTGTCCAAGGACGCGAGCCCCGCCTGCCCAACACACTCTACGACGAGGTCACCCCAGGCCGCGGAAGTGCCTTGCTCCCGCCTAAAGAGCGAAGCCAGCAACTACATGGCATATTTAAAGTTGCCCGCGAAAACGCTGATCGTGCCTCCGCCGAACAAGGCAGGCACTATAATCAACGACGACGAGAATGGAGGCCAGCCCTAGGCGCCCTAGTTCTCGTACGCCGGCAAGTTTTGTCAAACGCTGCCGAAGGCTTCGCAGCCAAGTTAGCTGCCAAGTATGACGGACCTTATCAGGTCGTGAAATTTCTTTCGCCGAACATCGTCCTGCTAAAGGACCCAGCAACACGCCGGCGCCGTACCGCCAGCATATCATCAACACGGCGACGACGACGAAAGTGAACACGACACAGGAGTCGAGGGTACGCTCAACAAGGAGGACCATGGTGACCGCTGTACTTATGCCCTGGCCGAGGATACCAGGGCGTCATGGGGGCCACTTGTTGGCGAGCGCGCTCGCCCAACGTCTCCAGTCCTGCAGGGGGCATAACGCACGCCTCCGATCACCTCGAACCAGCCGGCAGCAGCGGATATGGTCAGTCGGGCGCCCCAACTCGCTCACACCCTCTCAGGAACCGGGAGTTTGCCATATTTTTCAATCGGCATCGTCAAAATCAAGCCCGCCATATAAAATCCAACACAGCGTTGCCAGATCGTCACGGTCGAGGACCAATCATGCGCGGGAAGGATACCCCGATGCTATGACAATTAGGATATAAACGAGCCGTAATATCGGAATAAGCTCACTCCGTTTTGACGAGCAGTCTCAGCATGAACCGCAAGCCCCGAGCTTAATACGCTGCCCCATCCCAAACTATTCGACGTCGACGACCAGACCTTCAGGCGCCGCGAATAGCACGTGCCCAGCATCCGGCCCAGCATCACATCCCGGCGAGCACTACCGAGGAAGTTCGGCACGCTTACGGCACCATGCCGCCTAAGCCGATACCCAGCGCCGCACCCGCAACGATCACTCACACCGCAAACGGACGGGCGAGACCCTTCCCGCCGATAAGCCCTAGCTGGTTGGTTATAGGCTGTATATCGTAGGTTAGTTTTGTGATTTAGGGTAATAATAGGATAGATTTAGGTTAGACTAGGGCACGATAGGATAAGGATAGGGATAAGGCACGACGCAAGAAAGTCCCAGGAAGGGCATTGTAAATAGTTAGCTTAGGACCCACGCCACAAGCCAGCCACAACGACGAGGCGTTGAACACACCCGCCGAGTCAATCTTTATAGACGTTTGACTCGACCCGCCTTTGCCAGGATCTTCGGCAGGCGACGGCCAGGCGTTGCCCACACCCGCCTCGCCCATCGCCCGCACCATCACAACGGACACCCTCCACGACTGTCACCCGCATCCGGAAGCAGCATTCGCCCATCATCGGAAACCAGGCGCTGCCCATACCCGCCTTGACCTGCGTAGGGATCACCAGCATCACCGCCGCCGGGAACAGGACGCCCGCCAGCGGTGAACATCATCATCATCGGCGCGCACATACATCCGCTCACGCCGGCCTGCGGTACATTTTACATACGGTCGACCGCGCGCGCACACACAGGCCACGCCGGTAAACGAAAGCAGTCGCGTACATGGCACGTACATACATACGTACGCTCGCCATACGTACATACATATATGCAGGGCCCGCGATCAGCAACAGTCGCCCCTACATATATACATACACGGCCGCTCAGCAACAGCCACCCTACATACACACATGGTCCGCGCTAACATAGCCTTCATACATACATACATGGCCGAGCTCTAAAAGCTCGCCATGCACGGCCGCTCTCAGCAGCCGCCATACATACATGGCCTCGTGCTTACCGCAGCCCGCCATACAAACTCGGCAGAGCCATACATACGGCAGAGCCACAAATACACGGCAGAGCCATACACTCGGCAGAGCCACACATCGGCAGAGCCAACTCTCCAGCAGAGGCACGCGTCGGCGGCAGAGCCACGCGTTAAAAGGAGATCATCGTGGCAGAGCCACCAATACAAACAACGGGCCAACCAGCATCGGCAGAGCCTTGGCACGAGCCACAGTCGACGCTGTCTGGCAGAGCGTCAGCAGCGGTCGTACACGGAGTCCCCGGTGCCCACACCTTGGCATCTGGGACGACATCGGAGCCGCCCAGGACGACGCGCAGGACCAGCGCGCAGGACAACGCCACCCATGGGGTCCGCCACCTTGGATAGGTGGACCGCCATGATGAGATTAGACTAAATAAATATATGATTGTGAACGTTTTTGAAAGTGGCGTCTTTTCCTCACCGGATCCGCCTCCCTTCCCTTTCTCTTGCAGGTCCCACCGCCAGCCGCGGTGGCCAAAGCGGAAGCGAGGCCTGGCATCAGGGTCGCAACCAAGGCGGCCATCAACGGCTCGGTGGCCAAAACGTGAGCGAGGCCTGGCTTCAGGGTCGTGAACGTGGCGGCCATCGGAGACACAGCGGCCACAGCGTGAGTAACGCCCGGCTTCGGGGTTGCTACCGCTGCTGCTGCTGGAGGCCACTGCCTCCTCCGGCAACGGGGCCGTGCCCACTCTGGGAGTTCTCTGGGACACGGATTGGCGAGGCTTGGCTTTCTCGGTCGCCAATTCCGTGCCCCGGGGATTGTTTTCACACACACATTTTGGTCAGGCAGATGGGGGGTGGGGGGAATGCCTCGGCAACACCCGAGTAGGGCCGGATACAGGTTAACCCCGAAAGGGTACCGTTTCTCGGCCTGGACGCATGTCACCCCGGTGGCTGCGCCCATGGCAATCCCAACTGTGGGTTTGGTTGGACCAGTGTCGGCGCCCGGCTACGGGGCCGATCCTGGCCAACCAAATGGCCACCAAGGATCCTCCAAGGATTCGCCTCTTTCCCCGCCGTTTAACCTCTTCCCCGCTCCAAAACAGGCCGCATGGCCGATTTCCTGCCTGTCCCCGCAAAGATAAATGTTTCTGTGGAGGACCCTGACTTTGTATTTATCCTGGCCCGTGATTAGCATGCTTACAATGTTGAGCGTTTTATCAAATTTGTCACAACGATGGTCTGCAAATAGAAATAGTCACTAACATTGTTTTTATATTTTATTTATTAATATTTATTTATATTTATATTTCCTAGAGCCTCATCGTTGCAGACAAGTTGACTGCATTTATTATTAATATAAGAATCCAATTGTACACTTTGAACAATCACTATCACTTTTTAAATGCACTTACCTGATTTTGTTTTCATTTTCGTTTAGATTTTAGTTACACTCAACTTTGAACGCAATGCGTCTCACCTTGTTGCCACTTGAATTCCAAATGCAATGAGAAAAGGAGATGCGTGGTTTGGTTGTACGCGGACTTTCTCAACTAGGCTAGAATGATCGTCAAATCGGTCCAGCAGCGTATGTCAAAACTTAATGTGGGCATATTTGAAAGAATTGCTTTCACCATTTCGGCTAACAGCACGGCCCACAGAGCTCTAGTCGTCTAAGTGAAACGGTCTTTACTGGAGCGACTCGTGTCTTGAATGTGAGGAGGTAGATTGCCGGTCCCAAGAGGGTCCCAATACTATTTCTGGCGGTACAAAATAGAATTTATCGGACTTCTCCCTCCATCGAATACCGAGCGTTTTGGCCGTGCTTTCGGTATCGATATCGAGGAACTCGCTATGAAGGAGGTGTTCGTCTGGAATATTTTTAGTATGCTCGAGTGGTTTGAAGTTCACTTTCTGAAAGGAAAACCAGCAGAGCTAAGAGCTGCGTGTAGCTCCGTACACATGTTGTTAAATAATGTGGCTGGCTTTCGGAAACGACATTTGGACATCCTCTGCTAGCTGTTGCAGCACTCGAATAGCGAGGAGTGTTGACCCCAATGGATAGCTCCTTCTTTATTTTGGAACAGGATTCTTTGAAAGGGTGTATGCTTCGGATCGACCCAAATCTGACGGTATATCTTTGTAAAGTGCGCACTGAACACATATTGAAAATTGAATGGTCAGATCAGATTGCAGTACTGGACCAGCATGAAAAATATTATTTAAGCTGGTTCCATTTGCAGACGGACTTGAGGCGTCAGATACAACGCGAAGGTTTGTCGTGCTACTTTCGGGTTTGATTACCGCGTGATGTGGAAGTTAGTAAGTTAGAGAACTATGAGTCGATTGAACTTCTTTCATATGACCCAGATCCAGATACTCCTGAAAAACGTTGTCATATTCTCGTCTCAAAGAAACTTATCTAACGCAATGGATCTCAAATATCGTAAATTGGATCCAGAGTTTTCGGGGGCGCAGAATGGAAGCGCAACCACGTAGCTCCCCTTGCGTCTTTCTTGATAGTTCGGAGGAAGTTCCTTTCGCAGTAGGAAAGGGATTTTTTTACCATCTGGACTGGTTGATCCTCCATCTCACAGAACTTGCTGAGAAGAGAGTCTAGGGAATCTTCATTCTTGTGGTGTATGTTTTGGGGGGCGTTTCTGAATGCTGAGCGGTTACCGCCAAGATAGTAAAGAAAACGCTTTCGGGTGGTTTAGGTATCTTTAGATTATTTTTCGGCTCAAAATTTCTTTGCCAATGGGTTTCAGTTGGCTGCCAAAAAAGTGTCGAAAACGAATCTAAGAAAAATCTCCTTTGGACATAAATATAAATTAATTATTTAATTTATTTATTGTTTTTTTTGCAGCTCAAAGCGTGCACCAATAACTTCTCAGGAGAGCCCTGCGGGTCGACGTTAGATATACTATCTGTAAATAAAATAAATAAAAATTAGTTATTGGGGACATACCGATTAGTACTCCATAAAAATTTGAGATTGCCCTTAGTATTTTTTCGATTTACTCCATTACAACAACATTATTTTATTGATTTCTATAATGAGCGTTTTATTAAATTTATCACAACGATGGTCTGTAAATAGAAATAGTCACTAAATTTTATTTTTTTATATTTTATTTATAAATGTTATACTTACACATTTTGCCTTATTACCGCGGCCTAATGTCAAATCCAAAAAAATTAAAAATTTTGAAGGAAAAATAGCGCATTAAGTCCCTGAAGTGGCCAGGAAACATCCCTGAATATTTAAGCGTTTCATACACTTCGATGCCCCATAGTAGAAAATGTTTAATATAAAGCAAAAGTGGGTTTTACAAAGTACTAATTTACTTAACAAAAAAAAGTTTAACTATATTTTAAAACAAAATATATTTATTTACTTTTGGAAAAAAATATTAGTTCTTGAGTATACGCATTGATAAAGTTAATATAATTTTTTTGCTTTAAGTTGTCATATTTATGAAAAGTCAGTAAAATTAATAGGGGTCTGGAAAAAAAATGTTTCAAAAAAATAAGCAGCGATAATATAAAAATTGGTATGCTCTTGTATAAAAAAAATGTTTTATTAATCAGTAAAAGATTAATTGAACAATTTGGACAACATTTGCAGAAACGTCAAGCAATCAAACTTACAAGTTAGTGAATTTTAAGGGTGCGGCTTTTTTTGCCACTGTGTGTATTTTTCCTTCTCTTTTATGTACCTTCTCAACTAGGTAGGTATAGGGAAATCTCATCTCATTTCATCTCAAACGAAACAAGAAAGGAAGCTAACTTCGGCTTACCGAAGATTATATACCCTTGCAGATTACAATTGAGCTATGTTATTAAAAACGAAATTCTAAGATAACTTTAAATGGCCGAATCTCAAATTTGATGAAAATATGTTGAGAAACAACCGAGTTATGATTTGTATACCCTTGCAGAGGGTATTATAATTTTGGTCAAAAGTGTGCAACGCAGTGAAGGAGACATCTCCGACCCTATAAAGTATATATATTCTTGGTCAGGATCACCTCCTGAGTTGATATAAGCATGTCCGTCTGTCCGTCTGTCCGTCTGTCCGTCTGTCCGTCTGTCCGTCTGTCCGTCTGTCCATCTGTCTGTTCGTCTGTCTGTCCGTCTGTCTGTTTCTACGCAAACTAGTCTCTCAGTTTTAAAGCTATCGACTTGAAACTTTGCACACACCCTTCTTTCCTTTGCACGCAGTATATACGTCGGATCGGCCGACTATATCCTATAGCTGCCATATAACTGATTGATCGGAAATGGTATAACTTCGGTGTTTTTAGAGTTAGAGAATTCAGATTTTGTACGAATGCTATTGTTGGCAACATAATACGACATATCAAATTTCATAAGGATCTATATCCTATAGCTTCGGCTTCGGCGATTTTAAAGTTATAGAGTTCAAATTTAGTAAGAATGCTATTTTTGGCAAAATACTACGACAAACCAAATTTTATCCGGATCGGCCGACTATAAGATATAGCTATAGATATAATAATATAACTGAAAAATCGAAAATTGCCCATCTTTTGTGTTTTTGAAGATAGAAAAGAAAAACTTCGTACATATTATATATTTGGTCAGTTGATCCGACCTACCAAATTTCATAACGATCGGCCGACTATATCTTATAGCTGCCATATAACTGAACGATCGGAAATTACCCAACTTTCGCGTTTTTGAAAATAGAAGATAGAAAAGAAAAACTTTGTACATATTATATGATCCGACCTACCAAATTTCATAACGATCGGCCGACTATATCTTATAGCTGCCATATAACTGAACGATCGGAAATTACCCGGCCATTTCAGCCTTCTCGTTAAGTCATTTAAATTAGATTGCATATGATTCAATTTGGAAAATATAATTTACATTTATTTATGACGTTACCCCTTATAAAATTTTGAAAAATTTGACAAAAAATTTATATCTTAAATTATCTTAAGTTGTCCATTTTTTTAAATTTCATTTTTTTTATTTTTGACAATTTTTATGATAAAATTTTGAAAAATTTGAAAAAATTTCGTTCCTTTTTTTCTTGGCTAAATATCTCCTTTTGATGCTGATCAAGAATATATATGATTTATGGGGTCGGAAACGACTACTTCACATAATTTTAAGCTTCTGAAAACCATTTAAATTCCAAAAAACGTATTAAAAATAATATATTTTAAATATTTAATTTTTTATTAAATTATCGTTATTTATTGCCATGAAAATCGCTCAAACAAAGCCAAAAATGCATTAATTTTCAATCGGAAAACAGTTTTGTGCTAGTTTTTATTAGCTTATAAAATCTGTATCTTAAGTTGTCCATTTTTTTATACCATGTACCAAAGGTACAAAGGTATTATAATTTTGTGCGATATTCTGTAACAGCCAGAAGGAGGCGTGGCAGACCCCCAAAAGTTACCTAAATATTGGTCAGGACCACTTAAGGAGTCGATATAGCCATGTCCGTCTGTCCGTCCGTCCGTCCGTCCGTCTGTCCGTCTGTCTGTATGAACGCCTAGATCTTGGAGACTATAAGAGCTAGATACACCAAACTTGGGACTTAGACTTCTTATATCTGCACGCAGATCAAGTTTGTTTTAAATTTTTGCTGCTCCCCCTTTTTGGGGAGCTATTTGAAAAAAACGTATATCTCCTAAATTTATAAAGTTAGGTAAACCATATTCACAACCTTGATGTATTTCATCAAAATACACAGATTTTCTAAATTTCATTGAGATCGTACCATAAATATCGGAGATATAGTCTTTTTACTTTATACTTATTATGTATACAAGAGGCAGCCAAGGCAAAGGGCTCCAAATAACACACGCACCAATACACTTGCAATGGTCACATTCTTTGCCTGCATACATACAGCGAAACAAAGTCAGAGCTATTTCTAGAACGTTCGTAAGAGTAATTGTAAGTTGTCTCGAATTCAATTCACGGGGAGCGGTCCAGGGTACAGGGTATTCTACTGTCGGGACACCCGATTGTATGTCCATCTTGTTAAATTTCATTATACCCTTGCAAAGTATTATGATTTCAGTCAGAAGTTTGCAACGCAGTGAAGGAGACCCTATAAAGTGAATATATTCTTGATCAGGATCAACAGCCGAGTCGATCTAGACATGACCGTCTGTCCGTCCGTCTGTCCGTCTGTCCGACGACTATGTTCTATAGCTGCCATAGGAACATCAGCGAAATAATAGAAAAAATCATAACTCGGTTGTTTCTCAACATATTTTCATCAAATTTGAGATTAGGCCATTTAAAGTTATCTTAGAATTTCGTTTTTAATTACATAGCGCAATTGTAATCTGCAAGGGTAAATAAACTTCGGTAAGCCGAAGTTAGCTTCCTTTCTTGTTTTCTTTTGTTTTTATAAACGAGTTGTTGTTGTAAAAGAGATGTTGTTGTTGTTGTAGGCACAAATCCAGACATAAAGTTGGCCGTTTTCAGTACAAATTCGTCAATTTCGGGATTTCAGATACCAGGCGCACAGAAACAGCAAGCAGATGATCGGCGCCCAACAGCAAGTGACTTGCGATCAGCTGTTTGCCATTTATGCAGCCTGCTTGTAACGGTGCTTTCAAAGTTTTATTATTGGCCGCCCTTTGTTTACATTTGCATTGGCCAATCAGGGAGCTTCTTTGCTTTCCCCTCACTTAGGCACCGTTACTTCATGAACTGCTAGGTGTATTAGAGAAGCTCATCTAGCTATATTACAGAATTGTAACAGATCTCCGTTGCTTGCTGCTGCTTTCTGTTCGCCTGGTACCTGAAATCCAGAAATTGACGAATTTGCTCTGAAAATGCACAGATTGAACAACAACATCTCTTTTACAACAAAAATAACAAAAATATTTTGACAACAACACCTTAATTTCATATGTTCATATGTTTTTTTGAATTTAAATTCAAATTTGGCGGGCAAAGAGATGTGTTTTAGATCAAGTATGATTTAAGGTATTTTTTTGCAAATTGTTGTTGTCAAAATGTTTTTGTTGTTGTTGTTTTACAAAATCTTGTTGCTGTAGTTGTTGTTGTTGTTGTAAGCACAAATCTAGATCCAAATCTGCGCATTTTCAGTACAAATTCCTTATTTTCGGGATTTCAGGCACCAGGCGCACAGATGGCTGTAGATGGACGATGAGCGAAATTAAATAAGTTTGAGTGAAAACTCAATTCAATATTTCACTCAAAATAATAAGTGCACACTCAAGTCAAGTGATGCTTATTTAGCTATCTTGCAAGATTTGGAGAAAAAGGCATAAAAATAGCTAAATGAGCATCACTTGTACACTAAAGCTATCACTCATTATTTTGAGTGGAATATTGAATTGAGTGTGCACTAAAGCTTTCACTCAAAGCAAATTATGCTTGCTCACCGTCCATCTACTGCCTTCTGTGCGCCTGGTGTCTGAAATACCGAAAATAAGAAATTTTTCTTAGCTAAATAGAATCTCCTTTTGATGCTGATCAAGAATATATATGATTTATGGGGTCGGAAATGACTACTTCACTTAAAGCTTATAAAATTTCCGACCCTATAAAGTGAATATATTCTTGATCAGGATCAACAGCCGAGTCGATCTAGACATGGCCGTCTATCCGTCCGTCTGTCCGTCTGTCCGTCTGTCCGACGACTATGTTCTATAGCTGCCATAGGAACATCAGCGAAATAATAGAAAAATCATAACTCGGTTGTTTCTCAACATATTTTCATCAAATTTGAGATTAGGCCATTTAAAGTTATCTTAGAATTTCGTTTTTAATTACATAGCGCAATTGTAATCTGCAAGGGTATATAAACTTCGGTAAGCCGAAGTTAGCTTCCTTTCTTGTTTCTATTATTTCGGTGATGTTCCTGTGGCAGCATTAGAATATAGTCGTCCGATTTTCATGAAATTTAAATCAAAACTCTGGAATAATATTAAGTGGCCAAATCTGATGAAAATATGTTGAGAAACAGCGAAGTTATAGCTTTTTTTTTCCAAAATTTTGCCGATTGTTCCTACTGTTCCCGGTTTTTCCTATGGCAGCTATAAGATATAGTCGTCCGATTTTCATGAAATTTAAACCGAAATTCTGAAACAATAATAAATGGCAAAATATCAAATTTGGTGATTATATGTTGAAAACTGACAAAGTTATAATTTTTTTCCAAAATTTTACCGATCGTTCCTATGGCAGCTATATGATATAGCCGTCCGATCCGGCCCGTTCCGACTTATGTAGGAGTGAGAGCATATAGAAGACTACCTGCAAAGTTTCATTCAGATAGCTTCAAAACTGAGGGACTAGTTTGCGTATAATCGGACAGACGGACAGACGGAC
>VNJQ01008042.1:0-66458 GCA_008042515.1 Drosophila truncata
AAAAAAAAAATTTTTTTTTTAAAACCTAATATTTAAAAGGGTAAAACTAGTGAATGCCACCTAGTTTCACCTAGAGACCTATTGTGTGTTGTAGAGTATTTAATTCTTGTTCGATTGCATATAGTCGGTAATGCCACTTTTGACCACATTTCTTTAAATTTTCAATGAAGAATTACCTTATTTTGTATGAAAATGGCATCTTATATGCGTTAAAAGTGTCTTTAAACTCATGAAAACTGGGAAATATCCTATAAAAACTATAAAATATTGTAATTCAGATAAAATACAATGTAAAAGCAAAATTTTAAATGGTAGAAAGATTTTATAAATAATTTTTCATTGAATTCGAGGCAAAAACAGCACTATATTCCTTTTTTTTCGTAAGAAAACTATAGGTATTCCTGATCCGATTTCAATAAAATTTTTAAAATGTAGTTAAAATAGCATAATCTTTATGTAGCCAAATTTTTATGGATTTATCTCAAAAATTTTGTTTTCGTTTCTATGAGGGCTATAGGATATAGTGTACTGATCCGGATAATTTTGATCCAGTATCATCCTATAAGCACAAAATGACAATTGGTAAAGTTTCAAGTTGATATCTTTTAAATTTACGGAGTTATTAATTTTGGCCAGAAAAAGTGGTCATCCAGCCTATAGTGTGTCGCCCGTGCGGACGCACACAAACAAAGTCCTGCACTCACATTCACGTACACTGGCCGAAAAGTTTGAAGAAATTGGATTTATTAAGCTTAAAACTAAAAAATAATTACAAATTTAAGAAAGCAAATTTTAACAAAAAAGAAACACAAATTTCTTAAGAGAACTCCAGAAATCTAAGAAAAAAATCTGAAATGGGAAAAAAGATATTCCGAAGTAATCATAAAAACCTCTAAATACTTAAAAAAACCAAAATTATTATAAAGATATTAAAAAAGTATGCCACAAAAAAATTTTGAAAGATTTAAGGCTTATTTCTTCGCTGTGCAGCGACGCTTTCCTGTCGACCTCGGTCACACTCTCGCCTACCGAGCGTCCATTGCATGGCAGGAGGACTGGCAGGGGTCTCCATCTCGTGTCCTGCGAGGCTACGACTCTTTTGGAGTCAACTGCATGCCGGTTTTGTTCGCTCCTCCAGCCTTTGCCTGCTTTTGATTACAATGCTGGTTATGTTCTCACCCTCGCCGAGTGTGAGTGCGAATGCGAGTGCTAGTGCCAGAGCGGCTCTGTGTGTATGGCAGCCGCATCCTGCCGGATCCTGGCATCGTTCGCCTCTGATAACACGTTAAGTGCGCTTGTTTATCCAGCAAGATAATTTGGACAAGTGACACCTCTCGGATTTTCACGCGCCGGCTAAAAAGTAAAAAGTGTCCATGGCGAAAATGTCGCAACTTTTCTGAAATGTGTATGCATGCGCGCGGGTCGCCCGAAACTAACTAACTGGCTGCAGTTGAGGGTTAACTGCTGGATCAGGTGCACCTCAAGCGGCAGGTCCTGGACCTGGTCCTAGTCCTATTCCTGAGCCTGTCTCATTTTATTTTGCGGTCCTCACAGTAATTTCGCTGTGCAACGGCTTTCGTGGTTCACATATTTTTTTGTTTTCGGCAGAAAGGAACACGCGTAATTGGTGTTTGTGGTTAGTTTTGGCTGTGGCCTCAGCACAAGGCGGAGGTCACCTGCCGGAGGATGGCTGAAAGTGGGTGTTGGCACTTTAATGTCGGTTGGGATTGGTTAGCTAAGTCACATGCATTTTAGTTTTGATGTGGGCTGAGGGTATTTAAGGTTTAAAAGTAAATGTAGTTAAGTGTCAGAGCCCGAAATAGCCAGTGGAATATCCCACATTGGAAAAAAAAAATCATACGAAGAATAAAGATTAAAGGCTTAATAACGGTTGTTAGCAGGAACCCTGGAACAGTCGATCCGTCTCGAAGGACTAAAATTATTCTAAGAAAGTTACTATAGACCCTAAAAAATCCATGCAAATATATAAAAAATAAAAACACAAGTAACACAAGAGGTATTTCCGACGGCTTAAGTCGAGTAACTGACCATTTGTCTGTTTGACACTTAATGACGGCTCCAAGTCTAAATATAGAAACATATATCATATATTTCACTTCGCTTGATCCCAACTCAATGTCCTGTAACACATCCACCCACATTACCTAAAGCGACAACCTGAAACCATGGACTACAATGCCGTCCGAAAAATGCGCATGTCCAACCGTATCCCCGACACAAGCTACATTTTTTGACAGCAATCAGATGTTTTGGAATGTTGGCGCCCAGACACACACACTCGGGCAGGGTGTGTGTAAGCGTTCACACAGACGGAGAGGGCTTTGTTTTTGTTAACCTTGCCTAACGACGAATGGCGAAAACAAAACAAAAACGTGAAGAATCCAAAGCGAGAGGCGAAAAAAGGGGAGCACGTGCAGGCAAAACAGAGCCCAGAGAGAAAATCACCACTGGGCAGGCGTAGGAAATCCGCTGAATGGAAAGCAGAGAAGAGCGAAAAGCGGCAAGAGAGTGAGCTCTCAGATGGGTGAAAAGCTCATTTTTCGGCCAGCCTTTTGGGGGCGTCCAGGATTCCGAGACTGTGGCCAAGTCATTGCGTTCGAACGTCAGCAGTTGGAACAAGGACGCGTAACGTGCAGAATCCCAGCGCGCAACCATTAAAGTGGCCGAGCGCGATTTGAAATATTACAAAAAATTCATAAATATGTGAGCAGCACATAACAAAAAATTTAAAATTCCGCTGTTAAAATAAATGGGTGTTATTTACTCCAGTGCTGAGTGTGTTTGTGTTTCTCGCTGGTGCAGCAAAAATTGTGCCAAATCAGCAGTCTGTCGTTACGTATACGCAACGTGTGCGAAGTGTTGTTTTATTGATTGCCAAGCAGCAGCAAAGCCACATTTAAACAAAAAGGAAAATCGAAAAGGCAATGCTGATAAAACAGTGAAAGTTTAAAAGGCAGCCTCTTTTCTGAGGCTCGAGCAGTGAAATGTGTGCAGCTGACAGTCAAGGTCGACGTCGCCCCATGTCACCCACAAAAACATAAGGATCTTTACATAAAAAAGCAAACAAACAATAATAGTAAAAGCAAGCGAAACCCCTTTGCAGGGAGCTTAAAGTCATCAGCCGTTCTCTAAGACAGCAAAATTAAAGTAAGCCCAATTTAACCTCAGCCTGACAAACGAAAATCGAATATTCCTTGCGTGTTTCGTGAAAAGTGGGGGGAAAATTCGGTGTGGAAAGGAGGTAATCCTGCCGAGGATGGCATCCATTCTTAGTGTGTGTGCACCGCAAGCTTATCTCTGGGTTTTAGACACACGGATACATTATATACCACATATAGGGGGATATATGCGGAGGTAGAGCAGTCCTTAAGCTGGCTACAAAGACAAGTCTGCAGGCAGCCTCTTGTCGCAGGTCCTTCCTTCTTTTCCATTCTGTTTGTAGGACAACGAACTGTTGGATTATTTTTGTATTGGGTATTTTTGTGGGGCGCCTGACATAGTTTGTGGCCTTTGTCTATTATTTGACGCCATGTTCCACGACTGCATTACAGGTAGGCCTCCAAAGAGAACTTTGAGGCAGGTCGGGTCACAGATTTCAGGGCTCGAGTGCTTGAGTAATGAAAATATGACTATTGTGCTTTGTTCTCCACTCTATTCCAGGGAATGCTGGCAAGAACAAAGTAATCGGAATTCGAGGTGAAATTCTTATAAGGATTTCATATTAATACATAAATGCAAAAGAGCATTCAAGAGTGCAAGAGACGAGTTTTTCTTTCTCACTCAGCGGTTTGATTGCCGTATCAACAAAAACAAATTTCTGTATAAATTTGAAAGATTACATACAGATTATAATTCTCTTTCAATAAAATTTAATTTTTTTTTACCGAGAACGTATATATTTTGGTAAATTTCAATAAAGAAATACTTAATAATGGATGCTTTTTCTTAAAAGTTGCTTTTTAAATTCTTTTCTGTAAAAGCATCAGCAAAGTTCCTCAAAAAATATGAATATTTGATGTACTCAAGTCAAGTAACTTTCCAGCTTATCAATGTTAGCTCAACTCGAATCAAGTTAATTTTGGTTTAAAGATTGTTGATGACGTCCCATTAGGCGTTATCTACATGCTCCCTTTTTAACTTTGTCATCGCACAAGTACATGGAACAGGAGGGGAATCAGCAACTCAGATTGAGTGGAGAACCCCGCCCACGTGGCGTATGAGTTATGCATTATGGCTCTGCCTCTCGGAGACATTTCCCCAAATATATTTCCATCATCTCCGGCACTCTGTTTGCTCTACGCATTACGACAAATATTTGCCCATCGGACAACATATTCCTCTGTTGTTTTCTGGTTTTTTTTCGATTGTACTTTGTTTGGTTTTTCCTACTTTTGTGTTTTTCTACTTGCTTGTTACTTTGACTTGTGGGCCCGGCGAAAACGAGGTCAGAGCTGAAATCTAAGCCGTAAGCTCTAGCCAAAACAGCTGATGTCAGCATAAAATGTGTGAGAGTTACGTGTTTTTTGTTTCAGACTCTCTCCTCAGAATACCACACAGAGAAAAAGGTTAACCTTCTTAAAAGTGGTTATTATTGATAGGAATATATAAATTTGGGATATTAATGTTGGCATCTTAAAAGCGACTTAAATGAGAACAGGTTCATGCCGTAGAAATAGTTGAAATTTCAGTTTTAAAATTAATGAAATGTTAAGTATAATGAATCAGTTTAATTGGATTATTTATTATTTATTAAAATTAAAATTACTTTACTTTTTTCCAAATAATATGTTTTCGTATTTAAATACATACTTTTGTTCTTGTTATTTTCTCTTAGTGCATGGGCAGACATAAAAGTACCGTAAATGGGCGTGGTCATGGAGGCTGAGGTAGCTCTTCGACAGCAACTCGACCATGGCCGAGTGCAGTGTCAAAGACTTTTTGCGGGCTTTGATTTATCAGAAATGCACCCCGCAGGCGACCATATTCTGATAAATAACACACACACTCGAAGGCCAGGCCAAAATAGTTCTTCCTGATTAAATGATGTATTTATTTTGGCCTCAGATGGAATATATCGTTACATTTTATGCCGAAATCTCTTCGCTGATCATCATTAATGGGTTTCTGCCTTTAAGGCGTTTCTAGATGGCTTTTTATTTGTGAGTGTGAATGGATTGTCAGCGGAAAAATAAAAGTGTTTAATTCGGAAATGGAAATGTTAAGAAGTATTTAGATCAACTGAGCTTGGCTGTGATTTTCCTGATTTCTTATTTGAATTATTTATCTTATAGAATTAAATAATGAACATGTAACAAACAAATATTAGACTGTTTAGAGAATTTCAAAGTATTCTTTCTAGATACAAATACGGAACCCCGCAGAACTTGCTCGGATTAACATCGTGCTAATATATGCCTGTTGATAAATTCCAGAGTATTTATAAAACTCATATAGTTTATATTTCAGTGAAAAGTATATAGTTAGCTGAGAGCCCCTAATAAAAAGTTGTATCAATTATATTTTCAAAACAGCCGCATAAGCCAAAGTGTCTTCTAAATCGATCTTAAAACATTTAAACGAAACTCTTGTTAAAAATATCTCACATTAAATAACATTTTATTTAAGAAAAGCTATTTTAAATAATAATTGAAAGAGATCAATAAAATCTATTAGGTCATATGCCTGTTTATTTCCTTGTGAATAATACAATAATATTCAGAAGCCATGCATCTAAATTTGCTACACTTTCCTAGAATTGTTTAGGACAGGATACAAAAGCGGAATATTCTAGTTTTGGCTCCAACAAAAATAACTCTATTTCCATGACTAATAAACATTTTCGTTACCACTTGGCTGCACACACAAGATTCATGGTATTTATATAAGCTTCTTCTATATTTAAAGCTAATGCCATATGCACATTTCAATCTCGAAACTCGGTGGAAAAAGTAAAAAGGGGCGAAAGGTGGCGGTGGAAAGGCGGAAACTCTCGCTGATTTATGTGCTAGTTTTACTCGGTTTTTTTGCGCTTTCCTTTTTCGTTTTTGCCTTCGCTAACTAGTTTTTGAGAGTTGCGCAGCAGCATTTTACTCCAATTAAATTTTCATGCCATATGAGCATTTCGCACTGCAACTGGAAAAACAAGGACGAGAGTGCCACACAACGCGACGCTATTTTCAATTTCCGCTGCACAGAAATAGAGAAAGGAATGCGATTTTTAACACAATTTCACTTGTCGGGCGAACAACGGACTGCGAGTGTGTGTGAGTGCGAGTACTTGGCATAGAAACTGTCGACGACTAAAAACAACAGGCCAGGCCCCATACACACTCGTACTGTGTATATCCCCGTCCAATTCCGGCGGACTCTGAGACCGACGACCCGTCACATCGACCCAGAAAACCCTTCGCCTTACTCACCGACTGACAGTTCAAGTCAAAATGCCCTTTTATTGGGATTTAAGCATTTTTGTGTCATTTCCGAACTGTGTTTGCGCAACAGAGACAGACTCGTTCGGCGAGCGAGCGGGCGCGACCAGTGTTTAAATATTAAAAACCTTGTGCCGAAACTACTAGGAAGCCCCCAAAAATCAATAACCCACAGCGGCCAGAGTTGAAGGCTAAACGTGGCCCCTACAAATAAAAAAATAAAAATAAAAAGCCAGCGGAAAAAAAGCAACATTTAGCCAACAACCAAAATGGGCATTTTGCATGCATAGATACATGAGGGCTGCGAAGGATAGCCACACACGATGAAAAAGGATACACAAGGGCTGCGAAAAAAATCAAGCCTTCTGCCAGCGGAAAACAAAAAACGGGAAACAAAAAAACGTGGTTAAAAGCTTGTTTTATTGGCATTTAGCCTCATCTTGTTTGAGAACACAATATAACATGATATTGTAATGTAAATTGTTAAGCCAACACTCTTTTTTTCAGCCTTGGCTTTTGAGTTGTAAAGTCGGGATTCATTACCAGTGAACTTTATACTTAAATTCAATTGATTTACTGAAGTCATTGAAGAATTTTTGCATATGAAATATAACTATTTGACATGACTAACTAGTTGCTCACGTTACTTCATACGATCCTTAATTTGACTTATGATGCTTTAAATAAATTCAACATTTAATATTTTTTTCCCAATATAAAGTGTCACTAATTTGTTAAAACAACAGATTCAAAGTTGAATTTGAATTAAATATCAGGTTTCCTGGCAGGCAATAATGTGAATTTAATGAATGTAAAATCATAAAATCAATGTGTAATTATTAAAAGTGGTTATAAGGAACCTTGAAAGTTAATAAGCTAATAATTTTATATAAATATTTTATTTTATTAATTTTATTCTTTACAGTTCCATCGAAGGAAAAATTGTCTCTTAGACGTATTGATTGTCTCTTTTTCAAATGTGAGAACTAACATTAACAGGCACCAGAACTCAGTATAATTTTTACCGCCTGAGAAAACTAAAAATAAATTTCAGAAAGCCAACTGAAGAATAGGATAGAGCACTATATTTTTCTATATTTTTGTGCTACATTTTTGGCTACAAATTTAAGTCACAGAACAAGTTGAACTTATTATTTCATACCTAAGGAAAAGTTGCTCACTTGAATAGCAGCTTCGTATTTGCACAATACGAAATCGATACGAATTCGGATCCCAAACCCATTATTGCCACGAATACCGTCTATAACATCAATCAAATTTAAGTACCAGACATATGTATCACACCGTTATCCAACTGCGGAACCGACATCCATTTGCTGGCCGACATATCAAATATAAATTACCATAATGCGACCGACATTTTATTCGGGGTTTCCGTTATACTTTCACTTTGACTTTTCCCCTCCGCCAGCTGTTTTATGGCTCCCTCCCTTTTTGAGCGAACTCTTCTCCGAGCCATTTTCGCTGCTCTTGGCCCTCTCGCGTGTACGGGCCTAATATATCGTGGCTGTACAATATATAGAACGTTAGTACCACTGTTTGCCTTTGCGTTGCATGATGAAAATGGAACTCGGAACTCGCTGGGCATACGCAAATTACATATGAGTTTAGCCCCCATTTCCCATCTAACGACCGACCACGGCTTGGCCTTTTTGCAGTCGCTTCAAGGCCACAATAGTGGTCAGGCCGTAGTCGGTCAAAGTTGGTTTCTGTTTGGGTTTAGCCCGGCAATTACATTGCGCTGGGCTTCCCTTTTCCGAGGGTGGTTAACTCTCGGCTCTAATGAAAAATGTTTTGAGCAGCCTTGCTGCTGCTGCCTTCCATGTTTTCATAAATAATTAAATTTCTCGTTCTGTTTGGCCTTTGTGAGCGGCACAGGCGAAATAAAAAATGAAATTGAATCGGGCACAGGGTCGCCACTAATTAGGAGCGTATTTCATTCGGACTTCGTTCAACGAACGGATGCATTAAATTTGCAGAGAAATCGGGGGAGGGGCGAAAAGTTTGAGGGTCCGTCGTCAAGTGGCTCCGTGTCAAGTTGCTGTTGCCAATTATGCAAAGTTTTGGACGGCAGCCTGACTTGCCCAATGGAAAACTGAAGCTTGGCCTTTTTGCTCCTTCAGTTTTATTAAATACTGAAAAGAACTTGAAAGTCACTCTAACAGAACTTGCAAAATAAATAAGGGTTCTTGTTCCTACAATCACTTTTATTTTGAATTGTTAATTTTTCACTATACGTAGGTATTATAACTTTTCGGTTTTTTCTATAAAACAATTCATTGGCATAAAGTATACAATTTCTGGGCATATACATTTCGAGAAAGGTAAGGTTATGCCAATCTATGTTGTTTTAATGTGTTTTAATCAAAATAAGTTAAAACGTAGAATTTAAAATGTGGCTTTTACATGTTAATAATATATAAATTTTTTAGTATGTGCTCCTAATTTAAGCTAATTTAATAACCTAAGATTTAAATCCAAGCTCATAACTCCCCCGAAATATTCAGATTTATTTAGTAAAGCAATAGGAAAATAATCAAAGTCTTGACCAAATACAGGACAATTTTTGTGGCCAGCACAATTTTTACTCTGTCAGCTTCGCCACAATTACCCGAAAAACAAGTGAACAATCTGTTGGGGAATAATATAAATAAAACTTTGTCCTGATTAAATCGATGACAGCCTTTTCTGGCAAGTTTCGTTTTTCTTCTCAAGCTTGCCTCGGTTCTTTTGTTTTCTGTTTGATTTCTTTCTAAAACGAAATTGAACTGTGCCAGTGGCAGGCCCAAGAGGGCTGTTGTTTGTTGGCTGTTATGGCCACGCCCCCTTTTTCGCTTGGAGAGATGTAACTTCTACGGGCTCTCGGTGTCTACGTGTCCGTTGCGCTCTGTTTGCGTGAGCCGGTTCAATGCAAGGACCTCCGAGCTCCGAGCTCCGACTCCGTGGTTTTTCCACTCACATGCCATTTCGTTTTCTGCTTTTCTATTTCATTTTATTTCGATTTGTTGTTGCCGAAGTTTATAAGTTTCTCAGCATTTCTTGCTGGGCCATCGGTTTTGGCCGCTGTCCCAAAAGCCAAGCATCAATTTGATCAACTCTTGGCGCCAGTTTTTAATATCTTTTCAATTTTTTCGCTTTTCTCCTCAAAGAGTTTAGCCGTTCCTTCATATTTGGTGAGGAAAAGGAAAACCCTAGCCGAAGTTTATTGTTTTTCTTGCTCGGAGCCGGTTACACGCCATTTAGCTTCACTCTGCATATGCAACGGGAAGAGGAAAATGTTTGCCGGGGCCACAGCAAATGCGAAATGAGAAAATATTCTGACTTTCTTTAAAAATATTCCTGAAGATTACTGTATTTCCTCGCACATGACAGGCCAAGTTCCCCATTCGCAGACAAAGTTGGTTCGGAATCGAATTTTCTTGGTCGCAGAAATTGCCAAGTCTAGTTTTTACAGCTCAGCGGCTAATTTAAAAGTTTTCCAGTGCGAAAATCAAAAGATCCTGTCACAATTTGTATTCCTGGATGCCAGACCAGACAAATAATAACAGCAAAAGGTTCATAAATTTTGTTTCATTAGTAAATAGGAAATCGTAACTTTATTATTTGTATAGCTCTAGCTTGAGTTGTTGGAGAACATTTTTTCAGCTATAATAAATAAATCTTTGAACTGTCCCACTGGCTGCCATTGTTATCTATCGGCCTCGATTTGTGGCTGTCACAAAAACGCCATCAATTAATTTAAAAACTGAGCTCTGAATATAGAATAAATGGACATGCAACTGCACATGAGCTCGTTTAAAGGTATTTTAGCATTTAAATTGAATATGCCTCAGAGCCGCACAGCAAATATGAAACTGTTTTTATGAATTTGTTGTTTGGCGTAATTTGATTTGCATAAAACCCAAATAAATTGCCAAGATAAAACTTTGCAAAAGCTTTGACAGCCCGGGCCCAGACAGATGAAAAAACGAGAGACGTGACACACTCGGTTACTGGCCACAGAAAATCAAGTGCCAATAAATACCAAAAAGTTTACAATAAACACGCGCCGGGCCAAGAGTGCAGGGCCATGTTGCAAACCGAAACAAGTGGAAATCAAACATCGAGACAGCTTATAAAGAAGTGAATGAAAACAGAAAATGAAGAATAGGAGCTCTGCAAAATGTATTTGCTTACGAAGGCTTCTATGAATTAAATATATATGTCGCATATATATTTATTTTGAATATTTGAAATTTAAAAGAAAAATAGTTGTACAACTCTAGCAGAATATCATGCAGATTTCTGCATTTTTAAATAGGTATATGTTTTGATTTACATCAACAGTATAATTTTACATGATATAAAGTGTTGAATAAAGTTATATATCAACTAACATATATTCCTTACTTAAATAATATGTGTCTGCATTTAGAAAGTGACATAAAAATATTAAATTTCGAAGAATATTCACTTACTTTATGACATATTTGTCATATTAAATTTTTATGCTCAACGTATACTCAAATAAAACTTACTCAAATAAGTCAAAGATTTTTATTATAAATAACCATAAACTAATAATGCCACTTCAGCTATGAAATTTCCTTGGCGGTTTCCTAATATTATTATATTTTTTTCCAATAATATTTCAAGCCAAGAAAGAAAGCTAACTTCGGTTTATATACCCTTGAAGATTGCGGTTGAACTATGAAATTAAAAACGAAATTTTAAAATAATCATCAGTGGCAGAATCTCAAATTGGATTAAAATATGCTTGGAAACAGCGGAGTTATAATTTTTTCTATTATTTCCCTGTTCCTATAGGATATAGTCGTGTGATTTTCATGAAATTAAAATCGAAACTCTGAAATAATAATAGGTGACCAAAAATATGTTAAGATACAGCGAAGTTATGATTTTTTCTATTTTTTTCCCGATTGTTCCTATGGCAGCTATAGGATATAGTAGTGCGATTTTCATAAAATTAAAAACGAAATTCTGAATAATAAAGTATGGCCAAATCCTAAAATTGAAAATATGTTGAAAACTGACAAAGTTATAATTTTAGTTCGAAAAATTTACCGATCGTTCCTATGGCACCTATATGATAAAGTCGTCCGATCCGGCGCCGATCATATGTACGAGTGAGAGTATATGGAAGACAAACTACAAAGTTTCATTCAGATAGCTTTAAAACTGAGGGACTAGTTTGCGTAGAAACGGTCAGACGGACATACGGACATGGCTAAATCGACTCGGCTGTTGATGCTGATCAATAATATATATACTTTATAGGGTCGGGGATGTCTCTTTCACTGCGTTGCAAACTTCTGACTGAAACTATAATACCCTGCAAGGGTATAATAAATCAATCAGTGTTCCCGATGTACCGCTTGCTTTGTAAAGCCCCATAAAAGCTTCTCATAAATGGTCCATGGAAATTTATGCCCTCACCCAATTACAAACTCCTCTTTCGCCACTTTCTCCAACTTCCTGCCTCTGAGGGGAATTTTTATTTTCTAATAGGCGCCAATACCGCTTTGATTGCATGCTCCCCGAAAACTAGGCCACAGAGTACAACAAAAAGCAGGCGAAGACAAAAATTGAGAAATTGAGGACGTCGCCGCTCGCTCCTTGCTCTGCTTTCTCTCAATTTTTCCGCATTTCCTAGCGCTTTTTCCGCATTTTTCCCTTTTTTCCTCGGGCAGCAGCTTGTCAAGTGGCTGCTTCAGAGCTCACTGTTCTGAGCAATGTGGGCTAAGTTGAGCTCTGCTCGTCGTCTATTGATTGCATTAAAGGCGGGAAAACTGGGAAAGCCAAGGAAATATAGCGTATACGCACATTAAAATTCAATTTACGTCCGTTCGATTCAGTCGCTGCCGTCTGACAGTTTGAACTTTAATTAAAGCCACCAACGACAGGGTGATAAGGGTCATTGATTAGGAAAGATGGCCCGGTAGTTGGCAGGCACGTGTGCACGTCCCACGGTATGGAATGGGAAAAGGCTACAAAACACATCCTCACACTGAGCAGGCGGACATAATGAAAAATCAGCTGGGAAAAGGCTAATGCTGATTACGTAATTTATTGTGCCATCCGATGCCACAAATCGGAACGACACTTTCTTTTCATCGAAAACTTTGCTGGCTTAATTAGCTGATTTAATGGGTTATATTATTTTGGATACATGAAATCAATAACTAAAAATTAAAACATTTTCCCAAAGTGTTCCTCTATTGAATTAATTCTGTGTATTAAGGTGCAAGACATTACCAAAATTTTTGACTAATTAAGTCATTCGACGCGAAGGTGAGCTGGGGCTGAGCAGAGGTGAAGAGCTGGCTTCGTGGCTGGCTGACATTTCTGGCCGTAATGTTCGGGTGACACGCAAACACGTAGACAATCAACGCCATCAGCGGCAATGACAATGGGGATCCAACCCATTCCGAGGCCCAAGCAGAATAATTCCCGGAGTTGGAGTCGGGCTCAGCATATTTGAAAGTTTTGTCGCAACACTCCGAATGGTTGTTACTGCAACTGTGCCATTATTATAGTTATTTGTCAGCATTAGAGCAGTTGGAAAGTGGCGCTGACTAAACAAATTAGCACATTTTCATGCTGTTATGCAATGGAATTGCTAGTTTCTTGGCCGCAGGTGACAGCCAGGTGAAGTGTCCTAATGAAGGTATGGGGAAAAAGGCTGCAAATGGGCTGTAGCCATTAGTTGGGCGGCTGGATTTCGGGCCGCTTAATTGAAGGTGGAAATCTGAGGCTGGAATTATCCCAACTCGGGTGGCCGTTGCTTATTTCCCAGCTTATTTGGGATAAATTTCCAAATTAGTGGCTGGCGCTTTGTGTCTGTTAAAGTACGAGGGTTGTCCGGGCATTTTCAATGCATGAATATAACAAGAGTTAACCTTACTTACATATTCATGTTCAATTATTCCAAAAGACATGATTATATAATATTAAGAGTTTGAATTTAACTTAAAAAACAATATGTGTTTGTGTAGGAAAGTAGGTGCAGAAACCTTGCTAAGACGCAAGAAAAAAAAGTTGTAAGTATGTTGGAGTTTTTATTCATTCAAAAATCTCATTTTGAACTGACTAGCCTAAGTTATTATAATCCACGTAAGAGGACAGTAGAGACCATATAGTATGATGATAGCTTAGAATTTTTAAGAGGGTTATTTTCGGCTTGCAGAGTTCGGAAAACGGGAAAGCCTCAAATAAAAAAGATTTATTAATTTATAAGCACCTCTATAGTAATATGCCAAGTTCCGAAAACCTCTTCAGATAAAAAAAAATTTAATTAAATAAAGTTGTAAAAACGGTTTTTATCAGAATAAATGCTGCAGATTTATTGCTGAAACTATATTAAAAAGCATGCTAACAAAGTAATAAACTTTAATTTTCCGTACCCATTAAATTAAGAGAAAAAATCATTCCCTCAAACTAGTTATGCACATTTTACGGGCTCTGTTTTATGGCAGTCACTAGTGCCAGTCCCCCAGCTTATCCCAGTCCTGGCGTTCTGCCACTCTCCCCTTCCCTGGCTGCCTACACAGGCTTTTAATTAAAGCCACCGAAATGCAGCACACAGGAGAAAAAGAAGAAAAAGAGACACGTTTTACTGCAACCAATTAAACCATAACGCATACATTATAATTTTATTTTAATATTTATGTGTTTTTTGCCATGCGCCCCCAGTGTATTTCTGCCTGTGTATGCCATAAAACGGCGCCCAATTACTTAAAACTAGCAAAAAACCCCCACCAATGTCCCAAAGTCCCCGAAGTCGTACCATTTTCCTTTGGTAAATATAAATATCGCACCTTTTCACCCACCTGAGCATGCACACAGTACATACATACATACATAGTGTATCCGTGGCTTGGTGGAATATATCCCACTTTTGCTCCAAGACAATGAGAGCTAGTGGTACCTCATAGTTTAGCTAATCCTGGCTGCGTGCAGTGTAGTGTATTCTAAGTAATCAAAAATGCAAATCGAGCCCATGAATTTCGAATTAGTTTTTAGCCCGGCAGGACACGGACTGGGGGGCTGAGTGTTTAGGCCACGCGGATTTTAGGCTAACGAACACACGTACGCGGCTCGGCTGTATCTCTCGCCGCCCCCGCAGATGTACGTGTAACAAATTTGTATCAGTTAGACCATGGCCAGGAGTATTTGCTTCCCGGCGGTTTACCTGTACCAGCACAACCCAAAGCGGCTGAACGAAAAAACCGAAAAAGTACAGGAAAATAGTTCACGGCATTGCGCGAGGCGAGGCAGAGATGAACGCGTGAGGCCAATTAAGTATTTTAGATCGTGATTTAGGAAGCTTCTAGTAGATCCAATTTAAAAAAATTTAACCCTAGGATATCGTAGGTCAAATCATCCTAAGTACAATTGCAGAAATAAATATGTAAATAGCATCTTTGGGATTTTAAAAATATTTCAGGATGAAAAAAATATCTCTTTTGGATGCTATCATTCGAATTTGGCCGTAATACATGAGAGAATATTATTTGTAGTCTAAAAAAATCACGCTGCCAACTCTATGATTCAGAAGGAGGTTTTAGCTGTAGTGAGGCTTGTGATTTGTGGCCTCTGTTGGTTTTTGACTCAGGCTCATCCTCGCCTCCCTATTCGCTCAGTGTACGTGACGCGCATTTTCGCAAGTCTGCCTATCAAATGTAAAGTGCCGGCAATTTATATTTGAACGCAGTGGAAAGTGGAAGGCGGCTGTGGAATTCTGGACGACAAAGCCAGGCAAATCAATGTAAATATTTTTAAGGAACACGCCGCAAAAAAGAAGAGAGAGGAGAAGCCTCGAAAAGGTTAAAGCAATTGTGGAGGGGAAACACAGGCCAAGTCAGGAACTGCATTTGTCGGCTTTAGAAGCTTTCTTTCTATTTTTTTTTTTACTTTTCCGTTGATTCTCTTTTTGGTTTTCTGCCTTAGCCCGCTCCCAGTGGCATTTTCAATTTTACTTTATATGCAAATTTGGCATTTTGTAGCAACTGCTGCCATTGATAGCTCTCGGCCTCGCTCGCCCTGCCTCCCGATATCTTTTTCAGTTTGTTGCTCTAACCCGTCCGAAGAGCGGGTCTTTAAGCCAGCTTTACTTTCGAGCTCGCATTGCATTTGAATTTCTATAAATTTTTTATTTTCCATTTAGTTGCAATGCCTCACCGCAAAATAAAAACGACCAAACAAAATCCCCTAAAATTCCTGCAACGTGTTTACGGCTGTTTTTCTTTCATTTAAAATGTGTGTTTTTGGGCGTGGTCTATGAATTTGCAACGAATCATTGGCACACATTGTGGTCATGCCATGAAAATAGATTAAATATCTTCAAGTGGAGCTTAAAAAGTTTGAATTTTTCCTTGGAGCTTATCGTAAAATCCTCTTAATAGAATTTTAAGTCACCTTATATTTTTTTTTTAAGTAATTTCTTTTCGAAGGAAGAATACAATTAAAAACCACAGATTTCACTCTGGAGCGGTGAATATATCTCATATAGGAACGAAAACTATGCACTTAGGCACGTCGTCGAGTCTCACATCCAGCCAAAGCCCAGCTTTTTCGCCATTAATCTAAGGCACTCCCATAGTCGTTCCTCATGCATTGACCCTAAGACACCCCTAACCACGCACTAATGGCACTCTGCCGCTGCTAACAAAGTCTAAAAAGCCGGCCGAAAACTGTTTGCCACGGTTAGACACTGTCGCCGCCGCTGGCGATGGGCAAAAGTGTCAAAGTGCTAAAGTATGTTCAAAGATTCATAAGATTAAACGCAAAAGCCCAGGCCGCCTTATCTCTTTCTCTTGGCACCGCCATCTCTAAAGCTATCTCTGATGTTTTGCGTTCTGTGGACTATAGCTAAGTTTCGCCTATAAAAGGTAGACGAGACTTTGACACTGAATTCAAGCGAATGCTTGTATTTCTGGGGTTTCTTCTTTGATGTCTATATTAGATCAACATCGAGAATTTTTTTTTTCGGGACTTCATAAATTTATATTATATGATGCAATTTTGTAACCTATAAAATACATATTTCAGTCAGGTATTTCAAAATTTTTATTATTAACACAACTGTCATTTCCTATTACAACGCACAGGAATTTTTCTAAAAATAAATTTCTGTAATCATGGAAGCTTTTTCTATAATATATATTTTTTTAACCTTTTTATGCGTGCACGGTATTTCCTACGTTTTCTCTAACCGTCCACTGTGCGATGGGGCGTATGCGTGATGTGTGTGTGCCGCTTCCCAAGACGATGAAACTCATTATGCTCAGCTCGTAGGAAGCGAACGCAAAGAAAAGTCTAGCTCTGGCGCCCAAGGCTACCGACGATGTCTGGCCAGTCCTTGAACTCACCTCGAGATTTTCGTTTTGCCTAGGCCAATGCGTTTTCAGTATTAGCTTCGCCCAAAGGTTCAACGCCCTGCAGTTTTTCTTGTTCGCCGCTCTTTTTAAAGAACTGAAATGCAAAGACAGCGTGAATTCCTACTTCTGCCAGCTGGCCTGCTCGTTTTCTTTTTCTGTCTGAAAAGCCGAAGCACAGGGAGCGCGAAAAATGTAAATTGAAAATGCAAAATGCTCATATGCAATTTGTTTGGTAGCAAAACTGAGAGCGAGTCGGTTTCGGCCTTTTTACAGTTTGCCGGGCATAAAAATCCACGACGGTCTACATTGTTGTCAGTTTGTAGCTTGGCTACAATCGCTTGCTTTACGACCACGCCCACACACACGCCCACACACATGGAAGCAGGGCCAAAGGCATTTGGCATTTTATGCGAAATGTTTTCGCAGGGAAGGAACCGTCGGGATTCGGCATTATAGTTGTATGAGGTCCCAGCTTCTCTACCGCCTTTTCTACCAATTCCAACTTCAACTACAAATTCCCGCCATTCCACTGCCGCCTGCCTTGGCTTTAAAATTAAGTTTACATTTTTAATGTGGCGAAAAGGGAGCTGCGTCAGAGTTTTATGTCTTCCAACTTTAATGCTCATGACTTTTGGCATTTCTACTCGCAAGTTGATGAGAAATAGTACAAATATTGAGAGATAAAAAAGGGAGGACTATGTGCAAATAAACTAAAAGTTAAATGATATGTGGGAGTTATTGTGGGTATAACTTATGCCAGTAAAGTTAAGGAAATAAATGACAATTTACTCCTGGAAGTGGATTGTGCTATTTTGCTTGATTTATTTACCCGCAATCTCTTAGAAAAATAAATAAGATAATAAACATTTTAGAATCACAAAAATCTGTATTAATAGTCAAGTTTATTATAATCTATTCGTAATAGCTGACTGTATATTTTCCTTTGGTTTATATTGGGTTCAGCCAATTCCCAATTGTATATTACTCATACGCCCCCATAGTCGCAATTCATCAGGGCGGGCAACCAGGGTTCGTACTCCTCGACCTTTCCCTGGGTCCTCCGCCTGGCTTGATTGAGCTGCGTTGGCCAAATCACGTTGCAATTGCCACAGACGAAGCTGAATGGCAAACGAGAGGAGAAACGAGACTCATTAGACCGAAGCGTGATGCGTGACACCAACTTTAAATTGTGGGAAGACAAGCGGCAGGACCTCATCCTTGTCCCTGTCCTACCGTCCCAGTCGATCGCCGCGTACTTCGGCCACCAGCCATTTCCTACTTCCTCCACATTCCAGCGTAATCTTGGCCATTACTCAAAAAGTAGCTTCGCACGTAGACTGAAAAAAGGGCCACGGAGAAATGGCAACCAACAAAAAGCGGCGTACACTAGTAAATATTGAACAAAATGTATATAATATTTGTACAATTAAATAGATGACATCCACAGATGGTAATTAAATATTTAGCAAAATTTATATCTCTACTTTTTGTGTATTAATAATGAGAATAATAACATAAATGAAAACTAATTTAGAAGTATTAATTTATGAAGAATGAACCAAGACAAACCCCTGCGGTTTTAAAAACATTTCTATTTAAACAAGTAAATCACCTTGTTTACCGGAAATACTTACATAATAATTTTTAACATTTTAATAAATCAGATTAACGATTAAAGGTATTTTTTACATCTAAGAAGGAAAACTAAAGCGTCCCAACAAAATATATATGACTAGAAAAAAGTATGTATCAAATTTTTAAAAACTCTTAAATAATTTTTTTTTTTTTCTAAAAAGTGATTAAGCATTGTTTCACTATTTTTACTTCAAGTGTATCCAGCTCTGCGGGTGACATTCGTAGTCTGTTTGTGTTTGTGTTGCCGTTTTCCCCGGCTGCTCCAGCGTTCCATTTTCCACCCCTCCCAGCATTTCCGACCCCTCGGCCTGGCGCCTCTGTCATTGCCACCGTTTGCTGTTGCTCTGCCTTTGAAATCAGAATCCACTGGAACTCCCTGCGCCTCCGTTAATGGCTTTGTTATGCTAATTTTTTGACGCCTTCTGGCCATCGGAGTCGCCTGTTGGCCCTCGTTGGCTTTTGATGCTGTTTCTTATTAATTTAATTATAAATATTATTTTTTTGTTCTGTTGTTTTTCTTATGAACACAATTTCAGGGAATTTAAAAACAATCTCAGTCTTAACTTATATTATAATCATTTCCGAGCTGAGAGTGGCTATAAAGTTTTGTTTGAAATCCTTATTATCTTTCGCAGATTAAGTTTTTATGATTGTATTATATAAAATTACATTACTAACTTGCTTAAAATCTTACAAAAACATTTTTAAACTAAAATTACTTGAAACTACTCCCTTCTCTCCTATTTGGCTTTTACTGACCTAGAGTCGTTTACTTACAGCTGTGAGACATAATGCCATCGATTTCATTGGGTTTCTCCATTTTCCTGCACGTGGTGCCCTCTCAGAAAAAGTGAAACTCTGTCATTTGGTGAAAGGGTCTTAGCTGGAAAGCCCTTTCATAAGTATCGCATAAATTCTTTGTCAATTGTGGCAAATTTTTAGCCAGAGAGATTGTCAGTCGTCCTTTTGCCTGTGTAGTTTTCCTGCTTTCTCGTTCTCAATCCGTTTCCCTCTAATTGTGCCATGTGAGTGTGTGCATGCGAAGTCCTGAAGCTGTAACTAGAGTTTGATTGTGCGAGCCAGGAGAGTGCATTGATTGGATTATCCCTACCAAAGCGACTGCCAGCCATGTGGTTGGTCATAAATGAAATGAACCTGAAGACCAGTAGTTGAAATGGCAGAATGGAAGTTGTGACACATTGTGGTAATAGTAAAAGAATTCTTTACAATAACACTGAGATTACTATTTCAAGGGAAATGAAAACCGTATCTGGCTAAGTAAATTTGATGCTACTTATTATCAAAATTATTTATTAATAATAGTAATCTAAGTTAGGTCGAATTTAAACATATTTAAATATTTCCTAATCAAAATATTAATTATCTAAAGAAATCAATGTTAGTTCCCAGCAAGGATCCAAATTTAAATATTATATTTGCAACATCTCCATCAAGGGGTTTCTTTTATACTTTTTAGATTTTGTATTTATTTTCCTGGAGCTTCCCACTGAATGTTTCTCCTCTGGAGCTTCTTACATTGTTTTTTGTCCAGCTTTCTTGGTTGGCCTGTTTGCTGGCATGTGGCTTAGAAATGGCTTACAAGCTGCTTCCTTGTTTTTTCCTGGCTCTCCTCGTGACCCTGCAACCGATTATCTTTCAAGTTTTCATTCTCTTTTGCTTCTTTCTTATTCTTGCATTTAATCCTTCAAGCTCACAGTGGTCTTATTCATGATTTCCAGCTGGTTGTAATGGCATTCTTAAGCTTAATCAAACAGGAAGTGAATACGCATCGAATTAACAGTGCAGAATTCTTATTTTTGTGAACGCCTGTCAGAAAATCCAGTTGAATTTTATAATTAAAATTCCTCGAGTCCTGAATAATCCCCTTTGCACATACATAGATGCAGTCGCAGTCCGTGTAGAATTTAAATGGCGTTTCTGCAGAGCGAGTGTGTGTGCTGAAACTGAAACTTTAGACATAAAAGCCAGACCCCTTGAAATTCTTTTTTCCCTGTCCACCCCTTCGGGCTTTATTGTTGCTGCTCGGCTAAAACCGTGCAGACATTTGGACGCAACTACTTGAAGTTTTATGCCCCGTTTCTGCCCTCTTTTTCCATTCTTTCCTCTGCCACATGGGAGGACTTTATGGCTCATACGTGTGGGCTCCTCTCGGAACATATTGAAAACCCAGCATTGTTATGACTTTGAAACAAACTGAGGGCGAAAGCATCCTTTCTCTTTAGCCCTCAACTTAATGGCAGGTGCAAGCAAAAAAATGGGAGACTGGAAAGCGAGAAAAAAGAAAACTGTTATCGGTCTGCGTGCTCAAAAGCGCACTTGATTGCTCAAATCCTTTGTGTATCCCCTTTTAAGCCTTTTGTTTTCCATTATGCGCCGGAAGTGTTGTAAACACTTCAGCGCAGGACACGGGACAGCAGCCAAAGCCACAATAACAGTAACCCGAGAAAGACCAAAAGGGCAAGGAAATTCCAAGTCCAAGACATCGTCTCAAGCGGCGACGGGATTCTTATTCTTTTTCTGGATTCTTTTCTCTACACAACAAAATATTTTTTCAGGTTTAAAATACTTTTGCAGCTTTTAGAATAAAAAAGATGCTAAGATGTCTCCAGAAACAGAAAAAATACATTTTATGACGAAAACTAATTTTAATAATATTATTTGTTACATATTTTGAAAATTTAAAGATTCTTAGAACGATTAGAGAGTTGTTTCCTGAGTGTATATGTAAATGCTCCGACATTTTTAATATAAACCAAGCTGGGAGAGGACACACGGAAATAAAGCATAATAATGTGGCACGACAATCCGAAGGAAGGGAGATGGAAAAGGGGGCGGGCCGATCGAGAAAGGACGACGCGTGCCAAACGGGAAAACACTCATGACGCTTCGCTCCCTATTTTCCAGCTCCCTTTTCTTAAGAATCAGACCCTCGTGGGTTTTCTCTTGTCAATATGCTTCCCGCTCGACTTGTGCTATAATTGTGACTTCCCTCCCCGGAACTATGTGTGTCAGCGAGGGTTAAGGAATGGAGATTATGCCAGCCGGGACACTTTCAGTTACTTTGCTGGGGAGCTTCTGCTGCTCAGGGACCGAAAGACTAAAAGGCTGAAGGACTGGTTCTGAGAGGCTTCCTCCTTTTTTTCCTGGCTCCGTTGTTTTCAGCAACTTACAAGTGGCCAACGAAAAGCAAAAATAATTAGCTGGGGAAGCTAAGCTGGAACTGCGAAAAAATGAGAAGGCCACAGGGGAAAGCTCAACGAGATAAAAGAGGAAAGTGGGCTGGGGGAAAAGGGAATAAATTAAAAAGAAAGCAGGTTAAGGGATAGGCTAAATGCTCGTATATATTAATAGAATTGATATGGAATTGGACGACTTAAAGGTCATTGGGGAAAAGTAATAGAAAGTACAGAGGACATTACAGGATTATAACATACATTTAACATTTTTCAACAATAGAATATCTTTAAAGAAAATCATCCCTATACCTGCTTCGTCATTCGTGCACTTTCTGATGCCGAAAGACAACCCGTCAGTTCGAGTTCGCACCACTCATCTAGGTCAGCCGGCGGTCATTTCCTCCGACTCACCGCCAGCTCATTTTCCGGTTGACAGGACCGCTTTGATTCCAGCACATCACCTGACAATTTGTTGACTCAACTAATCTCCTTCTCCGCTCCATTTCCGCCCCTTTTCAGATGCCCGGAGTGGGGAGACGTCACAAACACCACCATCATCGGCTGTGCGGTTCATCTTCATCGCAGCTGCAGCGGCTGGTGGAGCTGCAGCTTCTCCTGCCGGCGGTGCTTGTCCTACTGCTGGCCACCACCCTCGGACTCGCCTGTCGCGTCTCCGAGTTCTCGTGCAAGGGCAGTGGCAACAGCGGCACCATTTGCGTTCCACTGGACAAATACTGCGACGGACGCAGCGATTGCGCCGATGGCAGCGATGAGCCCAAACATTGCTCCGGTGAGTAAATCCTGCCAGCTGCTGTTATCGTTTCCCCCTGCCTTTTGCGCAAATACAGTAAAGTATCGAAGAAGGACTCTCAATTGAATAATATTTTGACGGTTGTATCTCTATTACTTATTTCTTAAGTTTTTTAAATGTTGCGAAGAAAAGAAAAATGAATTATTCAATTTGAAGACTTTAACTTTAAAATAAAAAAATTAAATAAATACATTTCTTTGAAATTATTTATGAAACAACAATTCTTTAAGGCTTCATTTGATACTACTTTATTTAATACTATTAAATTAAAATAAATATAATGAATATAAGAACTTTTTCTATGGTTTGCTGTCTTTAACTTTTGTGTAACTCCTGCTCACATTGTATATTTTTATTTATTTTCCGACAACAGTCTGCAATCGCACATATTATGGCGATATTGGACGGACCTACGCCATAAAAGTGCCAACGCCACAGTGGAATAAATTGCCGTTCCTCTGTCACTTGACATTCACAGCATCCGGTCATGATCAAGGCGACATTGTCCAGGTGCGTATGTGGGCATGGTATACAGGTGGCAACGAGTGGGGTTACTGGTTGTCAGTGTTGGGTAATTGTTTGAATGTACCACAAGTACTAAGTTAGTTATTTTGATCTCTTCTACCTTAGATTGCTTGAAATTAGAAGTGAATAATTTCTGATAACTTTCAAAATAGTTAAGGGAATATATTGCAAAAAAAACATAGAATCATGGTTTAAATGTTATTACATGAATGATCAAATATATTCATAATAAATGGCATATATTTTTTTCGCTTTTTACGGTACTTAAAACATTAAAAAAGGAATCCTAAACTGTCTCAATGAAATATATATTGATCAATGAGATACATAAGTTGGAAAATTTAAGTTTAGTTTTTAATGCAAAAAAGAATACGTTAAATTATCCTAAATAAATGCATGTTCCTTATAATTAATTAGAACCTTTTATTAATATCACAGTGATTTCTTCCATCAACTTTAGTTACGCTTTTTGCGTCTCATAAAATAATTCTTGTATTTATACAATTAATAAAAACTGTTCCAGTATTTGAACCCAATTAACCATCGCATAAGGCAAATAACTTTCAATAGTGTTTCAAGTTTGTAGCAACATTTAAATCTTTATAAATATATATGTATATTGTACATATAAATCTGACCATATTCTTTGTTGATTTCGAACCGATATAAATTTTCTGTGCAGGAACACATATATTTTTCCTGGAGTACACATTTTCTCTTTCCCCGCCACTGTGCACTGGTGGTGCTGAGTGCGTGGAGTGTTTGCCCGGCTTGTGTTGTTGTCCGCTCCTCGTTGTCCGCTCGTCCCTCTGTCCGTCTGTTAGCTTTAGTGCGCCGTAGGCCAAAGATTAGCCGTGCGTCAGCGACATAAAAGTGCAATGCACACACACACAGATGCACTTGAGTGGCCGAACGGGAGGGATGCGCTGCCGGAAGAGGGCACTCTAACGAGAACCGAGAGCCACACACACACTCGGCCGCGTGAGGAGCCATTGTCAGGAGACGGCGACACGCACAAATGCACCGCCGTGAAACATTCCGAGACACATCCGCCCAGGTTTCCCTCCTCTAACAATAGCCAGCCCCCGATTCCCATATATGAATGTATGTACATATCGCATGAGGAGCTGTCTGTGCCGGCCATTCGCCAAAGGTAGTGTATGGGCTCTGTCTGGGATTGAGCCGGACTGATTTGCTACCAAAGGCTTAAAAGAGAAAAAATAAACATCTGAAATATTTGTTAAAAAAGGTTTGATATGAAAAAACAATCCTGAAAACAATCCACCAAATTTTTTTTTAAAAGCCTATACAAAGTATACCAGAGTAGATTTAAAATTCTTTTAAGTATCCCGCACTTAGCAACTATGATAATCTTTCTGGTAATGTTCCCAAGGCAGTAAAGGGTATTTAGAAATAGCCTATCATTTTAGTGAGGTTGAATATCTTCATTACTCGCCTCGTCGGCATATCTCGTACATTTTTGGGGTTCAGGCATTTGGTGCGTGCTTAATTAGGACTCCCAGCGATTGCAACTGAGTCCTGAATCCTGTTCACTCGTATTATTTAAGCGAAAAACTGCTCTTTAAAAAGCGCTTGAGGGCTCCGAAGGAAACGGATGGGCAGAGGAGCGGTTGGGGAAAATAAGCAAACAAATCGAGCAGTGGGGAGGAGTGGCAGAGCCACCCACGTTGACAATGAAATTAGACCCGCTTCAAAACATTTTTGGCGAGCTGTCAGAGAAACGTCAATTTCAATTTCGAAAATAATTGATTTCCCTTGCAATTTGCGTAAACAGCGCAATGAGCAGTTGAGTCCCAGGAAGTGCTAGTCAGCAATCTCTGTTCATCAGATCCCTAACCACCCCCTTTTTGCTCCTTAAATTTCCCCTTCAATCCGCTTGGGTGTCTCGCACATATTTCTGAACAAGTATTTGGAATGATATATGCAAAATGTTCCTCCGTGGGCTTTGCACCTTGCACAAATCTGTCAGGCATAAGTTATAACTTTTTATTTTGTGTTTCCGCATTTGTAGACCACATTTTTGGCTAGAACGTGAATGCACAGGGAAAAAATAAATATATTTTAATATTTTTGTTGTAGAGTTATGAATTTCCTTACATTATATAGGAACATGTGAGCAAATAACACTGATTCATGCTATTATTTTAATTTCATGGTCTACAGTTCATATTATATAAGTATGAGCATATAACTTAAAATGCTAAGATGCTAAAATCTTAAAATAAATCGATATTTCATAGGTTATATTATTTTCCGTGTACAATTTTCCCTTTAACTCTTCATAGTACCATATAAATCATGCGGTTGGCTTTCCCTCGTCTCCACCAGTTTTCCCCTTCCTCCATTTATTTTTTATACATATATATTTTTTGCTGCTCACTCTGGTGCGTCTGTGTGGGAAATTGCTTGAAATAATAATGTTAGACACTGGGGAGGACGATCCGAGGTGCTGGTGGGTAGGTGCTGCTGTCTGTTTGTACATATTGATTGATGATTGTCAGCCGGAGTCCCAGACCTTCGGAAGGGAGAAGTTTAAATTGCCTGGGACTCCGCGCAGTTTACCCAAGGGCTAATTTTTAATGGAAATACCTTAACCCAAACTCCGCAATATGTTTGCTTTAATGTAAGGGCCGTTAGCGCCAGCTATTTTCGTAATTTAAGCGTGTTTTTCATGCCCTCTAATGGACGGGAAAATATATACAACAAATCAACCAAAAAGAATATTTTTTGCTTTGTAAAAACAGACAGTACTTCGCATAAATCACGTTTTTTTCTTTGTCATAATTAAACAGAGTTTACCAAGCACAATTTTATTTTTTGTAACCCCTTGTTTATTTGTGCGTCGCAATTTATGATTCCCAGCTATTTTTTTCTTAGTACGTTTTTGAACAGATTTAATGTTATCTATATTTTCTTTTTTATGTTTATATATAAATAACTATAACGAAACTGATATGATCCCTGCTCAGTTAGATATCTCTGATGGAGTTTTATTTAAAGTGTAACCACTTTGCTGGGCGGTTAATGGTTAATGGTTTTGTGGTGTTAAAACTTCTAAAATGAAGGTCTAATTTACTGTCACAAACATATCAAGCAGGTGCTCTTTGCAGTAGATGAAAAGTTTTGTTAAGGATTCTCACTTTGTCACAGGAGCAAAAGGGAAAAGGCAGTATAAAAGAACTTCTGGGAAGGCATTCAGTTCACATAAACTATGCTTTTCCCAGGACAGTTTCCAGGTTTCCAGGTACCAGTCAAAAATGCAAATTCAAAAGTTTTGGCAACGATTTTTCGTTCCAGTCCAGTCTTCGTTTCTTATGAAGCCACAAATGCCAAGTGAGATGTGGGGACCCAGCCTCCAGTTTTTCTTCTCTGTCACTTTTGCCTTTGTTTAATATTTCAAATTGGATGCGAAAATCTCTTCGGGTGCGTCGGAGCTCGGAAAATCGGCTAAATGAAAAGCAAGTAGCTGCCAAGTGAAACCCGAAGCTGAACCCTTTTATTGGACTTTTCTTTCCAATTTTCAACACACACACAAACGAATATATTTGCATATTTTATTAAGAAAAATACATGCGTACACGGGAGTACATAATGTAAATATTGCATTCCAGATTAGACACTTGACTTTCAGCCTCACAACTTCCTCACTTTGACCTTGACTTGACTCTCCGTCGAGGCACTGTGAGTGTGGTATTTCCTTCCTTATGGCCAATCAAATATGCAAACAGTGGGCGGGCACAATGAGGCATGGCAAGGTCCTTTACATTTTTCGCAAATGGAATTTCATTTGCATAACTTTAGGCAAATATAAAATATAGTTTTAATACCCTGGAATAGCGGGCTGAACTGGGCTTTAAAGGATTTCGGGAATGCTCAGAAATGATTTACTTGCGGCAGGACAAAATTAAAATCTTACGTCTATGGAAATTGTAAATATTTGACACTGTCTGAATAAAGAAAACGGTGGTTGAAGTTAAGTTAAGTTTGTCAAATATAATATAAGTTTTCTCTTTCAGAGAATCTTTCAAAATAACTTAGTTACCTATAAGACATAGCAGAAGGAAGGATTCAGATTTGAAGTTTACCCTCAAAATCAATTTGCAAATTTCTTAAGACTAAGTAAAAACTGGCGTTATACATCATTAAATAAAAATACTATAAGATCTAAAGCGCTTTAATTTATTATCAACTTAATGGTTTCCAACCAAATCTTAAAATATAAATGTACTTATATTTTACTGCCAAAAATAATGTTTTAAACCTCATAAATATATAACATATTTTAAATATATCCCTTTTTATTCTTTCAGATAATTTTCGATGGCTTTACGGTGGGCAGGTTCGACGAGGGCATGGTCGATACGGACGTGGATGGTTACGAAACGAACCTTAGTCCCACGGGCGAGCTGCCCGGCTGTCCCGAGGGCTTCATGCAGGTGAGAGTGCTGGAATTCCATTTATTAAAATTCATGTTACGTGATAATAAAAATAGTTTGAGGAAAATTGTGTCCGGGAGCTGGCACTCCATTTGCCTGCGTAGGGGGTTGTAATTTTATGGCCCAGTAGATGGGATGGGAGATGGGGGAAAAGTGGGCGGCGTTGCTGGGGGATGGGTGGTAAATCCCGGCCAGGACTTTGGCTTGTCATCATTGGTAGCTTTCGTCCTCGTCGTCGTCGTCGTAGTCGTCCTCGTCGTCGTTCGATTCAATCAATGTCCGAGTAATTCTGTAATTTTCTGTTTGGTTCTCTGTTGACAAATACCACATTAGCCCGGCAAATTGAATTGAATGGTGCGCCTGTGTGCGTGTCTATGCCAATATCTGTATCTGTATCTGTGTGTCCCGTCGATCCTGGGACTGGGGCTTGAGTGCTGTTAGTGTTGTGGGGTCATATCCATTTGCTTGTCTTTGGGCCAAAAAGGAGAACTATTTAACATGTCCTGTGAGCTGGGTGGTATATATTTTTATCGCAAATTTTGCGGACACACTTAGTGAGGAATGGCTATGCTGTGCTCAACCAAAATCCTGGCCAAATAAAATGTACGAAAAAGCTCACTAAATCCCTGTAATTGACTTGTGCAATATGTTCGAAAGGCTCCCTCCGTTTCGCTTCTGTATCTGTATCTGTATCTGTATCCGTTTCTGTTTCAGTTTTTGTTTCACTTTGCGAATCTGCATCTGTATCTTTATCTCGGTTTCGGGTTGACTGGCTCGGCTTCAATCGCTTTTGATAAACTTCAGTCCGTTTGTTCGCTTCCCAGGATATCTTAAGCTGTTTTAATTTGGGGCTTAAATAAAATGTTCGCACTGGAGTGCTGAAATGCAAATGGCGAAAATATATGTAGAGTCGCTTAATCTTGTGCTCTAAGTAAATTCCTGCCAATGAAGTTGGCCGGCATATATTATGCACACGTTGCCTTCTTTATTGAAATGAAAATGAGTTGGATTTGTTGGGGTAAATGTTGACTTAATTGAAATGAGCAAAGGAAAATTAAATTCAATAAATAACAAATAATTGATTTCTTGAAAACTTTAATCGGTTAAAAGTTGTTCTTATATGTAAATATAGAATTATAAGCAAATAATGCATAAAACATGTATTTCACATTCCAAAACCTGAATATATTGTATTATTTATTTGCAGTATTCTCTTATTACAAGTCCTATTTAACCTCTACGTAAAGTATAATGTAACCCTCCAATATTAAGTTTCCTATTTACGAGTCCCCTTTTAAGCGGAATTTTCCGACTCTGTCGCATAATCTCTATACTATTCCGGGGACTACAGATTCTCATTGGATCCATTTTCCTCTGCTAACTAGAGAGGCCTTTTTTTTCGGCCGACGGCAGGTCCGTTGGAAAACCATAAACCTCTATTAGTTTAGCTCCGTAGGCTCCCCATGGGCCGTCTATGTATCTCCCAGTCTCTCTTTGTGCAACAATAAATTTTAACAAGCGTGGGGCGTGTGCCGACATTTTGCGGTGCTCGTCCCGAAAAACTGGGAAAAACGGGAGCTGCAATACGGGATATGAAATAGCCATCCAGTGCAGTCGCCTGCACTCCTGGGCTGTCCTGTTGAGGTTTCATTTGGCGCTTGACATGTGTACGGCGTTGAGGGATTTCCGCAAAAGGACGAGGGGCAGCCATGGGACAAGCCTCTAGTTTTTATTGGTGCCACAGTTTCCGAGAGCAACCCTATCCATACTCTGCAAAGAGTATACATGCACTTACACTGTATGTATTTAATTTGTTATTTTGTTATTTCCTACACAAAACGTGTTAATACTATTTGAATATTTTATTTTAGTTTGTCTTAACATGTTTTACAGTAACCTTTTGATTTTCTTTATGTTTCTTTTGATTTAATATATTTTTAAACAACTACAGTCTGAATATTTTGCTTCGCAGAGTACACGCAGAATTCAATTTGCCAACGAAGCCCTTCCTTTTAGCTTTATTTTCGGTTTCCTTCCTGTACATTTTGTTTTTAAAACGAATTTAAATATTTAAAATTTTTTAACGCTGCCCGCGCACTGTTGTTCACTTTTATCATTGCAGTTGTGTATAGACTCGTAACTAACCGCAGGTTTGTGTTGTGTTTTCCCCCTTCAAAAACTCCATTTCCATCGAAGCTGGCATTTTTTTCGCCACTGAAGGCAATTTTAACTGCTGACGCGGTTTTGTAAACTCCCCCCTTGCCCCTCGATCTGTATAAATAATGCGTGTCATGGCCTGGCCACATAAATTCTTGACCGAAACGGAAAATTTATATCCGCTGCCTTCCCACATATACGTTTATATATGATTTACCCGGTTCCAGGCCGGGGCTCAGGTCCAGCGCCCTTGTCGGGCCCGAAGTTTCAGTTTAATCATTTATTCAATTTAGTTGGACATTCTGTCTCATGCATTTTGTAACAGGCCAAAAGGGGAGCAAACTGGGCTGTCCTTATCTTGACCTTTTCGGAATTATTTTTAATAATTCAGTAAACAATCTTTGGCTGTCGGAGGGAGCGGAGCGAAGGTCCTTAATATATGTACAAATCCTCTAACTAGCATAAGTTTAGCGTCTCCTATTTCGAATATATGCAAATAGAGATGGCACAGACATAGTCAAGTTGATAATTCAACTTAAACTAATTTAAAAATAATTCTTTTTTTACAAATTATGTTAGGAGGTATTACTACTGTTCCTGTGTCTCTGTTGCTGGTCGCTTAAAACTCCTTCCGGACCTCCTTCTGAACCTTTTAGATATTTGCTAATATTGCTTATCATAAATAATAAAGTTTATGCATAAACGTATTAACCTAAATCAACAGCAACAACAAAAGGCAGCAGCAAGGCGGTGCGGAAGGCTGTTATCCTTGAGTGTCCTTGCTAGAGCAGCTTGGCCAAATGATTCAATATTTGACAATCATAACAGCCCCAGCTCCTCGCCTCCCAAACAAAGGACAGCGGCAATGGAGTGAAAGCAGCTTGGACTTGCTTCGGTTTGTCAATAGTTTTTATTGGACCAAATACACACACATATATTTAATACGTATACATTGTCCAACAACTTTGCCTTGGTTAAGCTCATAACTCAACATTGACCACACGAAAGTTAGTCGAAATTTACGAGTTTTGCCGAGCAAAAGTCTCTCAAGTTTCGAGCATTTCCTATGCTTATTTATTCGCTCGTTCCCCGTGGCTCTGTGTTGCAAATTAAAAGCCGTCACGCTTAAATAATGTATGTGGAATATGCCGAATGCTTTAAATTACTATAAATCAAAGAGGCAGCGACCGTGGGACGGAGCGGGTATTATGCGCTTAAATTGTTTCACAATTAAGTTGAAGCCCGCACGACGGCTGAGAGGCGGCATCCTGACAAGCGTTGCCCTTTGTTTATTGTTGGCAGATTATGAGGCGAGGAGGATTCAGCGGATGCCAGGACATCAGCAAATCAGATAAAACTTTTAGCGCACTCAGTATATGTGTGTGTATTGCGTATGAGCGATATTCCTGAGCTGCAAACAATGTCATTCAGATATTTGTGGGCGTGTCCGGAATTTATCAAGAGTTAAACAGTTTTGGGTTTGTTAATTTTTGAACTAAGCTTAAATAAGGAATACTAGTAAGAAAAGTAATAATAAATTGTATATTAATTATGTACAAAACGAGGTCTAGTTCTGGATATCAAGGATTGACACTTCGAAAGACGGATCAACACTACACCTAATGATATAATATTAAATCAATTAATAGGCATAGTTGTCAATATAGAAAGAGGAGCATCTTAATAGTTTCCTATTATTTTTTCATTACAAAGTGTTTGGGTAACTGACCTTGTTCTTCTGGCAATTAAATGTCCTCTTTAGTTCGACTATCATGTGACCATTCCGAGCAAATGTTTGGCCAAAAAATCGGCCACTTTTAGCCTTGGCCTAATCAAATAAATTTACTGTATAATTTAACCAGAGGGCGAGAGCGGACCAAAAAATATCTTGCTACAATAATAATTCAATCAATTTAAAACCAACACAAAACGAAGCAGAAAAAGCAAGAGCAGATAGGGCAACGATTGGGGAAGCGGGTTAAAAGGAGAGAAAAAGGGACACACACAAGGACGAATATCCAATAATTCGTTATGAAGTCGATGCTAATAACGCTCCAGTGCACACAATGGACATGATGACGATGATGAAGAGGAACGACCAATGGGGTAAAGATGGTGGGGTAACTGTGGAGAGGGCTAGCAGGAAGATGCACTCGCAGAATTTTCCATTAAATTAAAAAAGAAGTTTAGTAAACTCAGAACTAATTATAAGTTATAAGCTACAAATATTTACCAAACTTATTTATATTTACAACTTAACGTTTAGACATCGTGAACGCGGTTTCAGATATTCTAAGACAATACAAAAATGTATGCTACTCTTCTTCGAGTGTAAGTAGAAGTGGCCTGTGTCCAGGACTCGAGCAGAGCCTGCAATGAATTTACACAAAATCGAAATCAGAAAATTACCATTATGCCGGTCAGTCAAGCCTGCCTGTGGCCATCGGCTCTTGCCTCTTCTTCTCCTGCTCCTGCTCTTGCTCCTGCTCTCCCTATACGCCCAATCCACCAGCGATCCCCATTCATCCTGGCTGTGAGCTAGAGCAGGATGGCCAATGGACTTGCCCTGGTCATTCAATATGACAGCAGCAATGGACCGACTTGACTCCAGTGCAACTGCAACTCTAACCAGTTACAAATATTGGCCAGACCTCGATTGGCGACTTTGCAATTACAGCAAAAATTGTTGTTTGGGTTTGGGGCAGCCGCAGGACATGTCCGGGTAGAAAGGACCCACAGAAGCCCTAAGGCTGCCCAGGCCTGCCTCCTCGTTGGTCGTCGGTTCAGTTCAAATAACCCATTAACTAAAAACTTAATCAATTGGAACCTCAGTGTAAATGAGCTGCCGTCGCCGCTGCCGCTACCGCTACCATTTTCCTATCCCCACATTTATCGACTGGTGGCCACTGACCCAGGCCGCAGGCTGGGAAAAAAAATATTGGAAACAGGACCTGCCAGTGTCCTCCGCCTGGTGGTATAGGCAATATTAATGCTGCTACCAGGCTCAATAAATGTCAGTTGTCCTGGGGCGAAAAGAGGGCCAAGTATGGGTAGAGGATTCGTATTCAATGGGTTATGTTGGACATATAGAGTGCACGAAAATGTGTGGAAATAGTATAAATGCTATAGTTGATTTACCTTTAAGAATAATGTACCGAATTACCAATGTATTTGCTTAAACTTAATTAATAAAATGAATGAATAATGGTAATATGAATATTTAAGATTGAAAACCATACAACATGAGGTAATAACTACATAAAAAATAGTTCCTACTTTAATGGTTTACATGTATAAGGTGAGTTTGCAAAGGATTAGCTTTTAGTTTTCAATTAGAAAATGGTATAATTACAATCTTAAGGGACTTGCAGTATTAGAGTTTTTTTTTATACCCTTGCAGGGTATTATAATTTCAGTCAGAAGTTTGCAACGCAGTGAAGGAGACATCTCCGACCCTATAAAGTATATATATTCTTGATCAGATCAACAGCTGAGTCGATCTAGCCATGTCCGTCTGTCCGTCTGTCCGTCTGTCCGTCTGTCCGTCTGTCCGTCTGTCCGTCCGTCTGTCCGTCTGTCCGATTATACGCAAACTAGTCCCTCAGTTTTGAAGCTATCTGAATGAAACTTTGCAGGTAGTCTTCTATATGCTCTCACTCCTACATAAGTCGGAACGGGCCGGATCGGACGACTATATCATATAGCTGCCATAGGAACGATCGGTAAATTTTTCGAAAAAAAAAACTATAACTTTGATATAAATTTGATATTTGCCCATTAATTATTATTCCAGAATTTCGATTTAAATTTCATGAAAATCGGACGACTATATCCTATAGCTGCCATAGGAACAATCAGGAAAATAATAGAGAAAATCATAATTTCGATGTTTCTCAACATATTTTCATCAAATTTGAGATTTAGTTACTTAATATTATTCCAGTATTTTCTTTAAAATTTCATAAAAATCGGACAACTATATCCTATACCTCCCATAGAAACAATCAGAGAAATAATAGCAAAAATCATAACTCAGTTGTTTCTCAACATATTTTTATCAAATTTGAGATTCGGCCATTCAATGTTAACTTAGAATTTCGTTATTAATTTTATTGTTCAATTGCAATCTGCAAGGGTATATAAACTTCGTCGAGCCGAAGTTAGCTTCCTTTCTTGTTTTTAGTGATATCTATTGTAAGCCATGGGGTTCGAACGTCAAATATTCTTCCTCCCACTAAAATTTGCTCTCCCTTCTGGCTCCTCTCCCCTGTCCCTGTTAATAATTTAACCACTATTGGCTAGCTTTGGGCCCCTTTTTGGTCACAATGTAAATACATTTATGGGTCGGCACTTGCAGTGGCAATTCGCATGGCTTGCTCGGTGCTGTCGCGGTGTTGTTTCAGCTGCTGCTCGCACACCTTCGACGATGGCCAGCAGTTTTCCGCATGCATAAAATACCTGCCCAAATGCATGCTGCAGTTCTTTTTGTCCTGGGTGGCAAGTGCCACGTTGCGGAGGCAGGGCAAGGAAAACAATCAAATATTGAGCGGAAAGGGTGGTCGTTAAAATACAAAAAAATTACACTGCCCAGCACGCACTCATAATCCATTAGCCCAACGCCAGATGGCCACCCGTAACGCGCGTTTATTAATTTTGTATGCGTTTTTCACTTACCCAGTGCCAATAAAATCAATACGAGTATACGAACTCTATAATTTAACCCAAATTTTTTAATGTGCCAGCGTGTGGGACTGTTTGTGTATGGCTTTAAATGTTGCGTCACAACCCTTTGCAGGGCCGTGGAAAATTGCTTTTAGCCCTTCTGTTTGGTTGTCTGTGGGCGGATGACCAGCGAAACAAACTTGATTTTTAATTAATTAAATTTTTATTTATTTACTTGGCAGCTCAGCGAATTGGGACGCCCATTCACCGGCGGCTCCTGGTGCGGCAAGGCCACGGGACCGCAATTGTACTTTAGCGAAACATCCACGGTGACAGCGTCGGTGAAGGTGAGTGTGAGCGAGTCAGGAGACGAGGGACAAGGACACACAGCAATTTGAAGCTTGAATATTTAAAATTGTCAGAATATTTTAAATTTAAATAACTAAATTATAACAGTGGTCGAAACAATTAACTTTGAGAGCGAAATAATTAATAATTGGGTCTCGCAATATAATTTCCTCTTAGTCTAGGTCTCACAGATTTTGTTCTGATTTTTATTTTCACCCAATATACACTGCGCGTCACTAGACTAGCGCCCCCCTCAGTAGTCTCATTTGAAGTGAAATATTTTCAAAACGATTAAAGATAGAACAGTACAATTTTTTTTCAAACTAACTTGGCTAATTCTCTAACATAAAACATATAATATAATTCCGTTGGACTTTGTAAAGGTTTTTATTAAATTAAAAACGAAAGAACCCGATTTACTCGTCTGCAAAAACTACGTCATTAGATTAGCGCCTCCCAAATATAATTTTAAATATCTTTCTTAATTTGCTTAGCACAACAACCAATGTTATTTCATTTGATATACAATATGGGCAGATTAGATATCTTATGTAGGCAGGAAAAAAATAGAAAATCATTGTATTCCATGAATGGTAACATTTATTTCACAAAATCGCGGAAAAAATCAAAGCAAATTAAGAAAGACATTTAACATTATATTTGGGAGGCGCTAATCTGACGACGTAGCTTTTGCAGACGAATAAATCGGTTTCTAATAAAAGCCTATACAACGTCCACCTGAATTCTATTATATGTTTTAATTTAGAGAAATAACCCAGTTATTTTCGACAACAGTTGTACTGTTCTAAATTTAATCGTTTTGAAAATATTTCACTTCAAATGAGACTACTAAGGGGACGCTAATCTGGTGACGCGCAGTGTACATACTTTCCCTCTTTGCCTTAAGCACTCTGCAAAGTAAAGAGCTTGCAATGTCCCATTGTAGCCATATCGACAGATGCATTACTTGCTTCACATTTCCATCAACATGCCTGGAAAGATCTGCATCCCATTCAATTATTTCTTCAGAGCTGAAAATCTCCTGCTCATCCAAAAGTTTACATGTCCTCTTTTTCGTTTTCATTTAATATTGAAGAACTTTTCCTGCGCGACACACGGCCGTATGCGTAATGTTTACTTGAAGCAGTAAGGCGATGAGGCAATGCCATTGCCACTTTTTGATTAATTTTTAAATAAACGCGTTGCCATAAAAATGGAAAAATGGACAAGAAGGCGCAAAGGACAGGACACATGTCCGTGGGAAGCTGCAGGGCAAGATTCTGGTTTCAGTTTCTGCCGTCGAGTTGCCGCGCATAAATTATGAAAATTAATAAAAATTCATTCGGTGTGTGTCAGAGGGCACTCCTTCGGACACTTCTTGCCGTCCAAAGTGTTGATGAGCAGTTGACATGGCAATGGAGGAAAATCAAAGGAGAATTCGCAGATTTCACAATTAAATGGAAATTGCGAGTGTAGGTGGCACATTTTAACTGGTAAATTCAGTTTAATTTTTGATGACTTTTAGGGAAATTCTTACTATTATAAATAAACATGAATAACAAATGCAAATGCAAAACAATTAAATGTTTATCGCTCTTTTAGGAAGATATATATTATATTACCTTAGACTTTATCTAAGATCAGTTTTAAAAGGTAATACATTTTATTATTTTATATTTTTAAATAAATAAATACAATATAGAGTTTAAGTGAAGTATTAACTTCACGAATATGCCTTAAAGGATAGGGAAATCTTGAACTCATTAAGCAGTAATTCCAATTGCTTATCCCCACAGGGAGCAGAGTAACTTCAGTCACGTCTGCGCTGGAACATTTTCACAATGATTGCACTTTTTGGCATTTTAACATTTGAAATTGCATTTTCTTGCAGGTATTTCATCCGCCACGCAATATCCGAGACGAGAAGCCCTTTGAGTTCAGCATACGATATAAATTTATAAGCCAGTCGGATGCAGTTGTGAGGTAAGTTGCTGCCCGGAAATTCCCAGCAAACTGACAAATATCTGTGCAGCTTGAAAAGTATTCAATTGATATTGGTTCGATGCATTCTCCCCGGTCTGCCCCGATCCGATTCTCCCTCCTTGCCCAGGTAATGTCATCAGTCTGTTTCAGCTTTTCCCGCTCCGGCTTTCATCTTTCTGTAGATGTTTCTATTCGAAGATACTTGCTTAAAACTTAAATCGTTCTACCTGAAAGAACAATGCAACTTGGTTGCCTTGGGGATGGCTTTTCGGGAAAATTGAGTAGGAGGAGATGGGGGGCTGCCTACATAAAACATGAGCTTCGTGAACCGACTGTCTAGTTGTTCAATAGAATTGCAAAAGTATCCTCACCTCGTGTATTTGCCGTTCAATCCATTTGTGCGCCGTGCTTAGGCATGTGTCAAATTTGTCCCTGTATTGTAGATGCTTTTCACTTACTTTTCCATGTGTCGCGCTTTTTGTTTGCGCGTGGAAAATTAGGGAGCGAGCAAGATAGAAATGGAAATGTATTCCTACGGTTCAATAGGTTTCGCACAATTTACAACCAAAAACTCAAATGAGTATGAAACTAATTTCCATTGAAAACTGAAAATAAAATTATTTTTATGATAAATTAAATTTTTTTAAAATGCACCCAACATTTAAAGCTTATATATAATACATTATGATAAGAAATGTTTCTTAGGCGACTACAAACTATATAATTTTAATTTAATTTTCGATAATATCCTAGTGCGACAAGTCCTACTATTATTTATATTTAAATTCATTGAAACATTTATTCAGGGTGAAAATTACCCAAAGCTACAAAATGTATTTGTATATTTTAGTCCCAGGGTTTTTGTTCAAGTGCGAGCATCGTGTGCACACCATTAGCAAACTAAACAATGATGCGAGTCCAGGTTTGACCATCTATACAAAAGTTGGGCATTCGAGTGGGGGATGCGTGTGGAATACCCGTAGCACATTTTATGCAAATTTCTGGTCTTTGTGCTTTTGTTCCTGCCTTAAATACCATTCTAGGGATACACCCACGAACCAAATTCGAGCATGAACTCACACGACACTTAGTGAACTAGGAACTGACCCCTCGGCCTTATTTCCACCTTTTCCAGGTACGGACTGCCCGATAAGCCGCTCGAATTGGGCCGTGTGACACCTGGCACCTATTGTACCAGGCAATTCGATGAATGCTATCGTAACAAGTGTCGCCTGCAAAGTCCGAATTATCCCGGAATGTATCCTAGGAACGTAACCTGCTACTGGACGATCCGGCAGAAGGAGGTCCCGACCAGCAAGCACGCCATGATTGCCGTCAGCCAGGAGAATCAGCACAAGGCCTTGGTGAAGCGGTAAGTGCGGGGATTGGATTGCACGGGGACTCTGCGAGTGTTCAAGAATGCCCAGCAGAATGTCGAATGACTACCGAAAATTCTGTGTCACCTGCATTGGAGAGCATTAAATAAGCATTACCATGCCGTCCCCCTTAAAAACCCCATCCCCATACGATACACAACATATTCCGGCAAGCCGGGCGAAGTGCATCTGTGTCTGCATCTGCATTTGTATGACGAATTTCAATTTAGCAAATTGCTTAGCGAAGTTCCAGTTTGCAGTTTGTTAACTGACGAAACAAATGAAACTGTTTCGTGTCCGAGGATGTTGAGCATTCGTCGCCCAAAAAGTTTTGTATATTCCAATTAAATGCAGCAAACAGCCACCCGATGCCATTTGTATGCAAAGCCGTATTAAAGGCCACAGCGTGCAGTTTCTAATTGTATTAATGGTATTAGGTAAATCTGTTTCTCATAAAAGCTTTCATTTACAAATTTTTAAAAATATAAACTCGTTTGAATCTCAGACGTATTTTTAAAACAAGTTTAGGCAGTCGATCAATAGAGTCTATAAATAATAATGCAAGACAATAATAATGTAAGACAAAAGAGAAAACTTTTTAATATTGTTTTAATTCAAAATAAATATAACAACCTATTTTCTATTGTATAAAATGCAACAGATGAAATGATATATAACTATTTAATAACATTTTAATTCATTTAAACAAAACTCTTTCCTAATTTAATATTTAAACAGCTCAATTGCCAGCTTTAACAAAACGTCGCGGTCCATCCGAGCATGGTCGGACTGTACAGGTGAAAGGGATCACCTAATTTTCTATGACGGTAGTTCCACCAACGATCCTGTTTTGGCCAAATACTGCGGCGGAGATTGGCTGCCACGCGTCGTTTCACGGTGAGTCCAAAAAATTTCATATTTCCTGGGATACCACGATTTTATGCTTCTTTAATATAAATAAAGGATAAGGGAAAAGGACAGAGGGCCAAAGAAGCAGCTAGACAGACGGAGGACATTTATTTAACGCCATTTCTCCCCTTTTATGAAAAAGTTAAATATGAGCTCGGCAAGGCTCATAATACATTTACAAGAAAAGATAGACAGACATTTTTAATGAGCATGGGTGTGTGGCAGTGTGCCACAGTGCATTTGTGTGAGTGGCATCCATAGTGATGGGAAAAGTGCTTTTAAAAAGATAACATTACATTCGAAATAATAATTAAAATATAATTTTAAAAGTGTATTTTAAGACCTTGGTTTTCCCAATAATTTTGGTTTCGAATAGCCTTAGTTGGAACACTCCACTCCAACAATTTTTCCCAATAATTTCTGTTTTTTAATAGCCCCAGTTGGAAACCCTCAATCCACTAAGCAGCTAAGACGAGTGCAAGCTAATTGGGAATGGAAGATAATTTGTTATAGTTTAAAAATATACTATCGAGAAGACCGAAAATAATATAGTCCTCGCTTTAAAAAAGTAGAAGCTGTTATAGTTAAAAATTACAACAAAACAGGTCATTCCCATCTCAATTATTTAAAACTTTCTCTATTTGGTAATTTTCAGTTTTCTTTTTATTATTTTTCTATAGTGATTTTTCAATCAAAATAAGGCGATAAAACAGGCTCCTTTTCCCATCACTGGCTGGTATTTTCGTGCGACTACGACTGTGTGTGTGTGTGAGGAAGGACCGCAGCCTAGTGCACTGCACTGCAGTTTTGGCCCGGGGCGCATGTGTTCCAATTCAGTTACACATAGATACAAAGCCGCACAGAGATACACACATGGATACATGGCCTGGCCGCGTGTTGGTGCGCCTTACAATTGTGCGCAATGCTTAAGCAAAACCGGAAATTGGGTTGCTCGGCAGACAGAAGCCGAAGGACGGACGCTAAAAAGTGAAAAAGAGATACGAAACAGAGATAGAGATACATTCACACATGAAAACGCATTATGGTGCAGGAAGCATCCTGGCGAACACATAGAAACAAATAGATTTATGCTGCCGTTTGAAACTTTGCTTGTGCCATCTATTGAAAACATTTTGATGCATGTGATTTATGCAATGGCAAAATTTTGCTCATTAGTTGCCAAGTTGCCAGCACTTAGATCATCAGCCATAAATTCTTAAAGACTCCCCAGCCTTTCAAAAGCAATTTTAAGTTTTCCAACTCCAGCGGTCGGGCACACACACATGAATACCTGCTGCGGCTTACAGTTTGGTTTAAGCAATTAAAATGCAACTACTAATCGTGGTAGTTTCAGCTTAGTTTTCGAACTAGTTCTCTCATTAGTACGATCCTTCAGAACTTTTGTTAACTTTATGGTCTGGCGAATTATTTACGATTTTATTTGACCAGCAGAGGTCCGAAAAAATATAAGAAATATATATAAAGAATAGTACAAGTTGCATAAATGTTTTTTTTAATGATATTTTAATTCCCTTTTTTGCTTAAATTTAAAAGAAAATAAACAATATGCATGTTTCTCAGACTCTCTCCCCAAATATACATTTGTAACTATTTAAAAATTCTATACTTTGGAATTTATTGAATTTTTAAGGCAACTTTACTACATTTAATTGCGCTCACTAGGTTACCTGGAATAATTTAGAAGCCATAAAACAAATAACACATTTATCACTTGAAATCCGGAACCACCAGTTCATTTGGTTTAGATTGTCATAAATTCTTTTGGGGGGTGCACTCGAAGCACTTAAAAACACTTCCAGGACATCCTCGAAATGCTCGAATGCAGCTCTCAGCCACGCCCACGCCTTTACATGGCATTCAAGTGGCCCAGTCGCCTCCCCTGCCCATCCCTTCACATCCTCAGGCTTGGCTCCCCTTGCCGACGCCTTTGGCCATTTATCCAGCACTCAAGAATTTGTTTTTGTTGTCTTTCGGTCTTCGGTCAGGGCCAAAAGTTTGCTCCCCCGCAGAGTCTCCTTCGGCCACTCGGTGACCTCTTGAGACAGGCACATAAACTTTGATTTTTTTAGCGGTCTTCTTTTCTGCCGGCGAAGCGAAATCAGTTTCAATATAATTCCAGCCGAAATTTAAAGTTTTGAAAAAAAGAACCTCTTAGATGATACAGCTTCTGATAATTGCATAAATATTATACTTTTTATACCCTTGCAGGGTATTATAATTTCAGTCAGAAGTTTGCAACGCAGTGAAGGAGACATCTCCGACCCTATAAAGTATATATGTATATTCTTGATCAGGATCAACAGCCGAGTCGATCTAGCTATGTCCGTCTGTCCGTCTGTCCGTCTGTCCGTCTGTCCGTCTGTCCGCCGAATTTAGCTTCCTTTCTTGTTAAATTTTATAATACGTATTTAAAATTATATTCGTCCCAGCTACGAATTTCTAAGTTACTAAATATTATAGAAATTCTGAGTAGTGCAAGGAGAAAATCTCTCTTAAACATTTTCAGAATTTCCAGAATGCTAAGTAAAACTGTTTCCTGAATCATTTATTTAGTAGCTTCTAGCAAATTATAACTGGTCGTTTATAAAGACGGCGCAATGACGATGATCACTCAGCCTTGCGGCCCTTAATCTCTTAATGAGTTGCACTCTCGCATTTATTGACATCCTTTCCGTATCCTTGGGAAAATCTTATAAGCGTGCACAGGTGCCAGAGAGGAGGGGGTGGAGCCGCAGAGGGGGCACATCAAATATGCATAGAGCGTAATATGCACATGAAGGAGAAAACGAACGAAGCAAAAGACGCTCGGAGAACTTGATGGAAAAGTGGGCGCCCAAGAAAAACGGCATTAAGAAGCCAGGACCGTAGCTCGTGCACCGTTTTCCTCGACCCCCCACCAAACCCCCTGCTGCCACGTTTTCTTTTTTCTCTGCACTGAAACACATAAAGTATTCTTTATGTCTTTAACTTAAAAAAGAGGGAAAAAGAGGTTTAGTGCTATGAATATATAAATTCGCTGTGTTCCAATTTATTTGTTTTATTTTTAGTTTATAGACCAGAGGCAGTTATAATAAAAACCCTATTAAAAATCGTTATCTTCACCATTGAAAATATAATAATTTGTTTTCTGTACACTATGTCAACGTCGTACGCGACATGAGCATACGAATTATAAATGCACACATACACGTGACGGGGGAAAGCCCGTCCCTTCCCTCCGTCGGCAAACATCTCTCGCTTTACTTCTCACCTCAGACATGGTTCCCTGACTTTCGGGAAAATCGCATATGCACACAGGGGCAATGGGAGGAGAGAGAGGGAGAAGGTGAGGAAAAAGCTACACGAAAATTATTAATTTCCCAGCGCAACTTAAAATTGCAACAAGCTAAAGGTGCCGTGAGACGTTCGTATTTTATTGGTTTCTTTTTCTCTCCCCTCTGTTTTTTTTTTTTTTTTTTTGGGGAGGGGTGTGGGTTGGAAAAGCTGGAAAAGTTGGGTTTTAACCCAGACTGCAGCAGCGGCAGCAGCAGCTGTTGCTTTTCCTCTAAGTAAATGTTAATTTTTGTTAGACAAGAAAAGAAAAACTCAAAGCGATAACTTTTTAAATTGCATATTAATTTTTTATGGCAAGACTCAACGCCCTCACCGGCCCAACCCTCTTCGCTTTCCGCTCCACCTGCTTTTTGCGGTTGCACTTTGCGGATTAGGTTGCCTGAAAATCGGGGCACTCAAGGGAGGATGTTTACTTTTGGTTAATACTAATTTTTGGAAGGGGATTTGGCTTGAAAAAGACTTTGCTTTAAGAACTTAATGCCTCAGTGTTGAATGCAAATTCATTTGCTTTGTATTTGTAATATACATTTATCACCTAAAATATATAGTAAATCAATAATTAGATATTAATCTAAATATAATGACACTAGAACGAGGCGATGCAATGATATACTATATGTAGTTCTTATCGTATGTATTTAATGGTTATTTTAAACCGGGTTATTTAATACAGGATCAGATTGAGCTTTAATGTCAGTGTTGCGCATCAACCTTAAGGCTGTGAAATTTAAAATCTGTTGACTCAATGATTAGTTTTTAATTCAAATTAAAACGAATTAAAATTACACTTGAAACTAGCAATCTCCCATTAGTCAGCTTGTTTTTTCTTCTAAATCGGAAACCCTCCTGATGCGGCATCCAAAGTTGCGTATAATTCACTTAGGCCCGGTCCTTTAATCACTTGAAATTCTCGTGCACTCCGGAGTTCACCGCCAAACACCGGGCATGCAGAAGCAGCAGAAGCCCCCGGGAAAACCGCAAGTCCATAGAGTTTCGGGGGCGGAGGTTCTGGGAGGATACAGCGCTGCCATTTGCGGTCAGGACACTCTGACGCTTCGGAGAAGTTTACGTGTATTGATAACCGACAAAGGAGCGGCGTTTTGGGGTAGGGACGATGGGATGAGCAAAAGACCAGAGAAAGGAGAGCCCTTGGCTATGGATTCGTGTTGATTTTACGACACCCACAAGTGTGCCGCAAGCCATAAAGTAACCAAATGCCACGCAAGTACGCACATCCAGAAACTGGGACTCACTGGGAAAAAATGTTTGTCAAGTTTAAAATGATTTTAGATCTATGTAAAATAAACGTTACATAAAAACCTTAAATACTAAAATACTTTACTGCCTAGTTTTCAAAAAGCCAGTTGTAAAGGTTTTAAAGCCAAATTATAGTCGAATTCGAAAAAGAAAATTTACGACATTTACAAATTTGGCAGATTAAGTTTTTACAGTGCACCCACACACAGAGAACAGGCGAAAAGGGCATTCCCGAGTAACCAGGACATCCCCCTGGCGAATTCCTGGGTCCCGGAGTGGGAACTGGGACCCGGCGTTTGTGTCGCTTTATTAAAAATTAATTTACTTTTCATTTGCAGTTTATTGCACTTGGCACTGACACAATCATTGCAGCTGCTTCACAAGCTCCCCCTCTAATCCAGCGGCCCCGTCTAAGGACACGTTTCGCTTAAATAATAAGGAGCTTTGCCACTCACACTTGGCCAAACTTACACGTATTAAAAAGCCATTTGGTTGGCCATGTTTGATGGCTTTTGACATCGTCTGCGTGTGCGTTTCTTTTTAAGTGTTCCAAGTCCTGGTTTAGGGGGCTGTGTGCGTATATGCGAGGGAGCTCAGTTTCTGTTTTATTTTATGCCAAGCCATATTACGCATACGCCGTGTGTGGCCACCTCTTGCCCGGGCAATAAAAATTCAATTTGATGTTTAAATTGAAAACTTTGAACGTAATTTATATGGTCATGAATGCGGCATGCTAACCAAATGGAAAATATAGGGGAAACCTGGAAATGGAGTTTGATATTATCGGGCAAAAGTTGAAATACATTAAATTCTGGGCTATTTGCATTGCTAAAGTTATCCGTTTCGTTAGATTTCCTGAAATATAAACATATCCCTATCTAATTCAGAATCAACATTAAATTGAGAGATTGAGGATATATAAATTGTTATTTCTTTTATTTAAACTAAATTCGAGTCGAAATGATAACTTGAATGAGAATTGTCCTCTTGGCCGTTAGTATCCAAATCTTTATGAGCACTCGATGTCAGTTCCATGGCGCTGATTCACCTCTTGCACCCATACACATGGACTCCCTGCAGCTCGGCTCCGCCCACCATAAAATCTGGCGACGCGCCGTCTGCAAATACAGACAGAGAAAAAGGGAGCGGGAGAGCAATGCTTTTGGTGCAACACCCACAGGCAACTGACATTTCATAATTTTTGGCCAGAAAAATCAAAAGACAAACGGCAAAATTGTTGGCCCGACTCGACTCGGTTACTTTGTTATGCCAAAAAATTTGCCTAAAACTTTTCGTACACCTCCCCAGCGGCTCCCACCCAGCCCAGGCGGCAGCCTTACCAACGAGACAATGGCGAAAAAAGTTAATTTGGCAGCAAAAATGCAAACAACCAGACGGAGCGGACACTTTAAATAGCCCAAAACAAAGCGGGCGAGTACTGCGTCATACTTTTGGGCGTTGCTCGTCGGCATTTTGGCAAAACGCCCACCACGCCGCTTGTTTGTGCTATTTCGTGGGCATTTCAGATTGTTTCGGGCTGTTTTGGGTTTGTTGCCTCTTTCGTGGGCAAAAAGTTTACGACTTTTCTTGTTTGCCGAATTGTGCAAATTAAATTTATGTGAGCTGAAGTTTTTTCACGCCTCTAATTGGAGTGCCAGTGGCCTGGTTATGGACAAACATCACAACCAGCGCCAGCCGACCATACAACAGGGCGTATGCGCGATATTGGGCAAAACTTCTGAGATTTCTTTGAAAGAAACTTCTCAAGCGAGTGGGGGCGAAAGCCACTTATTGGCAAGTTTAATAGAATTTAAAACAAATATGTAAGCCAATATTGTGTTGAATTTAATCATTTTATAAGGCAAACATTGCGTAAAAGTTCTAAAGCAGCTCTGTTAAGTAGCTTTTCAGAAAGCATTTTTTATTTTTTATTTCTTAGAACTTTCTTCTATAATTGATTATATAAACATACAAATTTAAGTCTTAATTAGTTAATTTAAATTGAATTCTTTCCTTTCAGTGGCCCTGAAATGTTGGTGGCTTTTCACTCGAGCCCATTTTCTGCGCCCTTGCAGCAGGGAATACCAAATCGGGGCTTTGAACTGGATGTGGACATACTTTTTACCGATTCCGACTCGTTTGACTTCGCTCAAGGTACCAAGAACGTCTGCGAATTCCACGTCAATGCATCGAATCCAGGTAAGAAAGAAAACTATTTATTTATTTAAACAAATGTCTATAGTTTATGATAGTAAAGATAAAGATCAGGTTAAGTTGCAGATGTGGCCCTTAGAAATTATATTCTTTCTTCTAAAAACAGTAAATAAACCAGTCTGTTTCTTATAATAATATGGATTTTAGGTTAGATTTTTCTAAATTAATTCTAAATTAAGCAATCAACAAGGATATTTTAGGAGAGAAAACTGAGTCGTCCTAATTTCTTGGTCCGATAATAAATGATTCTTGGTCGCTTAATTGCCAGAAAAAAAATGCTGAAAGGCTCCCTTTTTCATGGAGTGTAATCGGAGTAGTTTGGCGAAGCAAAAATTGCAGAGGTGTTTGTAATTTAATGGGAGTGAACGAAACTATATAGCCTCGATTAGCCTTTGGCCTAATCTAAGAAGACTAAATGAGATTTTAATTAAATTCAAGGCCAGACGATGAAACCCCCACGGAAACCGAAGGCCTAAGCCGGCCAAATGGCTTTTTAGGCTTGAGTTGATGTGGCGGCCAAAAAGAAAGTATGAGTAATTGCTTGGGCAGCAGATAATGTTTGAAACAAGTAAAAGAAAGTCGGAAAAGTAGAGGGGATACCCATTGGGAATGGAATGGAATGAAGGCCGGAATGAGGAATTTATTGGATTTGGTCTTAACTTCATTTTAATTATATAAATATTTAAGGAAAAACTTGATTTATAAGATTATAATTTTCATTTGTATAATAATAATAGTAATAAATAATAACCAAACATATTATCTCTCTTTTAACAATTTATATTTGACTTTGATTGAGTGGTAAATATTTTCCACAACAACTTGCAGCTACTCGCTCTGCCATTAATTAGTATACCTCGTTGAGTAAATATTCTTCTTGGAGATGTGCTCTATTGTAAGCTTGTTTTTCCCATGGCCCTTAGCCCCTCCCCCTGGGCTTTTCCTCCCGGCCGCTGCTCCTAATCTTTCTCCTTGGCTTGGTTTCTCCTGAAATTTCATGCCTGCCTCGGCCGGCAGTCAGCTGCATTTAATTGAAAAATTATTAAATGAAATTTCAGACTGCCCTTCTGCTCCTCTGGAGCCCCAGAACCCTGAAGCCCCGGAACTCTAGCACTCCGGAGCCGCTCCATCAATTTAGTGCAGCGGCCGCAGCGGTGGCCAAAAGTAGGCAACGCCATGGCAGCCGCTAATGTTCATTAATTTGCACTTAATAACTTTTGAGTAGATTTTATTTTGCTGGCCAAACCAAAAACGCTGGGCATTTATTATTTTCTCCTACGCTTCTTTATCATGCAAAAAAAAAAGAGAAGGGAGCAGAAAATTGGGAGAATTCCCATTTAAAATTAGTTTTTTGCTTGAGCTGGCAATTTCGACGCATAAAAGTATGGAGAAAATCAACTGATTCCCTGTTTATTTTTCCTATTCCTTACAGAGGGGCTTTTCTATGCCTTGTTGTTGTGCTCATTAACTTCCCAGCTTATACATATATACAAATTTAGCTGTTGTTGTTTCTGTTTGTGCTTAATTTTTGACCGTTTAACTTTTGTGAAATGCCTTTCGTCCCCTCTCTCCTGTTCTTCTCACTTCGGTTTGGCTTAATGCGTTGGCTGGGAAATTGAACAGATGTGTCTGCTATCATTAGCCGAAATTGTTGGGGAGAAAGGGCCATTTTGTGGCTATATCTATCATAGTTATAATCTATTCCAAGTACTAGAGGGCTGAGCTTTAAAAGGGGAATTTAAACACATTTATAGCCTAAGCGAGAAAAAATCAAAGATAAATTTTAAACCAAGAAAAGGCTTGGTTTATATTATGTCTCCTTAATTTATCAATCAAAAAATCAATAAAGAAATTCATTAGTTAGTTTCTGGCATCGATAAATACAAGTCGCAAATAAGAATTCACATTCCGTTAATGCAAACTGTGGCAGAAAAATCAAAAATGCCACAAATTCCTTCAATTCGAGCAAAAATATTGCGGCGCGTTTAATTAGAGGACCCGTCCGGCGTATGAAACATTTATTTATAATGGCCAAGTAGCCACACAAGGCGATTTTCCGACGGGGCGGGGCCAGAAGGAGTTGGCTAACATTTCGGGCAAACAAAGCGCTATAATTGTTTTGTTATCGACGCACACAAACACGCACCCCGGGAGCCTCCCCGAGTGGCAACCTTCCTGTGGCAGGGGCAGCAGCATTGCGCGCTACAAATAAATTATTAGGGGGTGCAGCATGATTTTAATTAAAGTTTTAACGAAAACCAAATATTTATCGTTTCATTTTGCTTTCAGTTGTTCGCTGTGTGTGTGGTTTTGAACCCAGCACTGCTCCAGCTCCTTTTTTGCCATCATTAAGCATGTGGATGCTAAATTCAATATGCATTTGTGTTTGAATATTTGAAATTATCAACAGGGGAGCAAGGACAATTTATTATGTGCGGCAAAGGTCATGGCAATGTTATACATAATCATCAGCGGGCACAGTCCTTCCACAATAATCAATGCAGGGAGTGTCCCGGACCACGGGGCGTATGATTAATAAACTGCAGATGCAAATGCTTTGTGTGCCGAAGTTCGCTCTCTTCGCTGATTGCGCAACAAAATCTGTTGCATATTTAATTCGGTTTGATTTGGCCATAACTTTTCCAATTACGTTTAATTAAATGTGCAACTTTTCGCCCAGTCGAGGCGAAGAAAAGCCCTCTGGGTTTGCGGTATGTGTGTCGATTTTAATTAAAATTTGTTTGCTTGTTTTTCCCGCTGACAGCCCCTGTAAACTCTGCGTTTAAAGTATGTTTCATCAATCGAACTCTCTTTCCTCACATTAACCAAACGGTCTTTCCGGGAACTGATTGTCATAGCTGCCAATTGGCGAACCAATTATATCCTAAAAGGATTTCTCCGTCAGCCAGGCGTTATCTGACCCAATCAATATCCGATTCCGTCTGGATTCCCTAATTAGTGCTAATCAACTTCAGCCCAACATTCCACATGCCATAACCGTCCACAAATGCGGAAAAACTTCATCGTGCGAATATTTGACATGTCCATTGGCATGGCAACTTGTTCCCTCACATCCACAGAATGATAATTCCGCCAATCTGAGTCGGGTAATAAATTACCCCGTATGAATCGCTGTAAGATTCGCCTCAGATCATTTATGCCAACTAAGCAGGCCCAAGCGGAATACACAAACGGCGATGGAAGCCTGGGGGAAAATGGATGAGAGCGGAAGATGCGAATCGCAGATGCTGGAAATTTATGGCCTTGCAAACGGAGAAACTTTTCCGGTTTGTTACTTGGCCTGTAACCTATGATTGTAGCTTAAAGTATTTTAAAAATTCGTATTAAAAGTGCTTAAAATATCTACAATAATTATTAATTTATATTTTAAGTATAAACAAGAAAGATAGCTAACTTGCAGATTGCAATTGAACTATAAAATTAAAAACGAAATTTTAAAATAAGAATGAATGGCCAAATCTCCATTTTGATGAAAATATGTTGAGAAACAGCCGGATGACTATATCCTATATCTGTAAATATCTAGAAAAAATCATAGCTCCGCTGTTTCTCAACATATTTTTATCAAATTGGAATCAAATCATCAAATCAAATCGGATTTTTTATTTTAATTTTATATAATTATATTACATAGCTCCGCTTTTTCTCAATTGAATTTGAGGTGCGGAGATTCATTATTATTTTAGAATTTCGTTTTTAATTTTATAGTTCAATTGCAATCTGCAAGGGTATATAAACTTCGGCCAGCCGAAGTTAGCTTCCTTTCTTTTTTTTTCTGGGATATATTAATATTTAGTTGGCGTTCTTGGTTGCAGTCTACCCTTAAATTATAGAATAATTAACTATTAACAATAGAAATTTCAAATTTGTAACATTTTACCCTTATTAGCAAACCAATGTAATAGTATTGTGTTTTCAACTGCCAATTCAGCAGCAGTTGTTTTGACATTCTACTCTTCATTGATTTACGGATTAAATGCTGATGACATAGATGGGGGAAACCACCAGTATGCCTCAGTGAATCAGAACTTTCTTGCGGAGCCCCAACCAAGTGGCTCAAACCATTTTTACAACGCCGTCCTCAGCTGTTGTTACACCTAAAGTTTCGTAAAGTTTTTCTGCAAACTTTAAACAAAACCTTTCAATTTTGTTGCCTTTATTTTCCCTTTTTTTCTTTCGGCACGTTTGTGGAAATTTTCCTTTTTAATTTCATAAAGTCAACAGACGAAAACAAAGAAAGGGAAAGCAAACAATGAAGCGTGGAGAGCGGGCAGAGACAATGGAATTTATATTTAATATGTTGGCGGGCGGAGTTTCGTCTCGGCGTAATATGTAAAATTATAGGTATCCTGAGAAATTATAAGAGAAGGAAATGTGAAGCGCATTTCATAAATTAAAAAAAAAAACAACGAATATTCATAAGTAGCTTGAAGTTTATTTTTAGATAGGTTGCTGGCTAGATGCTCAGTTTCAACCTTGTTAATTGTATTTAAATATATAACTAAATAAATAAAATAAATTAAATTAAATATATAACTAATAACTGATAATTTCTTGATTTATTTTTTGTGTGCCATTTATAACAAAAAAATGGATATAGGTTTCTTGTACAGAATGTCAAACAATTATAGTTTAATGTGGTTTTGCGATACATCTGCAAGCCAAGCATATTAAAGCGGTCGATATGGCTTTATTTCTCCGATTTTCGCTCGTGGTCCATAGGGGTTGAGGGGAATGAATATACAACCAGAGGGAACTGCTATGTTATAGAAGCTGGCGAATATTTGCTGTTTAGTTTGCTTATTGAGTTGCAATTTTGTTTGCAATCAGCGGATGGCAAGAGGAAGCAATAGGAAACAACAACTGGAAGGGCGAAGGGATGCCGGCGGATGGGTGACGGCGGTACGGGGGAGGAAATGATTGGCAAACAACAAATTAGCATATTTGCACATAACGGCACATTTTATTTGCACTCTAGTGTGGGTGTGCATTGGAATATGTGTGCCCTTATGTAATATCAATATTTAAACGTGACTTTGTCAATGAAAGGCCAAATTCAGCCACTTTCTATTAACTGTGTGCCATTTTTTGTGGGATTTGATTTTTAGACAAATATTGAAAATATTGCAGCTTGTTTATACACAAGTTCATTCCGATGAGCAGCGATTTGTTTTAAAGAGCACAAATCAATTTTATGTGGCACAGTTTCGGCTTATCTGAAACCTTCAGCATTAATTGGCTGAAAGCTTTGGCAACTTAATTTTCCATGGAAATTAATTATTAGGGCAAACACACAAAATACGGCATTTTCCATTGGGGACATGGGGCATGCCGCTGCATATATTTATTAAGCCAGTTTCTGCCGCCAGCTGAAAATTTTGTAAATTTCGGTCCGGGCGGCGCACAAAAACATAATTAACTGGCTCGATGTGGTACGTATTCGTATGACCAGTAAATGTGTCGGGAAAACGGGCACTGGGGGCAAAGGAATTTATGTTTTTGTTTGTTTCTCATTTACTATTTATTACGTTTAATTTATTTTGTTGGCCGTACCAATCATATTTCTCTATTTGGCTCGCGTCGTGGCACTAATTTCGGTTATCGGTCAATTTGGAAAATATTTATTGTTTACTCTATGTTAAATTCAGATAAGCTTATTAAAAATAAATTATTTTGATTAGATTTCTGATGATATAATTAAATGTTCGCAATGGCTACAGTTTTTTAAATTATCCACCACTTTAACTAATTTCCTCTGACATCCAATAATAATATACTCAAGATTATATGTAGCTCAACTAGAAATTTAAAACCTTTTATCAGAAACCTTTTTTAGAAATCCTATAAAACCTAAACCAAATTAAATCCACCCAACGAATCTTAGGATGTTCGATATTTATAATTTTGTTTAACCAGGCTTTATTTTATTGAAAAGTCAATGTGGATATATTTTTTAAATTTTAGACATTTTTTGCTCCTAAAGCAAATTAATAGCAAACAAAATAAGTAAATCAAACGAAAGAAGTACAGAAATAGTCGATAGAACCAAAGGTATTTACCTATTTAATGTTGAATGACCATTAGGCTTATGGCGATTTACCGGCAATTCAACGAAAACCAATCCAGGGCCATCAAATATGCGTGACAATCCATTAAGTGATATATGCGAACATATATGGCGTGCTGCAGCATCCACTTGCATTTTAAATCGCACAGGATGGAAATAGTCGCCGATTCGGGCTCGGTTTCTGGCTCGGCTAATTGTTTGAATGTGTTAAATGTAATGCAGCATAAAACGAAAATAAACAGGTCTAGCTGGCGAACTCGCCATGGGAAGATACAACATACACATACGCATAACAGCCTGCAGGGAAAATTCTATTTAATTTGCGCCCGGGTTTGGCCCGAAAATCGAAAAACAACAAAAGCAGCGGCAATAAACAATCAGCGTGGAAAAGGGCTTGAATGGAAATGGAAATGCTACTCAATCAGCAATAGTTAGGTGTTCCAGGCTCCCTCTTCTGGCCCTCTCCCTGCCCTCCCTCCCTGCCTCTCCGAGCAATCAATAAGAGTAACACCCCATAATTTAATGCCCCAAATGTGTTGCGACTACATTTTGCGGTTTTTGGCCGAGAGGAAAAAATACAAAAGCCACCGAGTAACCGTTACCATCATTTCACCACCGCCGGCGGCCCAAATGCACTCTAATAATAAATCGCAAAATAACAATTTTATTGCCAGCGCTTGCGGTTTCACCTATACCTGGTCCTGGCCCAGGTATACGAAGGACCTTCCCGGCACACAAACACGCCTGTCTGCCCAGTGTTGCCACTCGATAGTCACACTTTACGGCCAGCTGATAAGCATATTATTATTATTGCTGCTATTACGCACCCACACAGCACTGGCTTGAATTATTCCGAGTGTGTGTGTGTGTGTATGGGGATATATAGATATAGCCCATAGCTATGGCCGAAGGAACACTTATTGTTGTATGGCCCACGCAGTCAGCGCAAATGTGTCGAAGCGAAATTTATTACTGCGAACTTGGGTAACTGTAGCCAGCGGAAGCCAGAGGTGTGCTCGTGAGATAGTTTTCCACGATTTTTCACAAGATGATATTTATTTTTATATTGTATATAAAATATTTAAGTAAACTTAAAGATATAAGAAATACTTTGAAAAATAGTTGAAAGAAAGTTACTTGTTTTTTACGTCGTTAGTTATTTAAGTCTAACTGGACCATCCGACTCGAAGGACCAACAATTGGCATGCACCCTGGCAGCTATAAGATTACCAATCTAACTTATACGTCTAATATATAATTGACTGTTCAGTGTTCAGATTAAGTGCTAAAATTATCAGACCCTATTTCGTTTCTTGTTTAGGTTTTTATTCGGATAACTTACCTGATCTTTTATGCGTTTAATATTTCACAGCGCTAATAAATCCGAAATATATATCGTTGCCCTTTTTTCTTTCCTATTCTCTCAAAAATCATCTCTAGATGTGAGTGCTCCCGGCCATCTGTTAACTAATTCACATGCCATGGCAGGAATGGCCAATGATTACATTTCATGTGCCATATGCAGGGCTCTGCGCACACCTCTATTCACACCCAGGCCAAACCATACCTATGTATCTGTATGTACATATATGAATCTCTCATGTGCGGAGTTGTCGATTATTTTGAGAATTTTAGTTGATATGTGAAATCACAATTCCCCAGCGTGCTAAAAAATGTTATTGAGATTTCTGTTGACAGTTTCGACTGCAAATTTAATGAGTGTTCACTTCGGTTGAGCCACTCCGCACAGAAGGGCCTGAAAAGCCGTACGCTCATGCATTTGAAATATGAGTTAAAGTTGATTTGTATATTTCAAACGACAGAAATGGAATGAACAATGGATTTGAGGTTTTCAAAACAATGTTTTTATTATTTTTCGCCCGGCTTCCATCCACGCCGCCAGACCCAATGTGTAGGCAACACTTTTTTAAACTCACATTCGGGTTTCTCTGCTCTGAAGGAGGAGCTCATGTTTAAAGGCCACTTTACTTTTATATGCCACAACCAGCGAAATGTGACAATAAAAATCTCATAAAACCGTATTACTTAGCTAGCACGCTCACATTCGGGATACGGCGGAAAAATAATACAAGGCGACGTCGTTACACTTGACAAACTTCAGGGTTCGAAGTTCGAACTCTGTAGACTACAAAAATACAAGTGAAGGGAATAAATGGAATGGTGATTAGAAATCTAACTAAATATTATATATTATATTTAAGGTGAAATTACGGAACCATTTAGAAACACATATTCTTATTCGGATTCAGATCTCTGAGATATTTAATTGAACATTTATACTCATCAAATAACTAACAATATTGTTATTATCCTCTGTATATATGGTTTACTTTGCTCAGTAATTAATAATTATAATCATTGAAAACTAACTAAGTTTGTAGAAACTTTGAGTAATCGTACGATTCCACTTAACTCAAGAATTAACCACATTTTTTTATGTGTGTACCAGCCAGCAGGTTTCTTTAACTTCTGCGCTCTCCCACCCAAAAAACCGGAGCCCTGCGGGCCGACAACTTTTGCCTTTAGGCAGCTGCAGCAACTTTTCCCTTCGGTCTGCCACTCGATGCGGCACGGCACACATCAAAAGTCCCCCTTTTGCCGGCAAGTTGGAAAAGCTGTCGCAGCGGCTAGGATCGACGCAGGTGTTATCATCGATACCGTTGACGATTGTTTCCTTTATATCGACTGGCACTTCAACCAGCCGCCTCGTCTTTCCCATTTTCCCCACCGGCTTTTCCTCCCGGCTGGCGCATTGCTACGAAACGTGGCGACTTTTGCCAATTGAAACGCCGAGTAGATGTTGCTTTTTGCCTTCTCTCCTCCGCTTTTTTGCGGCAGTGTTTTGCTCCCGTCGCCTTTTTTAATTTGTCACTTGAATCAAAAGTTGCCAAAGTTGTCCCGGGCCGAAACTCTGTAGCTCTGGGTTTTGGTTTGCACTCCGCGTTGTTAGCCCGGCTCGTTTCGCCGCTTCTTTGTTGCCTCTTCCCTTTGGCAACTTTAATTAAAGCCGAGTGCCAGAATTGCAACATTAGGCAGCTGGGGGGAGCTTTAACATTGTATTCGTAGCCAGTGTTTCACAAACTTGGCTCCGGAGATGTAATGCTACAAAATAAGCTAGAGCTGAAAACTAGTCCTCGTATGAAACCTTAGAAATTAAAGGAATTTGATAGGAGACAATCCTACATTTTAGACATTTTTCCGCAGACATTATCAGCTAACTACATAGATATATGGTATGCCAGAAGGAAAACAAAGCGAGAAGTCACTCCACCAGCCACAGATTGTAAATTAACCTAAATCGCATGTAAGCCGTTTGTCATACAACGTTTTGAGGACATATTAAAACGCTCCGAGAGGGACGAGCGACTCGTCGCAGGAGCGTACATAAATATCTATATCATATATGTGTACGGATATGAATATTATAATCTCCGCCTCGCACTCACCCCCTCATTTTTTCCGCTCTTTACAGATGATGTGCTATTCTCGCGTCGCGGCCGCATGGGACGCATTGTGAGTCCGCGTCACACGCTTCCGCCGAATACGACATGCACGTACCACTTTCACGGATATCCTGGTGACCTGATTTGGTTATCGTTCACCAGCTACAATCTGCAGATCCTGCAGCAGGCGATACACGACAACAATACGCTGGGACGGGTGAGTTGAGTTGGGTTCGGTTCGGTTCGGTGGTGCGGGGCTGGCTTCAGTCACTGTGTTTCCACCATAAAATGTTTAACCGAACGACTATTGGGGGTGGTCATGAAGCACTTGGAAAAACAAATTCTTTTATGTTAGATAATAATAACAAAAACTGTCTCAGTGACTGTCTCTTTGATTAGGCAATTTAATTTCAAGATAACAAATATATAGAAAGACCTATCATTCTCATATCCAAGATATTTGCTTTAAAACGAAAAGATTTTAAAGAAATTTTTAGCTGACCGCAAAATTTTAAAAGGTGATGTAAGAACAGGTCCTTAACACACAAACCGTAACCGTAACCGACCGTAACTTTTATTATTTCTATTCTTATAAATTTTAGGATAGAACTTTCTTTTTTCCCACTGTATAGCGGTTCCGCTGCTTTTATAGTTAACCGTTTACATAAATGCATAAAGTGTATGCCAGGGAGGGATAGAGATGATATGAGGAGCTGGATGGGTGGTCTTGGGTGGCTTACACAGTTTGCCGCTTGCATTGTCCCTTAAATGCATTGCGTCTACGCCATCGGCGTCTCCTCCACATTCCATTCATTGTCTTTGGCGCTCTCCTCGCTTTCTCCCTGTATATATCTCCTTATCCCTTCTAGATGTTTTGCTATTAGTGCCAGTCGGTCGACACTTTGTCTCTGCAGGCCAATTAAAAATGCAGCCATAGAAATGCAACATATAAAATATATAATTAAGTGAAAGCTTACGCAACTCCTAACGAGACATGTTTGAGTCTGAAGTCTGCCCGCCGGCACAGCTACTGCGTCAAAATGCGACACTGGCAACGGCAACAAGCGACCATAATAATGTCCCGCCCTCTCTTTCGAAACTCAGCTATTTGTCTCTTTCTCATTTCCACAGCAAAAACAAAACAAAGAACCATATTTCAATGGAATTTTCCTAGGGTATTTAAAATTCTTACAACTGCTATGAAACTGTAAATCTGTAGTATAATAAATTAATAACTAATAACTAATATTTAAGTAAAAGGGCTAAATTTCCTTATAATCAACTTAAGGTATATAAAAAGGATAGTAATTTTAAAGGAATTAAGTTCGTTATAAACATTCTTTGGGACTAACAAAAAATCACCTTAAAGTTTTACCTTTTCGGGTCAAAAAATATACATAGATAGAATTACCAAATGACGTAAACTTTTTTACAGTGTGCTCATCATAGTGTCGTGTGCATTTTAAATGTTCGTTGTCGCCTGCCTAACGGTCCGTGAATTGTGTCAAGGTAGAATGTTGAGTTGGCCTGGACCAGCGACGATAGCGCGTAATGTCGGGTCAGCGGGCGCTTCAAAGGATGAAGTGCTACCCCTACTACCCCCTGTGCCCTGATAACTGAATGGTCATTTAGGCTAGGCCAGGCGAAAGTTCATTTGAGGCGGAGGTTGCAGGTTCTGCGACAAGCGCCATGATTTATGTTAAGGAGCGGTGATTTATGCCCAAGATATGGACGGAATAAAGCAGCAAAGGAAGTTAATAGAAAGAGAAACAATGGGGGAAATGAGTTTACTTTATTATTCACATGAATATTTTGTTGTATGATTGTAATGTATTAAATCCAATGAATTCGACACTTGTCTGTTTAAAATAACTTAGATTATTATTTTTTTAGAATCATGAAAAATTATTTGCATAATGCTGTGTAATAATAAAAGCACTATTGGAAGAATATGATCTTATTGTTATTCCCATTTTATTAAATAATAAAACTTTTATCGAACTGGGAAAACAAGTCAATTATTGAAGTCGGAAGAGCAAATTGCAAAGAAGTCTAATAAAAGACTTGATGTAGTTTGTGGTTTCAAGATTTTATGTTAAAATATCTTCGATGATACCATACATGTGGTGAGTTGAGCCCTAATGTCATATGATTCCGACAATAAGTACCAAAACTTACTCCAAAATTATGGATCGGATATATCTCCATGAGGTGCATGGAATAATCCCTTATCTATTAATAACATTCTTCGATATAAACATATTCCTATTCTATTCCACCTGCACTTATATTCTACCGATAGTTTCTCAAAGTTTTCCTTAATTTCAAGCTTTTCGTCTGCTCTGCAAAGAAGCGACTTTAAAGTGACAAGTCGCTAAGTTCAAACTCTTGTCGAGTTCTAAAGCTGTTGGCCCAAGTGCTTGAAACTTGCCAACAATTCCTGCATTGCATGGCCCAAAGATCATAGAGCACAACAGGGGCTGAATATAATGGGAGGTGATATGGAACGATTCGGGGGACATGTCAACGCTTGGCGTGGTCTCATAAATGTCGTCGCATTACAAGTATTTCCAACAATTCTCTGCAGCCACACTCCAATCTATCCCGCACCCTGCATTGTTGGTATTTTTTCCTTTTGTCGGCGAGTTTTAACTTTGCTTCTTAATTTAAAAAGTTTGTTTTGCCCCGCTTTCTGTTGTTTGTGTGTGTATATATGTTTGTTTTTATATTTTTCATTCGGTTCTTTTTCATTTTAGAAAATTCGCATTCACTTGTTTGTGAGCTTGTTGTTGGGCCCCACACACCCCCGAAAAATGGCATCGCCCACGTTTCAATGACTTCAGCTCAGCTCCCCAGTACCTGCTGCTGTTGTTTTTGTCACTTTTCCCTGGCTGTTACAAAATTCATGAACTGTTTTTGCCGTTTCCACTCTCGTCCACCCACCGCCCACCGGAGTCGCCTGTTTTGTGTTTTATTTTACACATATTTTTGTTCTGTCACTTTTTATTGTACTCCCGTTTGTAGTCGCTAAAGAGTGGGAAGTTGAGGGTACAGTGAGAAAACAGAAAAAGGACGTGGTTCCTTGCAGCGAATGATGTGTATACCCAGTGCTGCTGCATTTGTCTTCAAACAAACGATCTATGGGATCTGGCATAACGGTCGAGTTTGATTTATGTGGAATAAAATCATGTAGAATGTAGACAATAAATAGGTGAATATATCAAGAAAACTTTTGCTTACGTTAATAATTACAAAATATAAATGCACAAAGTTGTTAAAGACCTAAAAAGCAATACAATTTCGAAGATAAAGAATTATGTGTAAGTTCTGTGATATCTATGACATTTGTATTATATAATTACACATTTTTTTATGGGCTTCTAAGACCTTTAATGTTTTCTACTGCACCTCGGATATTTCGTATACATTATACAAAAATATTCAAATTTGAACTCCAGAACTCTATTCTACAACTTTATTCTCCGTGCAGAAAATGGCTGAGTGGGCGGTGGGTGTAAGAGTGTACAGTAGGTGTTACTGCAAAGTTATTTTGCTTTATTTCGCTCGCTGCCCCTCGCCATATTTTTTTGTTTCCCTCTCGTTTTTTGTTTATTTGTGTGCTGCTGGCAGCTTTTCATTTTTAGCAATTTAAAGTGTAGGTGAGGCAACTGCAATTGACACGGACAGAGGGAGCATCCTGAGCGGGGCGTAGCTCAGAAACGGAAGAGACAATTGTGTGGGTGTTGGCTGAGAGTTCAGTCACCATTTATCTGCTCCCGTTTTTATTTATTTATTCTTCGACATTTTGCCACAATGGGGTTACCAAATTAATTGGCAACAGAATTTTACAAAGACTCGGGGAATGTGTCTGCCAAAAATAAATTAGATGCCTGTGTTTCATACGAAATTCACGTCTAGACGGAGAACGGCCTTGAGCGCCTGAAAGGCTGTTGGCAATTTATCTGATTAGGCGACAGGTGAAAAGTTTCCTCAGCCTGCTCTCCCCGTTCCGGGTCCTGCAAAGATGTCCTGGAGAATGTGTGAAAGTAATCAAGGTGCAGCACGTGTGGTATGCCTTTATGTGTGGCCCTTATTGGTGTGGTCTGTGTTGTCTGTGGAATTTATTAAACTGGAAAGCAGCGAAAGTGATGGGGAACTGGGTATTTCAGGAATTTAATATTATGCACAGATGCTCACAGATACTGGTGGATGCCAAGCCATTTAGAGGTCAAATTTGCAAGGTAAAGAAAGAGTATGGGAATTTATTGAACAAATTAATTAAAATGCTTATAAATTTCTAGGAGTAAAAGTAATAAATTGGCTTACAACTTGCAAAAGTTAAATTTCCTTCCAAATTAGACAAATTAAAAGGACTGGGTACCCAGACTTAAATAGCTGTCAGTTAGTTTTCTGGAACGACACTTCGAGCCAGACCCGGGAGTCTGTTACTTCAGTTCCTTCTGTCAAGCCACAGCTGTTTGCAACTGTCTTTTTCATTATTAACACAGTCAACAATAATCAGGGCCTAGGAATGGCATAGAGCGCGATGCGAGGGGAAAACATAAACATTGTCAGCCAAGGAGGCGTCTCGGAAAAATATTTAATGCCGGCAAACAACAACAAGGAGACTCTCCGAAGAATGTAAAGACTGCAAGGGAGGAGACAGGGGCGGGGGACGGCGTAGACGGGACAGTGACAAACTGCAAATAACTCACACTTGGAACTGTTTGAATATGACATGTGACAAAGGACGGAAGTGGGGGAAACTAACAAAGGAGAAAGCAACAAGCCAAAGGGAAAGCGTGAAAAACTCGACCAAAAAGAGAAGCATGTTCATGGAGTAACAATAAAAACACACTACAAATTTTAAGCCGAAAGTGTTAAAAAGAAAATCACATAAACAATGCATTGACGTTAAGAGAATTTAATAAAATAAGATTAAAAATAATTGAAATAAATAAATAAACATTAAAATAAATCCATGTGGAATAAGATGTAATTTTTATAAGAGATTATAAAGCCATAATTTTGTTCCTAAATAATAGGCATTTGAAACTAACAAACTAACAATAGCAAATATTAACATAAGTGAAGCTCCATTCCACTTGTGGAATTTGTGTTTATATATTAATTATAACATAATAGAAAAGCAAAGCAGCACTTAATAAAGGTCCTCTTACCACCGAGTTTCCCTACAATATAACTGTGTTGTTTTCCGAGTGCACACATAAAAATAATGTCAACAAGAGAATTAAACAATAACATGTGTTCGCCTTCTCCTTTCTCCAATTATTTTCCCCAGAGCGATCTTCCGCCATGGATTACGCGCCTAAGGATGTGGGACAGCTATGGAACCTATGTGCCCATGAAATCGACAAGTTCAACCACCGGCCAGCCGCCACCACCACCGCCCGTAGCCTCCTCGGCGGACGGGGGCAAGCCCACGCTCCTGAATCAGAGCAACTACGGCAGCTATTACTACAGTGCGAGCAATCCGAAGCTGAATCGAAACCTGCGGGTTAACATTGACAACGCCTGGAATCCGGTGGACACCTACATCTACGGGCCCACGCAATCGAGTGTCTTTAATCAGGAGAACAAGTACAGCGGCTACCAGGGCGGAGGACCGGGTGGTGCATCAGCAGGAACCGGTGGCTCCGCCAAGCACTTGCCGGGCGTCAAGGACAGTCTCAATTTTATCGCCAGCGGCAAGTCCCCCAAGGAGGTCTCAGCTGCCGCAGTCGTCAGCTCGGATCGGAATAGTGCTTTGGCCCTGATGAGCACCAAGGGAAAGCGGCGACTTATGCTGGAGATCTACGACTATGAGACCCCAAAGCTCTGTGACCATACTGCCATTGGAAGTGGGGTTAGTGGAAGTAGTGCCGTCATGGGTGGCAACAAGCAGAGACCCTGCAGTCCGTTGGAGAGCTATGTGAGCACCGGAAGGGATTTGGTAAGTTATATGGAAAAATATTTCTATTTAGAATCTATGATAATTCAAAAGAAATTCACCATATAATATTAAATAAATAATAAAAACTAACGGTAAAGAAAAAAATTTAAATTTTTCTACTATTTCTACGCAACAAAAAATGTATAGAAAAGGTGTTATTATTATAATAATTATTAATCAATAATAAAACACTCAAAGAACATTTCCTTAGTAAAAAACTTTTGAAACTTCTCATATTGAAAACTTTGAAGTTAGCTTTGTAACTAAAAATCATTGCTTTAATTGGAATTTTCATTAACGTGGAGCATTTGAAGTTTAAATAATAATCGTAACTTATTAATAATTCAAATTTAAATGGTAATAAAAAAATTACTACAAAATAGGTATGCCTCAATGTTAGTTTTTCATAGGGGTTTGTTTATATATAATCCGATTATTATTTATTATAACTATAACTACATATATATCTGGTTCTTTACGATATCGTGCTTCTTTGCTTTCAAAATATCGTAGATATTTTTCAATCCCGCCAAAAGGTAGGCAACAGCCGTGATCCTACCAACAAGATGCCAATCAAAACTGTTGCCTACCTCCAGGCTTCGCTTACCATACCAACGATATATAAACGAAAATAAGAACTTAACCGAAGGACTTTTCTAATTTGTCAGCTGCCGCTGTGTTTGTTTGTTCGCTTTTGCGCGTTTGGCTTAAAAAAATAAGAATGAAGAAATAAGGCAAAGCGACTTTGTGACTGCACCTTGCCTGCCGGCGAGTAACGAATGCCGAGTGCCCAATTTGGCACGCCCAAGGGCTCTCACAACAAATAAAACGCAACCGGAGTTGAATCCTGGGAACCGGGGAACCTGGCAGCTCGGGCTCCTGGGCACTGGGAATTTTTTGGCAGAGTGCAGAGCGTTTCGTGTTTACTTTAAACTTGACAAAATTAATCAAATTAAACACTCGACTGCATCGCCAGACGTGCACAAATAACGAAGGAGCGAAGCGAATTTCCCAGAGGCGAGCGCCAAATTCAAATTCGCCAAAGCACTGAACACACACCCACACACACCCATCAGCACACAAAGGCAAATACGGGGGCGGCACCGGGGGGGTGGTAGTGGAGGCGTGGAGGCGGCAGTGGGGGTGGCTCCGTGGGCGCCATTGGCGGCATGCACGGACAAACAGACAACCGCAATAAGCTTGCTTAGCCTTTTTGACGTCGTTCGTCGTTGACAAATATGAACTGCAAATATTGTGATGCCAAATTGAAGCCTCCGCGCATTGTGCAATGCTACACTCGAAAATGTACTTTATTTTGCCATAAAAAAATTACTGTTCAAATTATTTCAAGCGTGTCCTAAAAGCTTATACAAAGTTATGTAATTTCTGTGAAAATCATCTACATTTGAATTGTTTAATTGTAATAATTGGATTATACAAAAAATGTATTAACCAAAAATTTTCTAATCCCAATAAGTGCAATTTAAGTATTATTATTTATTTATGTGTAAATGCAAAAAAGTTGCTTTAGCAGCTTATATCCTTAAATAATATTTTTAATATTTCTTAAATATAAAGCAACAAAATAGACAGAAATGTCTTAAGAAGAGAACGGTCAAAAGAAAAAATATACAATATAACTAAAAATCAACAAAATGTAGGTTCTAATATTATTCATTCATTTTTATACCCTTGCAGGGTATTATAGTTTCAGTCAGAAGTTTGCAACGCAGTGAAGGAGACATCTCCGACCCTATAAAGAATATATATTCTTGATCAGCATCAACAGCTGAGTCGATCTAGCCATGTCCGTCTGTCCGTCTGTCCGTCTGTCCGTCTGTCTGTCCGTTTCTACGCAAACTAGTCCCTCAGTTTTAAAGCTATCTGAATGAAACTTTGCAGTTAGTCTTCTATATACTCTTACTCGTACATATGTCGGAACGGGCCGGATCGGACGACTATATCATATAGCTGCAATAAGAACGATCGGTAAAATTATCGAAAAAAACTTACTTTGTCAATTTTCAATACAATTCCACCAAATTTGATATTTGGCCATTAATTATTATTCTAGAGTTTCGATTTAAATTTCATGAAAATCGGACGACTATATCTTATAGCTGTCATAGGAACAATCGGGAAAATAATAAAAAAAAATCATAACTCCGCAGCTTCTTAACATATTTTCATAAAATTTGAGATTTTGCCACTTAATAATTTTTCAGAATTTTAGTTTTAATTTCATGAAAATCGGCCGACTATATCCTATAGCTGCCATAGGAACAATCAGGGAAATAATAGAAAAAATCCTAACTTCGCTGTTTCTCAGGATATTTTCATCAAATTTGAGATTTGGCCACTTAATATTATTTGAGAATCTTAGTTTGAATTTCATGAAAATCAGACGACTATATCCCATAGCTGCCATAGGAACAATCAGAGAAATAACAAAAAATTCATAGTTTCGCTATTTCTCAAAATATTTTAATCAAATGTGGGATTCAGCCACTTATTATTATTTAAGAATTTCGATTTTAATTTTATTGTTGCAATCTGCAAGGGTATATAAACTTCGGTGAGCTGAAGTTAGCTTCCTTTCTTGTTTCTATATATTTTAACTATGGAATGGAAATACGTTATAAGATTGAGTCCTAAATATGATCTGTAATGATTTTGAATCCAATGTAAAATAAAATAGAAAATCAATATTTTAGATATGATTATTAGCATATTTTTTCTATATATTATAACTATGTCATGAAAATGCATTATAAGATTGAGTCTGATCTGATATGATTTTTAATCCAATGTTAAATAATATGCGGTCATCGTTACTGTGCCATTCCTTTCAAAAAGTTTGACGTTTTTTGTCAGTAATATCAGAAAATTCATTCAAATCAAGAAATTCATGCAATAAGGGTATGATAATTTTGTAACAAGAATTTATATAAACTTAACGTTGCTTTTTTTCAAAAAGGAATATTTTGGTGATTACTAAAGTTCTACAATGAAGGAGAAAAGGAACCCTAGAGCAAGCTTCCCCGGACGCTTCAGTAGCTTTTCCTTCTTAAAGCGCAATCCATCGACACTCTGGAATGTGCCACCGCCGCCGTTGCCAGTTTTTGGACCTACCAACCTCCAGCAAATGCCTGGCCAGTTGCCTTTCGGAATTGGTCCAATTACAGCGGCAGGGGCGGGAATCAACCGCGAACACTGTCGCCTGTACGTCGGCAACATGCCGAATAATATTACAACAGCCAAGATGGTGGAGTTCTTCAATCAACAAATGTATAATCTCGGCTTACCTTCCATTGTGGGCTGCCGACTTTATTTAGAAAAGAATTTTGCCTTTCTGGAGTTAAGATCCCCTTTTGAGACGACCCAGGCCTTGTTACTCGATGGCATCAACATGATGGGGAAGAACTTGAAGATACGACGGCCGGATAAGTACCAGCCGCTGGACCTGCCGTTAGATAATGTGGCGTCTGTGAATCCGGAATCGCCCAACGCAATTTATATTGGAGCTATGCCTGACTTTATTACCGACGACCACCTTAAGGAGCTACTTTGTTCTTTTGGAAAGCTACGAGCCTTTAAACATATTAGAAATGTAAAAACTGGGCTAAGTAAGGGCTTTGCCTTTTGCGAATATGAGGATGCAAGCATTACTGATCAGGTCATTGATGCCTTGAATTGGCTGCATCTGGGCGACAGGAAACTAATCGTTCAGCGAGCAAGCCTGGGCGCCAAGAGAGCTCAGAAAGCCTTGTCGGTAGAAGATCGTAATAGGAATGATATCTTGGTGGACATCATGAAGGAGGGCGCTAAGCATGGCGAGGAGCATGGCGCCAAGGGAGCTGAGAAAGCGACTTTGTCGGAAGAAGATCCGATCCTTTCACCGACCGAGGTACTCTGTTTGCACAACATGGTCCCACCGGATAAAGCTAATATTGACGATGATATCTTGGAGGACATCAGGGAGGAGTGCGCTAAGCATGGCGAGGTGTGTAGCGTGGAAATGGTACGTCCCATTGAAGGCAAGGATGCTCCTGGTTGCGGCAATGTCTTTGTCTTATTTAAGACGGCTTTAGACTGTCAAAAGGCCCGGGAGGAACTAAGTAAACGCAAATTTAATGGGCGCACCATTACTACTTCATACTTCGATCCTAACAAGTACAAAAAGGACCAATTCTAAATATTAAATCAGATATGTACGCATTTCTTACATAAAATATCACATAATAAATGTAAGAATGCCTGGAAAATATGTTCAAATAGTAGTTTAAACCATTAGTGTGTAAAACTGCGGGAAATCACGTCTATAATTATGACGATTTAATATGTGACAAGACTGAGCGAAAGAGTAATTGGGTGGTAATTAAATGTAATGGAATTAAATTTAAATAAATCAATAAAATATCAATTGAAATATTTTACATATGATTTTTAGCATATTTTTTCTATGGAATGAAAAAACATAATGTTGAATCCTAAATCTGATCTGATATGATTTTGAATCCAATGTTAAATAAAATAGAAAATCGATATTTTAGATATGATTATTAGCATATTTTTTCTATATATTATAACTATAGCATGAAAATACATTATAAGATTGAGTCTGATCTGATATGATTTTTAATCCAATGTTAAATAATATGCGGTCATCGTTGCTGTGCCATTCCTTTCCAAAAGTTTGACGTTTTTTGTCAGTAAATTCAGAAAATTCATTCAAATCCAGAAATCCATGCAATAAGGGTATGATAATTTTCTAAAAAAAATATTTATATAAACTTAACGTTGCTTTTCTTCAAAAAGGAATATTTTGGTGATTACTAAAGTTCTACAATGAAGGAGATAACCAACCCTACCGCAAGCTTCCGCAGACGCTTCAGTAGCTTTTCCTTCTTAAAGCGCAATCCATCGACACTCTGGAATGTGCCACCGCCGCCGTTGCCAGTTTTTGGACCTACCAACCTCCAGCAAATGCCTGGCCAGTTGCCTTTCGGAATTGGTCCAATTACAGCGGCAGGGGCGGGAATCAACCGCGAACACTGTCGCCTGTACGTCGGCAACATTCCAAATAATATTACAACAAACAAGATGGTGGAGTTCTTCAATCAACAAATGTATAATCTCGGCTTACCTCCCATTGTGGGCTGCCGACTTTATTTAGAAAAGAATTTTGCCTTTCTGGAGTTAAGATCCCCTTTTGAGAC